>QRFJ01002274.1:120426-203463 GCA_006176705.1 Cocos nucifera | reverse complement strand
GGCTGACACTTGTAATACACTTCTAGGGGCAAAATTATAATTTTGACTATAATTAATGAAATGGGTTATTTTCTATCACACATGTGTATTTAGTGTCTGTGATACATCCTTTGAGTTAATGGTAATGATAATTCATATTTTCAAGAGTTGAAAATTTAAGACATGAATAATCATTATTAACTCATAAATAGCTCCCGACCATAGGATCATCACGAGAATGGTGATTGATCAGGAAGGTTGGTGTACGATCGCTTCTCTTTAGTAGATGAGTCTTGAGTCTACGGTGTGGAGACACCGGAGCAAGAGTACAGGTACTCGTTAGAGAACGAGGGCACTGAGCGTGACCACCTCGAGTAGTCATTAGGAAGTCTACCTTCTCGTCAATGATTGACTCGATGCTGTAGTAGTGTGTCTGGTTCTTTGACCTGAGATGCATCGGCAGTTCACCTTGAGGGTGTTATAGTTTGACTACACCATTACTCGGTCTCCTAGCCATATGGAACCCTGAGGTGTATGTTGGCTATAGCATGTTCATTGTAGGAACTGGATTGCATCAAGATGGAATCTATCTACCTCGGTGGTAGAGGAGTAGCCCTTTGATGATCATGAGAATCAAGTCCAGAAATCCATGGCCATGGTAGAGTGAAATAATAGAAAGAGTTTCTATTTAGATTTTCACATTGGACTCGAATCGAATGATTACATCATATGACAGAGACTAGGGTTTGACGAGTTCACCTTAACCCTAATCTGATCGGGGCTCAAGATAGAAGAACTGAATCACATAGGTAGCTGCACCAAGAGGTTCGCATTCAGCTCTGATGGGTTGCCACCATATACTGCTAGGTGTCACTAGTGGATTTTGGGAGCAATTAGAATGATTTAGATGATCGATCATTCTAGCTGTTCGAATCAGAAGAGTTCTGATCCATCGAAAGGAGTTTCGATGATGTCTATGATAGAGATCATGACATATCCCATTACCATACAGAACTGAACCTAACTGGGTCACACAAACAAGGGTTTGAATCTGGTGATCATCAATTGAACTGATCTAGTTCAATTGATCTGAATGAGATTCAATTAGGTTCAAGGAAATCGTGCTAGCACTCGATTGAACCTAACGTTCTTCTTTTACTATCACAAATAAGTTGTCCTGACTGAGCCAAAGGAGTTTATGCTCAATCAGAGGCCTTCATATGGTCTGACTGGAGGTTGTCCAAGTTAGAATAGGTTGTCTTATTTGTAAGACATTACCTGCCATTTTTGGTCACCTGCCATTTCTTGTTCTTTGACTTTGGTCAAAAGTCTACCTTTGACTGATCAAACGTTGACCATTGACCCTTTGACTTTTGACCACATGTCATGCACCTATTGGAGAGCTGGTGGGGGCCTATCCCCCTGTCAGAACCTGGCAAGGAGAAGGGCGCACGCCAAGGGTGGCGTGAGCCCAAGAAGGAGGCGCCTAGGAGTCCTTGTTGGATAAGGACTCCACCTCCCTTTTGGATTCCAATCAGAGTTCTACTAAGAATCCAGTTTGACTAGTCTTAGGCGCCCTCTAAGGAGGAATCCAGGGGTCTCTATTTCAACCAATCAGATTTAGATCTGATTTCACAAAGGGTTGTGATTGGTTGAGAGGAAGAGGAGTTGGATCACAAGAGGTCTATAAATAAGACCCTGCGCCCAACCCTAATTCTAAGTGAATGCAATTCAATTGAGAAACCCCACGCCCCAAGGCTGCCTCTCCCCTCCTTCTCCACGCCATAGTCTCTTCTCCCCTTGCTCTCCACGTCCAAAAGAGTTTTGGACTTAGGTTGGTGCGATTCAGATCAAGGAAAGGCGATCAAAAGCAAGAAGGCTGCGCTGCTGCAAAAGGATGACTACAGATCTTCAAAAGAGTTTTGAAGATCCTCCAGATCAGATCCAGATCTAATTTTTGGAGGTGTGATAGAGAAAAAGAGGTTCTCCAGATCCAACCCGAGTGGATACCGGTAGAGGCCAAGCGCTTGCATGGCTAAGATCCAGAACCTTCCGCTGCAATCAGGATCATCTATAGGGTAATAGGATTACCCAAATCAGGTAAATTAAATTTGATTTAATTTATCTTATTTTATTTTATTTATTAAAATAATAAGAATCAGATCTGAAATTTATCAAGATCTTATTGAGATCAAGAGAAAATTTTTGAAATATATCTCTTGATCTAATCAGATCTGGACGAACCTGGACCGGGAAATAAGGATTTTCCTTCACACTCTTGATTGTATGTGTTGGAGTAGGGATTATTTTGTTGTGGCCTGAAAAAATTACCAATATAATTAGCTGTATCAGTTATTTTAGCAAAAGGATTACCTATCTGGCAATTGCTCATATCATGTCTTCCTCCACATAGGTCACAAGTAATGCTCTGAATATGCATAGCTGTTCCCTTCAAGTTCTTGACTTCGGCTCTAAGGGCTGCAATTTCAGCTAGTAAGGTTGGCATGCAATCTACTCTCTTCACAGCTGCTAGTCTTTTTGGCATCATGCGCTCTATCTACCATTGATAGCTATTTGATGCCATCTCATCAATCAGATCGAAAGCTTCTTTCTTCATTTTTTGATTAATAATTCCTCCTGCTGCTGCATCAATCATAGAATGATTAGTAGGAGATAAATAATTATAGAAAGTTTGTATCTGAAGCCATACGGGTAGTTAATGATGTGGACATCTCCTCAATAATTCCTTGAAATGCTCCCAAGCCTCATATAATGTCTCCATATCCATCTGCATAAAGAAAGTGATATCGTTGCGCATCTTGGCAGTCTTGGAAGGTGGAAAGTACTTTGCTAAGAATTTTTGGGCTAGGACATCCCAAGTTGTGATAGAACCTGCAGGAAGAGAATGAAGCCAACTCTTAGCTTTGTCCCATAAAGAGAAAGGAAATAACCTTAATCTAATAGCATCATCCGACACCCCATTAATTTTAAAAGTATCGCAAAGTTCAAGAAAATTAGAAATATAGGCATTTGGATCATCATGCATGTGTCCACTGAATTGGACAGTTGATTGAATTATCTGAATCATCGCTGGTTTTATTTTGAAGTTGTTTACTCGTACAGGCGGTCTCCTGATGCTCGAAGCTGCATCAACTATAGATGGTGTGATGTAATCATTTAATGGATGATGTACTGGTCGAATAGCTTCATGCTGTCCTTCAGTTGCCATATCCAATCCTAGATTGATGTCGTTAGGATCTTCAGCTGCCATGTTTCTTTCTTGTTGTAGTCTTCTAATGGTCCTTTCAATTTCTAGATCTAAAGATAGTAAGTTACTATGTCCAGTACGTGTCATGCAATGAAATTTTTTTTTTTTAATAATAAAAATTAAAAATAAATTTTTAAAGTAAAACTAGGATCAAATTTTAATATTATTTTAGACACAATCCCCGGCAACGGTGCCAAAAACTTGATGCGTGCTAATTTATAGCTATGGCAAGTGCACCAGTCGAAGTAATAAAGTGAATGAGTAGAGTATCGTCCCTAGAGGATTGAAAAATAAGTACTGAAAAGCTCTTTCCTATGCTTTATTTAGAAGATCGATTTATGAGAATAAGAAATTAAAGAATAAAATAAAAAAATAATTAAAAATGTTTTAAGAAAATAGAGAGAGTGTAAATTATTAGGATTTTAAACTCAAGAGCAATGGATTACTAAGGCAATCGGTTCACCAACTCAATCAATATAATATTCAGATTTTTAAATTAATTTTATTTCATGTGACGGTGGAGTCTCCTAATTTATTCACTATCCTTTGATCCAGGCATAGCAAAACTATTAATATTTATTAATTATCCTTTGATCCAGGTGTAATTTAAATAAATATTAATGCATTAAGTTTTGTGAAACCCTCTAATTAAAATACGCTGCGTCCAAAGTGCACTAAAATTTTCGCATGCATATGAATTCTAATTTGATTCATAATACAAGGTATATAATTAAGAAGCATTAACATAGATGTGCTTGGTCCGTAACATCTATGTTCATCAGATCAATTAGAAGATGGCCAGTAATCTAAAAGCATTAAGATCAGATTTATATACTCCTCATGAATAAAATTTACAAATAAATCACATTGAATATTACATCAAAAGAGTGGTTACACCTTAGCCTTAGTAAAAAAAATTAGTTCATGATAATAAATTCAAAAAAAATAGTGAATAAAATAAAAAACATAAAAAAATTAGACTGTTTGATTGCTGAAATTGATTGTCTGCTGCTCTTGATGTAGAGAACTTATCGAAGAAGAAGAGGCTCCTTGATCGATGTCTTGATTGTCAAAAAAAAATTAAATTTTTTTTTTTTTTATTTCTCAAAAATCACTCTTCTCTTTCTATCTCTCTCCTTTCTTTTTTTTTTATTTTTCTTTTTTTCTCTCTCTTTCTTTCTTTCTCTCTCTTTCTCTCCTTATTTCTCTCTCTATCTCTCTGATATTTTTCACGACAACAGTAGGTTTTTTTTTTATAGATAAAGAGTTTGATTTCCCTTAAAATCCATCAAAAACTAGGTTTAAGACTCCCAAACCAACTCAAATTAAGATCTGGATAATTCTGCCCATTGGATGTTGATCAAACGATCCAAAAACCACTCAAAAACCCCTTAAAATAACCCAGCTCAAGTCGGATTTAATGCCAGCCGTTGGATCAACCATTGGATCGAATCTGGGCCGTCCGATCGCGTAGAAAGAAGGCTTCTGATTTATAGTTTAACTTCGGGATGAATTTCAACCGTTGGATCTCAATCGGGAGCTACGGATGTCATCCATCAGCATCTTCATTTCGATCGTCCGATCGAGTTTCAATGAAAACCGCCCGTTGGATCAGCCAAAATTCCTAAATTGCCCTCCATGGACCATGCGTGAGCCTAGTGTTGCATGGACCACCGTGTTCTTCAGCCAATTGAAGCGCGCCTCTTGCTGTGAAATTCCTGAATTGCCCTCCTGTTGGTCCACCATGCGCCACGAAAAATGCTGACGTCATCCTGACATCAGCGTTGCATCAGTATTTTTTTTGTTTTGAAATTCAATTTTGGGCTCGTTTGAAGTCCGTTTTGCCTGAAATTTATTTCATCTGAACCAGAAAAATAAGATCTTAATATTGATGACCTTCTTTCCTACATAAAATTAATAAAAGTATTAATTTTTAAAAAAATAAATTAATTTATTTTATAATTTAATATTTTTATTAATATATTTTTACCACTTATCACAAGTCCATGCTTATCCGATCGAACCACTGAATATACCCCGTAACATCCTCGCCCTCCTATATCCAAAGGCTGTACAGTTGCTTCTTCAGCATTAACTTGTTGCATATGTTCTTCTCTATGTACAACTACTGTAACCTCGACCATAATCCCTTAAGTGTTCTCTCTTTCAACACACCATACAAAATCTCATCCACCAAACAAGCCCTAATCGTGGCACATACCCTTTTCTCCAAGGACACCCACTCCTTGTCTATCATCTACCCCGACCTATTCTCCAAGGCCGAATCTAGCATCATCTAAACCAGCAGATCCTCCACCCTTACCATCCACATCGTGAAACTTTTCTTTCCATCAAACTTCTCTAATCCTACCTTCAACCTGCTATTCTCCATGATCAATCCAAATCAAATAACAATAAATAGGTAGATCTGAGAAATACCTTGACTAGGAAAGGTGGATAGCAGCCCTGTGATCTCTTCCTTCCTCATGAAGCCTGGAGAAAGTCTTTTGATCTGAATCTCACTATTGATCTCTGCTGAAAATCAATCTTCTTCCTCCTCCATGCTCAACCAGGCTCTAATATCAATTGTTAGGCTCTGATACCAATTGTTGTTCCTATGGCTGCTCGAAGCCACAGTCGTAGATCAAATCTCTTGCATGAATCTGGGTGTTAATCCAGCAAACTAAAGAAGATCTAAGAAAGATGAGAGAAGCTAGGGTTTTTGGCATTGGAACCATAGAGAAGAGAGAAGAGAGAGTTAGGGAGAAAAGCTTAATTATATTCCAATCTTATTGTAAAAGTTACAATATCCTGGTTTATATACCCAAGAGTTTTCACATGAATCCTAATAAACCTCAGCTCAAAAACTTTTTTAGGCTAACCCAACCAATATGATGCATGCTAATCTATAGCTATGGCAAGTGCACCAGTCGATCAAGTAATAAAGTAAATGAGTAGAGTATCATCCCTAGAGGATTGGAAAATAAATACTGAAAAGCTCTTTCCTATGCTTTATTTAGAAAACTGATTTATGAGAATAAAAAATTAAAGAACAAAATAAAGAAATAATTAAAAATTTTAATTAAATAGAGAGAGTGTAATTATTATGATTTTAAACTTAAGAGCAATGTAATACTAAGGCAATCGATTAACCAACTCAGTCAATAAAATATTCAGTTTACTAGATTAATTTTATTTTATGTGATGGTAGAGTCTCCTAATTTATTCACTATCCTTTGGTCCAGGTGTAGCAAAACTATCAATATTTATTAATTATCCTTTGATCCAGGTGTAATTTAAATAAATATTAATGCATTAAGTTTTATGAAACTCTTTAATTAAAATACACTGCATCCAAAGTGCACTAAAATTTCTGCATGCATATGAATTCTAATTTGATTCATAATATAAGGTATATAATCAAGAAGCAATAACATAGATGTACTTGGTCCGTAACATCTATGTTCATCAGGTCAATTAGAAGATGGCCAGTAATCTAAAAGCATTAAGATCAAATTTATATACTCCTTATGAATAAAATTTAAAATTAAAAATAAATCATACTGAATATTGCATCAAAAGAGTGGCTACACCTTAGCCTTAGTAAAAGAAAATTTAGTTCATGATAACAAGTTCAAAAACAGTAAATAAAATAAAAAGTATAAAAAAATTAGACTGTTTGATTGCTAAAATTGATTGTCCATCACTCTTGGTATGGAGAACTTGATGAAAAAGAAAAGAAGCTCCTTGATTAATGTTTTGATTGTCGGAAGAAGAAAAGAAAAAAAATTAAAATTCCTTCTTTTTCTCTCAAAAATCTCTCTTCTCTTTCTACCTCTCTCCTCTCTTTCTCTTCTTTTTCTTTTTCTTTCTTTCTTTTTTTTTACTGTCTTCCCTCTCTCCTTTCTTTCTTTAATAATAGCAAACTTTATAGGCTCAGAGATGGATTTTCCCTCAAAATTCTTTGAAAATTAGGTTTAAAACTCTCAAAACAACTCAAATTAGGATCCTATATGATTCTGACCGTTGGATGTTGATCAAACGGTCCAAAAATCGCTTAAAAACCCTTTAAATTTTTTCAGATCAAGTTGGAATTCATATCAGCCATTGGATCAATCGTTGGATTAAATCTGGGCCATTAGATCCTGCATAGAGAAGCCTCTGATCTTTAGTTTAAAGTTGGGATGAATCTCGGCCATTGGATCTCGATCGAGAGCTGTGGATGCCGTTCGTCAGTGCATGCATTTCGGCCATCTGATCAAATCCCAGTGAAAGGCGCCCATCAAATCAGATAAAATTCTAAAATTGCCCTCTATAGACCATGCGCGAGTCCGGTGTTGCATGGACCGCCACATTCTTCAGCCAATCAGAACATGCTTCTCCATGTGAAATCTTCGAAATTCCCTCCAATCGGTCCATCATGCACTGCGAAAAATGCTGACGTCAGCACTGCATCAGCAGGTCGGTTTGCTAGTGCGGTCGAACCAGGTAGTCTGCTGAGCTAGTTTTTCTGAACCGATTTGAACTGGACTGACTTTTTTTTTTGAAATTTAATTTTGGGCTTGTTTGAAGTCCGTTTTGCCTGAAATTTATTTCATCTGAACCAGAAAAATAAGATCTTCATATTGGTGGCCTTCTTTTCTACATAAGATTAACAAAAGTATTAATTTTTAAAAAATAGATTAATTTATTTTATAATTTAATACTTTTATTAGTATATTTTTACCACTTATCACACCCCCCAACTTAGTCATTACTAGTCCCTTAGCAATATTTTATTTAATATCATGTTTCAATAAGATTATCCATCAAAAAGATAAAATCTAGGACTGAAGGTCAAAAAGTTTAGAAAATACCGCTAACTAAGCATTGAGTTTCAGAAGCAAATTTTTCAGTCAATATAATTAAAAATTTTCTTAGAGTACATCAAAGATCTATAGTACTTATGTTCGTGATGACTAACTTTAGCATTTCAGTATTAAATTAAAAGAACAAAAGTATCCTTTCTTATCACCTATTTTGGTTAATTTTCTATACATTCTCAATTTTATATTCATGAATTAAGGTAGCTTTCACACTGTCCCTTTTTTTTTTTATGTGCTGAGCATCCTAGCCTTTCCTTCATCATTTTACATGAATTTTCACACTTGACCTAGGTGCAGAGACCCAGTTACTAGGCTTTGGGCAATCCATATATACTCTATCTTTTGCACTTTATTTTTAGGCAGGTAGCTCTTTCCTTAGATTTAAGTTTTTTTTATTAGAATGTATATCAATTACCAATTTTTAGTGATAATTGAATCCTCAGTTGGCCTTATAATCAATACCTACTTTGTCTTGTTAATGTGCATATGCAATTAGAAGTGCTAATAGTCTTTTGATGACCTAAGTAGGCTACTAAAAGTCGACCAACTAATTTACTTCTTTAACTCGTTACATTCATTAGTAGATACTTCTATCTTTTATCACTTGTCCAGTCTATCTTGCTCAAGATTTTCTTCTTGACATAATTTTTTTATACCCTCAAACTTATTCTACATTGTCTTAAAGGAGAAAGAAAAATAAAGGATGCAATAAAGAATAGGAAGGAATACACCTGATTTGGTTCAGTCTGGTTCTTTGGAGCTTTGAAATTTTGCTTGAGCTCTCATTGATTTTTCTCTGCAAAATTAAAAATACACACCAAAGCAGTAAAAGGGCAACAATAAATTACTAAAAAAAAAAAAAAGAAAAATGATCAAAACTAAAAAAAAAAAAACAACCTATCTAGTAGTTTGGATTTATAGTCTTCAGCTTGACTTTCTTTGAGTTCTGAGTTGAATCAATCCGGTGCCACTTCAATTGGAATACTTTCATGTTTGATCGAGCCCTCTTTCAACTGGACATCGCTAGCTTTTATACTTTCAAACCTATTTTCTACAGAATTCTTATATACTGAATTGTTGATAATATCAATTAGAAAATAAGTTTGAATATCATCAAGATGTTTAATATCTTTAAAAACATTAAAAGTAACTTATTCATCTTAGATTCTAAGAATTAATTTTCCTTGTTGAACATCTATTAAAGCTCCTCCAGTAGCTAAAAAGGGTCTTCCTAAAATAAGGGGTACATCATAATCTTCTTTCATATCAAGAACAATAAAATCAACAGAAAAAATAAACTTGTTTACCTTTACCAAGACATCCTCCACTATACCTCTTGGATATTTGATGGATCTGTCAGCTAATTAAAGTATAATAGTGGTAGGCTTCGGTTCTCCTAGACCCAGCTTTCTGAAAATAGAAAAAGGCATGAGATTAATACTTGCTCTTAAATCACATAAAACTTTATCAAAACTACAATCACCAATAATACAGGAGATAGTAAAACTCCCTGGATCTTTTAGCTTCTATGGTAATTTATTTTGAAGTATTGCTGAGCATTCTTCATTCAAATTTATTCTCTCATGCTCCTTCAGCTTTTTTTTATTTGTTAGAATTTCTTTAAAAAAATTGGCATACCTGGGCATTTGAGTAATAGCATCTACAAAAGGAATATTAATATGTAAATTTTTTAAAATTTTAAAAAAGTTAGAAAATTTCTTATCTAGATGCCGTATTTATCTCTCTGGAAATGGTAGTGGCGATACGTAGGTCTTTATATTTGGATCGATAAATTGTATACCTGGAGACCATCCATCCGCTGGTTGTTTTGGTGACTGACGAATTTTAGTTGATGGTTTCTTATTTATAGTTGGCTCTTCAGTCTCTTTCTTCTGATATGGCTCCTCCATGCCCCAAGGCTGCCTCTCCCCTCCTCCTCCATGCCATAGCTTCTTCTTCCCTTGCTCTCCACGTCCAAAAGGTATTTTGGACTTTGGTTGGTGCGATTCAGATCAAGGAAAGGCGATCAAAAGCAAGAAGGCTGCGCTGCTGCAAAAGGACAACTGCAGATCTTCAAAAGAGTTTTGAAGATCCTTCAGATTAGATCCAAATCTGATTTTTGGAGGTGTGATAGAGAAGAAGAGGATCTCCAGATCCAACCCGAGTGGATACCGGTAGAGGCCAGGCGCTTGCGTGGCTAGATCCAGAACCTTCCGCTGCAATCAGGATCATCTACAGGGTAATAGGATTACCCAAATCAGGTAAATTAAATTTAATTTAATTTATCTTATTTTATTTTATTTATTAAAATAATAAGAATCAGATCTAAAATATATCAAGATCTGATTGGGATCAAGAGAAAAATTTTTGAAATATATCTCTTGATCTGATCTGATCTGGACGAACCTGGACCAGAAAATCAGGATTTCCCTTCAGGCTCTTCAGTCTCTTTCTTCTGATGTGGCTCCTCCAGCTTTGTACCACTTCTTAGGGTGATAGCATTGACTTGTTCCCTTGGATTGGTCTTCGTGTTGCTGGGCAAGGATCCTTGAGGTCTCTCGGAGATTATCTTAGCCATTTGACCTATTTGCATCTCCAAGTTTCGAATTGCTACTGCTTAGTCCTGCCTAAGTTTGGCTTCCAAATTTTTTATAGTTGCTTCTTGGTTTTGCATGAATTTGACCATCAACTCTTCCATGTTGGACTTCTTTTTAGGTACTTGAAACCCTGGGGGTGGCTGTTGTGCTGCATTTTGATTGCTCCACAAGAAATTTGGGTGCTGCCTCCACCCTTGATTGTATATGTTGGAGTAGGGATTGTTTTATTATGGCCTAAAAAAATTACCAACATAATTAGCTATATCAGTTACTTTAGCAAAAGGATTACCTGTCTGGCAATTGCTCGTATCGTATCCTTCTCCACACAGGTCATAGGTGATACTCTGAATATGCATAGTTGTTTCCTTCAAGTTGTTGACTTCGGCTCTAAGGGCTATAATTTCAGCTAGTAAGGTTGGCACGCAATCTACTCCCTACACAACTGCTGGTCTTTTCGGCATCATGCATTTTGTCTGCCACTGATAGCTATTTGATGCCATCTCATCGATCAGGTCAAAGGCTTCTTCTTTCATTTTTTGGTTAATGGTTCCTCCTGCTGTTGCATCAATCATAGAATGATTAGTAGGAGATAAACCATTATAGAAAATTTGTACCTAAAGCCATACAGATAGTTGATGATGTGGACATCTTCTCAGCAATTTCTTGAAATGCTTCCAAGCCTCATATAGTGTCTTCATGTCCATCTGCATAGAAGAAGTGATATCATTGCGCATCTTGGCAGTCTTGGAAGTTGGAAAGTACTTGGCTAAGAATTTTTGGGCTAGGACATCCCAAGTTATGATAGAACCTACAGGAAGAGAATGAAGCCAACTTTTAGCTTTGTCCCGTAAAGAGAAAAAAAATAACCTTAATCTAATAGCATCATCCGACACTCTATTAATTTTAAAAGTATCATAAAGTTCAAGAAAGTTAGAAATATGGGCATTCAGATCATCATGCACGTGTCCACTGAATTGGACAGTTGATTGAATCATCTAGATCATCGTCGGTTTTATTTCAAAGTTATTTGCTCGTACAGGCGGTCTTTTGATGCTCAAAGCTGCATCGGCTATAGATGGTATGATGTAATCATTTAATGGATGATGTACTGGTCGAATAGCTTCATGCTATCCCTCGATCGTCATATCCAATCCTAGATTGATTTCATTAGGATCTTCAGCTGCCATGTTTCTTTCTTATTGTAATCTTCTGATTGTCCTTCCAATTTCTGGATCTAAAGGTAGTAAGTTACTATGTCCAGTACGTGTCATGCATTGAACAAAATTTTAAAAATAAAATAAAAATAAAAAAATAAAAATAAAATTCTAAAGTAAAGCTAGGATCAAAATTTTAATATTATTTTAGACACAATCCCCGACAACGGTGCCAAAAACTTAATGCATACTAATCTATAGCTATGGCAAGTACACCAGTCAATCAAGTAATAAAGTAAATAAGTAGAGTATCATCCTTAGAGGATTGAAAAATAAGTACTGAAAAGCTCTTTCCTATGCTTTATTTAGAAAACTGATTTATGAGAATAAGAAATTAAAGAATAAAATAAAGAAATAATTAAAAATTTTAATTAAATAGAGAGAGTGTAATTATTATGGTTTTAAATTTAAGAACAATGTAATACTAAGGCAATCGATTTACCAACTCAGTCAATACAATATTCAGTTTACTAGATTAATTTTATTTCATGTGATGGTGGAGTCTCCTAATTTATTCACTATCCTTTAGTCTAGGTGTAGCAAAACTATCAGTATTTATTAATTATCCTTTGGTCCAGGTATAATTTAAATACATATTAATGCATTAAGTTTTGTGAAATTCTCTAATTAACATACGCTACGTCCAAAGTGCACTAAAATTCTTGCATACATATGAATTCTAATTTAATTCATAATACAAGGTATATAATAAAGAAGCAATAATATAGATATACTTGGTCTGTAACATCTATGTTCATCATGTCAATTAGAAGATGGCCAGTAATCTAAAAGTATTAAAATCAGATTTATATACTTCTCATAAATAAAATTTAAAATTAAAAATAAATCATACTGAATATTGTATCAAAAGAGTGGCTACATCTTAGCCTGAGTAAAAAAAAATTTAGTTCATGATAACAAGTTCAAAAATAGCAAATAAAATAAAAAGCATAAAAAAATTAGACTGTTTAATTGCTAAAATTGATTGTCCATCGCTCTTGGTGTGGAAAACTTGATGAAGAAGAAAAGAAGCTCCTTGATCAATGTTCTAATTATCGGAAGAAGAAAAGAAAAAAAATTAAAATTCTTTTTTTTTCTCTCAAAAATCTCTCTTCTCTTTCTACCTCTCTCCTCTCTTTCTCTTCTTTTTCTTTTTCTTTCTTTCTTTTTTTTTATTCTCTTCCCTCTCTCCTTTCTTTCTTCAGCAATAATAGACTTTATAGGCTCAGAGATGGATTTTCCCCCAAAATTCTTTAAAAATTAGGTTTAAAACTCTCAAAAGAACTCAAATTAGGACCCTAGATGATTCTGACCGTTGGATGTTGATCAAACGGATCCAAAAATTGCTTAAAAATCTTTTAAAATTTCCTAGATCAAGTCAAAATTCATATCAACCATTGGATCAATCATTGAGTTGAATCTGGGCCATCAGATCGTGCACAGAGAAGCCTCTGATCTTTAGTTTAAAGTTGGGATGAATCTTAGCCATTGGATCTCAATTGGAAGCTGCAGATGCTGTTCGTCAGTGCATGCATTTCGGCCGTCCGATCAAATCCCAATAAAAGGTGCCTATTGGATTAGATAAAATTCTAAAATTGTCCTCTATAGACCATGTGCAAGCCCGATGTTGCATGGACCGTCACATTCTTCAGCCAATCGGAGCGTGCTTCTTCATGTAAAATCCCCGAAATACCCTCCAATCGGTCCATCGAGCACCATAAAAAATGCTGATGTCAGTCTGGCATTAGCGCTGCATTAACGGGTTGGTTTGCTGGTGTGGTCGAACCAGGCGGTCTGCTGAGCCAATTTTTCTGAACCGGTTTGAACCGGATTGGCTTTTTTTTTTGAAATTCAATTTCGGGCTCATTTGAAGTCCGTTTTGCTTGAAATTTATTTCATCTGAACTAAAAAAATAAGATCTTCATATTAATATATTTTATAATTTAATACTTTTATTAGTATATTTAATAAAAATATTAATTTTTAAAAAATAGATTAATTTATTTTATAATTTAATACTTTTATTAGTATATTTTTACCACTTATCACTTTACATGAATTAGCCCCTTTAAGACCTCTTGAACCAGGCCTTAAGACTCCTAGAATCAACCCAGACCCTAGCCCAAAATAGACCCTCGTGTAACTCTGCCCACGCACTGAGCCAGCTAAGTTCCACTGGGTCGGCTCAGTTTGAAACTGAGCCGGCCCAGTTCTGTGCCATGCCAGCAGTCCCGAACGCGCAACCCTCTATCTTATCTATACTTTGAGACTTAGCCGACCCAATTTTGGACTGAGCTGGCTAACCTATAGAAATTTTTTTTCTACAGCCTTCAAGCTCCGGCCTTGGTTTCTTGCTCCACCTTGTGTCCCAGGTCTCTGAAGCACCAACCAAGCCCCTTGAGGCCCTCAATACTTGAACCTCAAGCTCGTGAAGAGCTACATGCTACCTCTATCTTAGGACAACTCCTATCCTAGTCCTAGGACCACATCTATCCTAGCCTTCTCAAAGCCCTCACCCTGGCTCCACCTGTGGCCTCCCAAGCATGGGAGCACCACACCACCTACAGAGCCATTTGCTGGAAAAGTTTCAAGCAGCATACAATGGCTAACTCTATTTGCAAAGCAGAGTAAATGGCAGCATCAGATGCAGCAAATGAAGCTGTGTGGCCGAGGAAGTTCATCATCGAGCTCGGAGTAGCACCCTCCATTAATGGTCCAATCATGCTTTACTGCGATAATACTGATGCCATAGCTCAGGCAAAGGAATCGAAGGCACACCAATGGACAAAGCACATTCTGAGTCACTTTTATTTGGTCTACGAGATCGTGGATCATGGTGACATCGACGTTCAGAAAATCGATGAAAAGAAGAACCTAGCCGACCCCTTCACTAAAGCCCTGATAATCAAGGAGTTCGACAACCATAAGTTGAAGATGGATATTAGATACTATGCTGAGTGGCTTTAGGATAAGTGGGAGTTGTTGAAAATTATATCCCAAAGTCAATCATTAGCCTATTGATGGTTGAGTTATTTTATAATTATAATTAATTTATTAATTAATAAAAATATTTTGACATCTTTTTCATCATAAGTTTACATCTTCTAATAAACTTCATTATTATGATGAAGTTCTTAGAACTGTTTAGTTTCGATAAAGAGAAGATTTATTGATTGGTCCTTAAATTTGTTTACAACCAAATGATAGGCTGTTAATTAGGACAACAGCATCTATCAAGCATAGGTCGCTATATGCCATATAGGTTAATTATCCTCTTAACCAACGAGTATGGAGAATTGGTATGGTATACAGGTGAGATGTATGGGTACATCATCATTGCACGTGACTAACTCCAGAGCATTCTGCTGTCGAGAATATCTCTGATGGGATATAGGTATAAGTATCCCTTAGACCTAAGATCACTTCAGTGACTTGCAAGCAACTCATTGTGCTTTGGTACCAGACTAACTAAATTTCTAATTCAGTAATGAAAGGCTTCTGGGCATAGTCAAGTACTTATAAAGTCAGAGTATGATCAAGATGGAATTGACCACTCCAAGAGTTGGAGAAGAATGTATCATTGTATTTCAATATAGCAAAACCTTGGTCAGGATAATCCATCAGATGGATTTGATATTCTAAAATATAATGTGGACAACATGATCAGAGTTGACAGTTGAACTCTGAGGTATTCTATGAGTATTATGGTCAAGGGGATGAATTATATGAAAACTATATTCGCATGGGTTCTAAGGATGGTGTTCTACACCTTTAACCTATCCGACCGTCGGGTATCATTGCTAGATGATCATTTTAATTGGTACAAAAATTTATTTTTATGCTACCGACTTAGGTTTGGATCTATGAGGTCATACACATTAGAGCTTATGATCTGATCGGATGGTTGATCAATGATTAAAAATCATTCTAGGGTTAAACAATCAATACGATTGGTGTTTAACCTAGTGCAAGTATTGCAGGAGGATCGATTAATAATTAAATTATTAATTAGCTTAATTTGATTAAGCCAATAAGCTGAGATCAAGTTTAATTAAATATAATTTAATTAGATTTGGTTTGGGCTTGATTGGATCAAGTTCAATTGGTTTATTGGATAAGCCAAGTATAAGGAAGAACTAGTCCTAATCTAAGTAGGATACGAATTAATCTAATTTTTTAATTTGATTAAAAAATAAATTATAATTAAATCTAATTTAATCTAATTTAATTAAGTTCTTAAATGGATTAGGGCCTTATTTAATTGGGTTGGTTTAATCTTGATTTTATTTGATTAAAAGATCTTGTTTGACCAAGTCAAAATAGCAGTCCTAGTGTGACTAGGACTCCCTATCACTTGCGCCACTTAATCTTCACGTTCTATGCTCTTTTTATTTTATTTTTTACGTAAAAATTCTTCACTCCCATGACTTCTCATGCCCTCTTTCTCTCCTCTTTTTTTTATAAGGTAATTTGTTGGAAAACCAAGTCAAAAGAGGATTTAGTTTTGCTTAGGATTCTATGAGATAGAATCCTTGTTGACCAAAATACCTTTCCTTGAGTGCCGCCCCCTCTTTTAATTAATTCTTTTTTTATTATATGAAAATAATATTCTTTTTTGAGTGCCCTCCCTTGCTGATCCATGCCAATAATTGTGGGGGAGGCGCCCAAGAGTTGGACGCCCCAACAACTTTCCATGTTTGGATATTCCTAATCTAGGATTTTGATCTAACTTGGACTCTTCTTTTTCTCTATTTATTGGATAAATTTTGTTCTAATTTTTTTATGAAATATAGAGCTTTGGGAGAGGTTTTGGGTGTGCAAAAATCAAAGGAAGAGAGTCCTTGGGCATGGGGGTTCCATAGGCACCAAACTAGATGTCTAGGTGAGAGAAAAAAGAAGAAGAAGAGGGTCTTCTTCTAGGGCTATTTTATTTTTAATCTCTCCTCTTTTTTTGAGTTTTTTCTAAGAGAGACTCAGATCAAAAAACTCTCATCTTTCTTCTGATATTTTGGAGAGTCCAAATTTTGAAGAAGGGAGCATCGGATCTACCATCGAAGAAGGATCAGCACAGTACTAGCATGCTGTGCTGATTTTCTACATCGGACTTCAGATCAAAGATCATAGGCTCGTGTGGACGACTCCTAGAGGCCGGATGTGTGTGTGGCTTGTGACTTCATCCACAAGCTTGGATCAGCAAGTTAGAATGTTTAACTTGCTCAGATAATAGATATGATCTATAAACTTCATACTTGCATTTGATGTAGTATAGATCTAGGTTGATTTGATCAACCCTTTACTTTCTTATTTAATTTTAATTTTTAATTTAATATCATATCTTGATCATGTAATAGATCTAAGATCTAGATATTTATATATTTATTTAAATAAATATTTAATTTATTTAAATCTTTCGCTGCAAGATCTTAAAAAAGTTTTCAAGATCAACCTATAAAATCCTAGATCTGGTTCCTTCACATTGCAAGATGGTTACTTTGATTGGTACAAAAATTTATTTTTATGCTACTGATTTAGGTTCAGACCTATGAGGTCATATATATTAGAGCTCATGATCTAATTGGATGGTTGATCAATGATTAAGAATCATTCAAGGGTTAAACGATCAATACGATTGGTGTTTAACCTAGTGCAAGTATTGCAGGAGGATCAATTAGCAATTAGATTGCTAATTATCTTAATTTGATTAAGTCTAAGGACTGAGAATAAGTCTAATTAAATATAATTTAATTAAATTTAGTTTGGACTTGATTGGATTAAGTTCAATTGGTTAATTGGATAAGCCAAGTGTAAGGAAGAACTAGTCCTAGTTAAACTAGGACTTGGGTCAATCCAATTTTTTAATTTAATTAAAAAATTAAATTAAAATTAATATAATTTAATTAAGTTTTAAATTAGTTTATGATCTAATTTAATTAGATTGAATTAATTCTGATTTGATTTAATTTGAGAAACCATGTTTGACCAAGTTAAACATGAAATCCTAATAAGACTAGGATCCATTCATCTTGCACCACCTATATCTCACGCCCCCCACGCCCACTCTCTCTATTTTGTGCAACAAAAATCCCCTCTCCCTAGTCTTCATGCATGCCCACTCCTCTCCTCTATTTCTCTTATAGCAATTAGTTGTGGACCTAGTCAAAGGAGGAAGTTTGAATTTGATTTGAACTTTCCCTTGGATGGAGTTTTAGGAAACTAAAACTCCTCCCATGCATGCCACCCTCCTCTCCCTATTTTCTCTATTTTTATTAGGCAAAAAGGGGGATATTTTGTGTGACATTTATTGGTGGTCCACGCCAAAATCATAGGAGGGGGCACCCAAGTGTTGGGCATCCCAACTAGTTGCCTATTTTGATCTTTCCTAGTCTAAGAGTTTGGCCCAACAAGGACTCCTCTATATCTCTCTATATAGAATAAATTTTTGGCTGATTTTTGGACATATTCTAGAGCATTGAGAGACCTTCGAGACATGTGAAAATTAGGAATAAAGAGTATTAGGGCATGCAGATTTTATAGACACTAAACTAAGTGTCTAGGTGAGAGAACATGGAAGAAGAAAGGGTCTTCTTCTAGGATTGTCTTGTTCATCTCATTTCTTTCTTCTTTTTGAGATTATTTGAGAGTATCTTAGATTTGTAATCTCTCCTCCTTCTCATCTTTGGAAGAGCCTAGATCTAGAAGAAGAAAGTACTAGATCGATCGTCAAAGAAGGATTAGCACCATACTAGCATACTGTGTTGATTTTCTACATTGGACTTTTGATCATGGTTCGTGGGCTCGTGTGGATGACTCCTAGAGGCTGGATGCGTGTGTGGCTTGCAACATCATCCTTAAGCTTAGATCAATAAGTTAGAGCATCTAACTTGTATAGGTAATAGATCTGATCTATTTTACATACCTACATTAGATGTAGTTTAGATGCATGTTAATGTGATCAACATATTTTATTTTATTTTTTATATTTAATTTTTTTAAATATTCATATCATAATCATGTAATAGGATACTAGATCTAGGATATTCTCTTATATTAAAAATTAATTTTGATTAATTTTTATCTTTCACTACCTGATCTTGAAAAAGTTTCAAGATCTAGTCCTGAAATCCTAGATCTGATTTCTTCAATTGGTATCAGAGCCTAGGTTGATTATTACATGATTATATTTGCATATTTAGATTATTTTTTAGATTTATAATCTAATTATTAAATCTAAAATTAAAAATGATGATTACACGAACTGCTATAAGATTGTCCTACTATAAGAATTATCCCTTGCAGTGGAGAGATTATCCTAGTTCGTGTAGATCTGCTTCTTATCATAAATTTATTAGATATAATCTTATTTTATTTATAATTTATTAGATTTAAAATAGTTTTAGATCTAAAAATAAAAATTTTAGATTGCATGGATTGCTATAAGGTTATCCTGCTATAAGGTTTATCCCTTATAGTGGAGAGGTTATCTTAGTATGTGCTGATCTAAAATATTAATCATAAAATTTTAAATTAAATTTAAAATATTTTATAATTTAATTAAAAATATTTTAATCTAATTTTAATCATTATAAATATGTTAGATTTGATCTAAGATAATTTATGATTGATTAGAGTTAAAACTATTTCAATTACATGTATCTATTTAGATTAGATCTAAAGTAGTTTCATGCTTATCTTACTTCCATATTGATTATGAATCAAACATGCAACTTGATTGATAGAACCATATTATAAAAATATTTTATAAATATAAAAATTATTTTTGAAAAGTTGATCCCTAACCCTCAACCCAAAACTTAATTAAGAATTAAGAGGTTGTTTGATTAGGATCTAGAATTATGAATTGAAGATCCTAAGATACATATCATAACACATTGGGTTAAATAGGTTAGTGGGGATTAGGTCCATTAATTGGGTTAGACCTAGGATTAGATTAAAGAATGGACTTAATTAGAGAATTGACTAAATCTAATCAATTATTGTCTTAAATTAGGTCAAGGTTCTCTAGATTAATTACAATAGTTATAGTTGATCAAGTCCATGTCTTTAACAAGACCCAAGATGGACTTGATTCTTAGCTACATGGTTTAGCATGAACTATTAGATTAATCTAATCAAGACTAATTAAACTAGTTGATGTCTAAGGTAAACCAGACTGGTGGTCTTTAATTGGTAGCCTGCTTACCTAGCCATTTCTGATGGTGTTTAAGAAAAGCTTTGGCAGACCCTCCCACTGATCAAGCTGAAGGAAAATCCTGATTTCCCGGTCCAGGTTCGTCCAGATCTGATTAGATCAAGAGATATATTTCAAAAATTTTCTCTTGATCTCAATCAGATCTTGATATGTTTTAGATCTGATTCTTATTATTTTAATAAATAAAATAAAACAAGATAAATTAAATCAAATTCAATTTACCTGGTTTGGGTAATCCTATTACCCTGTAGATGATCCTGATTGCAGCGGAAGGTTCTGGATCTTAGCCACGCAAGCGCCTGACCTCTACCGGTATCCACTTGGGTTGGATCTGGAGATCCTCTTCTTCTCTATCACACCTCCAAAAATCAGATCTGGATCTGATCTGGAGGATCTTCAAAACTCTTTTGAAGATCTGCAGTCGTCCTTTTGCAGCAGCGCAGCCTTCTTGCTTTTGATCGCCTTTCCTTGATCTGAATCGCACCAAACTAAAGTCCAAAACACCTTTTGGACGTGGAGAGCAAGGGGAGAAGAGACTATGGCATGGAGAAGGAGGGGAGAGGCAGCCTTGGGGCGTGTCTAATAGAATTCACTTTCACTTTGGAATTAGGGTTGGGCGCAGGGTCTTATTTATAGACCTCTTGTGATCCAACTCCTCTTCCTCTCAACCAATCACAACCCTTTGTGAAATCAGATCTAAATCTGATTGGTTGGAATAGAGACCCCTGGATTCCTCCTTAGAGGGCGCCTAAGACCAGTCAAACTGGATTCTTAGTAGAACTCTGATTGGAATCCAAAAGGGAGGTGGAGTCCTTGTCCAACAAGGACTCCTAGGCGCCTCCTACTTGGGCTCACGCCACCCTTGGCGTGCGCCCTTCTCCTTGCCAGGTTCTGGCAGGGGGACAGGCCCCCACCAGCTCTCCAATAGGTGCATGACATGTGGTCAAAAGTCAAAGGGTCAATGGTCAACGTTTGACCAGTCAAAGGTAGACTTTTGACCAAAGTCAAAGAACAAGAAATGGCAGGTGACCAAAAATGGCAGGTAATGTCTTACAAATAAGACAACCTATTCTGACTTGGACAACCTCCAGTCAGACCATATGAAGGCCTCTGATTGAGCACAAACTCCTTTGGCTCAGTCAGGACAACTTATTTATGATAGTAAAAGAAGAACGTTAGGTTCAATCGAGTGCTAGCACGATTTCCTTGAACCTAATTGAATCTCATTCAGATCAATTGAACTAGATCAGTTCAATTGATGATCACCAGATTCAAACCCTTGTTTGTGTGACCCAGTTAGGTTCAGTTCTGTATGGTAATGGGATATGTCATGATCTCTATCATAGACATCATCGAAACTCCTTTCGATGGATCAGAACTCTTCTGATTCGAACAGCTAGAATGATCGATCATCTAAATCATTCTAATTGCTCCCAAAATCCACCAGTGACACCTAGCAGTATATGGTGGCAACCCATCAGAGCTGAATGCGAACCTCTTGGTGCAGCTACCTGTGTGATTAAGTTCTTCTATCTTGAGCCCCGATCAGATTAGGGTTAAGGTGAACTCGTCAAACCCTAGTCTCTGTCATATGATGTAATCATTCGATTCGAGTCCAATGTGAAAATCTAAATAGAAACTCTTTCTATTATTTCACTCTGCCATGGCCATGGGCTTCAGGACTTGATTCTCATGATCATCATAGGGCTACTCCTCTACCACCGAGGTAGATAGATCCCATCTTGATGCAATCCAGTTCCTACAATGAACATGCTCATAGCCAACATACACCTCAGGGTTCCATATGGCTAGGAGACCGAGTAATGGTGTAGTCAAACTATAACACCCTCAAGGTGAACTGCCGATGCATCTCAGGTCAAAGAACCAGACACACTACTGCAGCATCGAGTCAGTCATTGACGAGAAGGTAGACTTCCTAATGACTACTCGAGGTGGTCACGCTCAGTGCCCTCGTTCTCTAACGAGTACCTGTACTCTCGCTCCGGTGTCTCCACACCGTAGACTCAAGACTCATCTACTAAAGAGAAGCGATCGTACACCAACCTTCCGGATCAATCACCATCCTCGTGATGATCCTATGGTCGGGAGCTGTTTATGAGTTAATAATGATTATTCATGTCTTAAATTTTCAACTCTTGAAAATATGAATTATCATTACCATTAACTCAAAGGATGTATCACAGACACTAAATACACATGTGTGATAGAAAATAACCCATTTCATTAATTATAGTCAAAATTACAATTTTGCCCCTAGAAGTGTATTACAAGTGTCAGCCAATTCTGGCTTCTAGGGCACATATATCTAACAATCTCCCACTTGTCCTAAAGCCAATTGGCTACAAGTCTAAGTCCCATCTTCTCAAGGTGGGCTTCGATCTTCTGCTGGCCCAACGGCTTTGTAAGTGGGTCTGCCACATTATCTGTGGAGTTGACTCTCTTGACCTCAACGTAACCTTTCTCAAGGTAATCGCGGATGAGATGATATCGCCGCTCAATGTGCTTGGACTTCTGGTGAGACCTCGGCTCCTTAGCAAGGGCTATGGCGCCATTGTTGTCGCAGTAAAGAGGAATGGCATCTGATGGCATTACTCCAATTTCTGCAGCAAACTTCTTGTACCAGAATGCTTCCTTTGCAGCCTCTGATGCAGCTATATATTCTGCTTCCATGGTGGAATCTGCTATCACCAGTTTGCTTGGAACTCTTCCAGCTGACAGCTCCACCATCTGCACACAAACAGACTTCCAGATGTCGACTTTCGATCATCTATATCGGACATGAAGTCCGAGTCTGTGTATCCCTGAACTTGGAGTTCTCCATTACCAAAGACCAACATCATATCCTTAGTTCTTCTCAAGTACTTAAGGATACATTTCACAGAAGTCCAGTGTTCTTCACCTGGATTTGACTGATATCTGCTTGTGACACTCACAGCATGGGCTATATCAGGTCGTGTACATAGCATGGCATACATGAGGCTCCCTATTGCAGAAGCATAAGGGATCTTGCTCATGCGTTCTATTTCCTCAGGTGTGCTGGGGCACATCTTCTTGGAAAGATGAATACCATGTCTGAAGGGTATTAATCCCCTCTTAGAGTTTTCCATACTAAACCTCTTTAGTACTTCCTCTATGTACATCTTCTGTGAAAGTCCTAGCATCCTATTCGGTCTATCCCTATAGACCTTAATTCCTAGAATAAAGGATGCTTCACCTAGGTCTTTCATGGAGAATTCCTTGGACAACCACATCTTGACTGATGTCAACATGGGAATATCATTCCCAATAAGGAGGATGTCATCCACGTACAATACGAGGAAGACAACAGCGCTCCCACTGACCCTTTTGAAAACACATGGTTCCTCTTCATTTTTGATGAAACCAAACTTTTTGATCACATCATTGAAACGAGTGTTCCAGCTCCGAGATGCTTGCTTAAGTCCATATATGGACCTTTGCAGCTTGCAAACCTTGTGATCAGTATCACTGGATGTGAAACCTAGCGGCTGTTCCATATAGATATCTTCCTCAAGATATCCATTTAGGAATGCCGTTTTCACGTCCATTTGCCATATTTCATAATCGAAATAGGCTGCAACAGCAAGCAATGTGCGGATGGATTTTAGCATAGCTACCGGGGAAAAGGTATCCTGATAGTCAATGCCTTCGCGTTGACTATAACCTTTTGCCACCAGTCTAGCCTTGAATGTCTCCACATTCCCATCTGCACCAATCTTTCTCTTGAAGATCCATTTACACCCAATAGGTACTATACCTTCTGGTGGATCTACCAAGGTCCAGACTTGGTTTGAGTGCATCGAGTCGATCTCTGACTTCATTGCCTCAAGCCATTTCTCGGAGTCGATATCTGATATCGCCTCGTTGTAGGTTTTGGGATCATCACCATGAGCACCATTACCTATGAGGAACATTTCCTCTACATCCTCTGAAATAATACCTAAGTATCTTTCAGGGGGACGGGAAACTCTTTCCGATCTACGAGGTGGAGGAGGTAGTGTTCTTATTGGCTCAACCTGATTTGGTTCCACTTGGTCCTTAGCTCGTTCTGCTTGTGAGACTTTCTCATCAAGCTTAATCTGCTTTCCAATGCCACTATCTTGAATAAACTATTTTTCAAGAAATATGGCATGTCGACTCACAATCACATTGTGGTCTTCTGGAATGTAGAAATAGTATCCTAATGACTCTTTAGGATATCCTATGAATCGAGCTCTAAAGGACCTAAACTCTAACTTGTCCGCTTGTTGTCTTTTGACATAAGCCGGACAACCCCAAATTCTGAGATGACTCAGACTTGGTTTCTTACCGTGCCATATCTCATACGGTGTGGTAGGAACGGTTTTAGAGGGAACCCTATTCAGTAAATAGATTGAAGTTAATAATGAATGTCCCCAAAGAAAATCAGGGAGGTCTGTGAAGCTCATCATGGATCGAACCATATCCAATAGAGTCCGATTTCTCCGTTCTGAAACCCCGTTGAGTTGAGGTGTTCCTGGTGGAGTCCATTGAGAGACTATGCCATTTTCCTTAAGATAGTCTAGGAATTCCCGGCTAAGGTATTCACCTCCTCGATCTGATCGAAGAACCTTAATGGGTTTTCCAGTTTGTTTTTCTACTTCATGTCTGAATTCTTTGAACTTTTCAAAAGGCTTCAGACTTATGTCTCATAAGATACACATACCCATACCTAGACAGATCATCGGTAAAGGTAATGAAGTAGACAAAATTGCCTCTAGCCGGCACATCGAATGGGCCGCACACATCAGTATGTACTAGGGCAAGGAGATCTGTGGCCCTCTCCCCATGTCCAACAAAAGGGAGTTTAGTCATTTTGCCTTGAAGACAAGATTCACAAGTTGGATATGACTCAAAAGTCAATGGACTCAATAGCCCATTTTTCTCCAATTTGTTAATCCTATCTTCTGCTATATGACCTAATCTCAGGTGCCATAGATATCTGTCGTTTGGACTATCCCTAGGTCGTTTGGCATTCACGTTTTGCTCGATAGTTAAAACAGGTACATCAATATGCAACTGATAAAGACCATTAACAAGGAAACCATTTGCAATTTTATTTCTTTCATAAAGAATGTTACAATGGTCCTTAAAGAAGGTGATCACATAACCTTCTTGTGCTAAGCATGAAACAGAAATCAAATTCCTGCTAGCTGCAGGCACATAATAACAGTCTTTTAAAACTAAGTCTAAACCAGATGGTAATCGCAGAGGGTATGTTCCCACGGCTACTGCAGCAACTCTTGCTCCATTACCGATGCGTAGGATCATGTCTCCATCCCTCAGCCTCCTGCTATCCTCAAGACCCTGCATAGAAGTGCACAGATGAGCACTAGAACCAGAGTCAAGCACCCAACTGGATGCAGAAGAAACCGTAAGGTTAGACTCAATAACGAGCATACCTCCAGAAGGACCTTCCTTCTTGTTCTTTAGGGTGGCCAGGTAAGTAGGGCAGTTCCGCTTCCAATGGCCGTCGCTGTTGCAATGGAAACACTTTCCTTTGCCATCGACCTTCTTCTTCGGTTCTGCCTTCTTCTTCTTTGATCCTTCCACCTTTTGCTTTTTCACAGACTTCTTTTTCTTTCCATAAGACTTTCTTTTGGAAGAAGTCCGTTCCATAGCAAGAACTGAGCCTTTAGAACCTTTCATAGAAAGCTCAGCGGTAACCAGCATATTCATCAACTCGGCCAAGGAATTTTGAAGTTTATGCATGTGGTAATTCATGATGAATTGCCCATATGCATCAGTCAAGGATTGCAGAATAATATCGTTCTGCAAGTCCAAGTCCAACTTCACACCGAGCTTCTCAAGCTCTTCCATGTCCTTGATCATTGTCAGACAGTGATCTTGGACTGACTGCCCATCACGCATCTTAGCCTTAAAAAGTCATTTTCGTGACTTGATATTTGGCTGCGCGACTCTGTTCACCAAACATCTCCTGCAGGTGAGCCAACATTTGGCGAGCAGTCCCGATATCTTCATGTTGGCGCTGGAGCTCATCAGACATCGAGCCCAACATGTAGTATCTGGCCTTATTGTCTTCGTCAATCCATTTTTCCAGAGACGCTCTCTGTTCAGTGGATGGACGAGCTGGTAAGGTGGGAGGGTCCTGGTCCAAAACATGTGTTAACTTCTCTGAACCCAAAACAATTTTGTAGTTCCTGAGCCAATCTTTATAATTGGGTCCAGTCAGTCTATGTGTGTCTAGGATACGTGCCAGTGGGTTGGACGCAGACATTTTCCTGTAGAGAGTCAAAGATTCTAGTTAGATACTGTAATTTTGACTTGACCAATTTGTTTAGGGATTTTATTTTTAAACAAATTAGCTCCCACTATTTTCTCGGATCCCTACACTCCCTCTGTAGAGATGCGAAAATCTCCGCGATTGATGATTTCTAGTGGGTGGTGCGGTCTCACCAACTGACTCATCACCTCACCTAACAGTTATTGGTGATGGGTTAGCCAATGAGTGAACAACTCTTGTTCAATGATTCTCTAATCATGGTGCACCCAAACTTGGTCTCTAATTCATGAATCTCACCGTATCCGGAATATTGATCCACTCCTTAGTTAAGTCAGACCCACCATTTGCATAGACTGGGTTCCTAATTGGGTCTCTCACCGTATCCGAAATATTGAGCCCAACTCATCCTCCAGCCCATAGCATCCAATGCCTAATAGACATGGTTGCGTCTTCCCGGTGCAACTGAGCCACTGTATCCAGCCGAGAACAATCAACCCCGGGAAGGGCCCGCACGTCTACAATGGTGGAAGACCTCAGACTTAATCTTTTCTTAGGGAGAATTGATTCAGGTCTCATTAAACTAGACTTGGCTTAGTCATAACAATTATGACTAACCTAGTGGCATGGGTTCAGCTCGGATTATTGACCACCTCAGATCAGAACTGTGTCAACAGATATGGCCAGGTAAGTGAGACCGGTGGAAGGAATATGCCGTTAACTCGCACAAGAACGCATTCAGGTCGAGTAGCTTCCAATTAAAAACCAGTCGGTCGTCTGTGCCAAACTTACCTTAGACACCAAATTGTTGAGTCAGAACCAATTGGGTTAGCCTACAATCCAGACTCTAACCTCTGAGCCTAATTAGGTCTTGCTTGATCGTGACTCGATCTTGACCCAGACTTAATCCTATTAGGCTGGTCAATTTAAGCATTGTTGATCCCATCTAACCAACTCTTGATTCGGTTTGATCAACCGCTTAGACCTAATTGAGCTACCCAAGCCCGAACCCAGTATTATGAATATGTCTTAGATCTGAAATTCTCAATTTTAGACCTAATTAATATTCCATAAACTTAATTCTTAATTAAGTTGGGTTCATAAACAAAATATGCACAATAAATCCTAGGGTTTCAGGATCTAGGGTTTTGCAGAAAGTAAGTTTTGGGTTTCTGATTAAGGACGAACACGCAGCACCCCTACACGTCATAAGAACACCCCATCGAATGGGAAGAGAGGGCCTTTAAACCCTTCTTCGTTCTTATGACCGGACGGCCAAGAGGAACGCCTTAATCAGGAACATGTAAATACTACAAAACAGTTATAGATCTATATCATATATCTCATATACAAATTTAGATCTAATCAAGGCATATTTTGCATACATCTCATGTATCAAATCATGCATGTTTTCAGATCTAAATTATCACATAATAATCTAAAAAATTAGATTTAAATTGATCTAATCAAAATAAATTCTAATCTAGACAATTATGTAGAACTATTCTACAACTAGTCTAGACATGCATCTATCATATCTCATATGATATTTAAAATTAAATAATTTTTATTTGCTGTTTATCAGATGTTATTATAACACTTATAATATCAGAAAATAGTAAATAAGAAGATCTAAAATATGATTTAATCAGATTAAATCAAAGACATGCAAGACTATTCTATAGAACTATTCTATTCTAGAACTAGTCATGCATATCTTCATGTTCTTAGATCCAAATCATTTAATTTTAAATTTTTCTGATTTCAGATCTGATCACATCTCATGTGACATCTGAAATCACTTTATTTTCTAATTAAAATAAAATTAAAATCAGATCTAAACAATTTAGAACCATGGCTCTGATACCAGTTGAAGGGAAATCCTGATTTCCCGGTCCAGGTTCGTCCAGATCTGATTAGATCAAGAGATATATTTCAAAAATTTTCTCTTGATCTCAATCAGATCTTGATATGTTTCAGATCTGATTCTTATTATTTTAATAAATAAAATAAAATAAGATAAATTAAATCAAATTTAATTTACCTGATTTGGGTAATCCTATTACCCTGTAGATGATCCTGATTGCAGCGGAAGGTTCTGGATCTTAGCCACGCAAGCGCCTGGCCTCTACCGGTATCCACTCGGGTTGGATCTGGAGATCCTCTTCTTCTCTATCACACCTCCAAAAATCAGATCTGGATCTGATCTGGAGGATCTTCAAAACTCTTTTGAAGATCTGCAGTCGTCCTTTTGCAGCAGCGCAGCCTTCTTGCTTTTGATCGCCTTTCCTTGATCTGAATCGCACCAACCTAAGTCCAAAACACCTTTTGGACGTGGAGAGCAAGGGGAGAAGAGACTATGGCATGGAGAAGGAGGGGAGAGGCAGCCTTGGGGCGTGTCTAATTGCATTCACACTTAGAATTAGGGTTGGGCGCAGGGTCTTATTTATAGACCTCTTGTGATCCAACTCCTCTTCCTCTCAACCAATCACAACCCTTTGTGAAATCAGATCTAAATCTGATTGGTTGGAATAGAGACCCCTGGATTCCTCCTTAGAGGGTGCCTAAGACCAGTCAAACTGGATTCTTAGTAGAACTCTGATTGGAATCCAAAAGGGAGGTGGAGTCCTTGTCCAACAAGGACTCCTAGGCGCCTCCTACTTGGGCTCACGCCACCCTTGGCGTGCGCCCTTCTCCTTGCCAGGTTCTGGCAGGGGGACAGGCCCCCACCAGCTCTCCAATAGGTGCATGACATGTGGTCAAAAGTCAAAGGGTCAATGGTCAACGTTTGACCAGTCAAAGGTAGACTTTTGACCAAAGTCAAAGAACAAGAAATGGCAGGTGACCAAAAATGGCAGGTAATGTCTTACAAATAAGACAACCTATTCTGACTTGGACAACCTCCAGTCAGACCATATGAAGGCCTCTGATTGAGCACAAACTCCTTTGGCTCAGTCAGGACAACTTATTTATGATAGTAAAAGAAGAACGTTAGGTTCAATCGAGTGCTAGCACGATTTCCTTGAACCTAATTGAATCTCATTCAGATCAATTGAACTAGATCAGTTCAATTGATGATCACCAGATTCAAACCCTTGTTTGTGTGACCCAGTTAGGTTCAGTTCTGTATGGTAATGGGATATGTCATGATCTCTATCATAGACATCATCGAAACTCCTTTCGATGGATCAGAACTCTTCTGATTCGAACAGCTAGAATGATCGATCATCTAAATCATTCTAATTGCTCCCAAAATCCACCAGTGACACCTAGCAGTATATGGTGGCAACCCATCAGAGCTGAATGCGAACCTCTTGGTGCAGCTACCTGTGTGATTAAGTTCTTCTATCTTGAGCCCCGATCAGATTAGGGTTAAGGTGAACTCGTCAAACCCTAGTCTCTGTCATATGATGTAATCATTCGATTCGAGTCCAATGTGAAAATCTAAATAGAAACTCTTTCTATTATTTCACTCTGCCATGGCCATGGGCTTCAGGACTTGATTCTCATGATCATCATAGGGCTACTCCTCTACCACCGAGGTAGATAGATCCCATCTTGATGCAATCCAGTTCCTACAATGAACATGCTATAGCCAACATACACCTCAGGGTTCCATATGGCTAGGAGACCGAGTAATGGTGTAGTCAAACTATAACACCCTCAAGGTGAACTGCCGATGCATCTCAGGTCAAAGAACCAGACACACTACTGCAGCATCGAGTCAGTCATTGACGAGAAGGTAGACTTCCTAATGACTACTCGAGGTGGTCACGCTCAGTGCCCTCATTCTCTAACGAGTACCTGTACTCTCGCTCCGGTGTCTCCACACCGTAGACTCAAGACTCATCTACTAAAGAGAAGCGATCGTACACCAACCTTCCGGATCAATCACCATCCTCGTGATGATCCTATGGTCGGGAGCTGTTTATGAGTTAATAATGATTATTCATGTCTTAAATTTTCAACTCTTGAAAATATGAATTATCATTACCATTAACTCAAAGGATGTATCACAGACACTAAATACACATATGTGATAGAAAATAACCCATTTCATTAATTATAGTCAAAATTATAATTTTGCCCCTAGAAGTGTATTACAAGTGTCAGCCAATTCTGGCTTCTAGGGCACATATATCTAACACAAGCTTATCTGATCTTTTGGTGAAATTATGTTTTGATTGGATCACTTGACTATTCGAACTAATCCATGTCAGTTAGGTATATCAGTGTGACTGATTTAGGTGCTCCTAGACTAGCCTATTAATAGTCTTCCTTAAGCTGACTTAGTGAAGTCAGTGGAAGGATCATGACAAGCTGGTTTATCTGACCTTCTCTCTTTCTTAAATTAAAATCCTCTAAAATTATTAGGTCCTTAAAATAAAATAGTTATGGTGATAACTAGATCATAGCCTCCTATTAAGTGGATGATAAGGGGTCCATTAGTTGGATAATCATTGGAGGCCCATAGGCCTAGTGCTTATCCACTAATGAAATTATCATTCATAATATAATTTTTTGATCGCGTCTCTATAAATAGTGATTAGGTTGACCAACTATAGGTGGGCTTAATCATTCATTAGTTAGATGGACCAAGTATGATCATGTTAATGGTTGGACCAAACCAAAACTTTTAGTGGAGGCCCTAGCCTATTGAAAAGATACCTGAGGCAAAATTAAATTATTAAAAATTATTTAAAAAAATAATTAATTATGAACCTACCCTTAGATGTACATAGATTGACCAACTATAGTTGGGCTTATGTGCAGTCTATGTGGATTCTAGTATCCACTAAGAAATTAGGATAATTCCTCGAGTTGAATGTAGAGGCTATCAGTTCGAATAAAATAGTAGAAAAATCTTTTGATTAAAGTCTAAATCTTTAGGTTTAATGAATTAATTGGTAATTATGATTTTTGTTCTCCTTTATGCAGTTAAACCCAAATCACAGTTGCTCCATTCACTATTAGATAGTGATAAACTTATGGGATCTAATTTTGATAATAAGTATCAAAAGTTGAATGTTATTCAACAGCACGAAGTGGTTCATGTTGAGGCCTCTATGCCTAATTTAAACATAAGATTCAAGAGTAACCTAGATCAGGTAGAATGCTTCCACTGTAAGAAGTAGGGGCATTAGAAGAGGAACTGTCCTCAGTATCTTGATTTTCATAATTCCAACAGACTGAAAAAGAGAGATGAGCAAGTAGTTGCTGATCAAGGATGTTATTTAATAACATCTTATAATTTCTCTATTTGTGACACTTTTACTTGGGTATTATATACCAAAAGTTTGATCCATATTTGCAATATATTGCAAGAACTTCAAATTAGTAGAAGATTTTAAAATAATGAGTGATTCCTAAATGTTAGAGATGGATGGTCTGTTCCAATTCTAGCTATGAAAATAGTTCAACTTATTCTCAATACTAATATCATTTCTTTAAATGAATGTCATTATTATTCTTTCTTTCTAATGAATATAATCTTTGTTTGTCTTTTGGCCAAAGATGGTTATCATTTATTTATAAAGAAAGATTATTGTGATATCATTATGAATGATGTTACAATAATGCAAGGACAATAAAAAGTTGATATTTATATTTTATCATAACCTGTGAGTATAATGTATCCTTTTAGAAAATATCCTTGATTAGATAATATCTCTGACATCTATCTATGACACTATAGGCTAGGTCATATTAAGAAAAATAGGATAAATAGGTTGACCCAAGAGAGAATCCTCAAAGTCAGTGATTGTGAACCACTTTCAACCTATGAGTCCTATCTTCGTAAAAAAATGACCAAGTCATCTTTTATTGAAAAAGGTGAGAGAGCCACTGAGCTCTTAGGTCTCATACATACCGATATATATGGACCAATGAGCATGGTACTAGAAGTGGATATTTCTACTTCATCACTTTCATAGATGATCTACCCATGTATGGATATATCTATCTGATGAAACATAAGTCGGATTTATTTGAAATGTTCAAAAGATTTTGAAGTGAAGTAGAAAAATAAATTAAGAAGAATATTAAAATTTTTTGATCGGATCGAGGAGGTGAATATCTATCTAGTGAGTTCTTGACATATCTAGGAAAGAATGAGATTCTCTCATAATGGACTTCTTCAAGAATACTACAGTATAATGGTATATCAGAAAGAAGAAATCGAACCTTATTAGACATGGTTCAATCCATGATAGAGTTTGCTAGTCTGCTTGTTTTATTTTGGGGTTATACTCTTGAGATTGCATATAATATATTAAATAATATACCGAGTAAATCTATCATAAATACTCCATATGAGATATGGACTAGGTGTAGGCCTACACTCTCTCATCTATGGGTTTGGGGTTGTGCAGTTTATGTTAAACATTTGCATATAGATAAGCTTGGTCCCTGGTCTGATAAGTTTGTATTTATAGGGTATCCCAAAAAAGTAAGGATTACTATTTCTAACATGTTGATGAATAAAAGGTGTTTGTCTGCCTTAAGATAATCTTTTTGAAAAAAGAATTTCTTGGTGAAGGAATTGTTGCCTCTAAGATTGAACTTGATGTAGTTCAATAGATAGAAAAATCAACACCTGTAGCTGAACTTGAGTCGAATTTGATTAGATCAGTCCGAAGCCTAGTGTACCTGCACCATTAAGATGATCCGATAGAGTACCATGTCATCCAAATAGATACTATGATTTCTTGGTCCAGGATGGTGATCCCATCGAACTCAATAATAATAATAAGGATTCGATTACCTATATGGATGCTATGTAGAGATCCGATTCTGAGAAATAGCTTGAGGCCATGAAATTCAAAATAAAATCCATGAAAATCAATGTTGTATGGACATTGGTTAACCCACCCAAAGAGGTTAAACCCATTGGGTGTAAGTGGGTCTTCAAAAAAAAAGGAGCATAGATGGAAAGATGGAGACCAATAAAGCCCGTCTGGTTGCCAAGGGGTATCTTTTGTTAGGAGGTATGGTGCTCTCAAGCCTTGGAAGGCCACACGGGTGAAGCCAAGGTGTTGGCTCTAGAAGACTAGGATGGGTGTGAGTCTTAAGGCTAGAACAGGAGTTATTCTAGGTGAAGACAACATGTAGCCTTGCACGGGACTTTAGGTTTAGGTGTGAGGATCTTGAGGGGGCTTGGTAGGTACTCTGAAAACCTGGGACACAAGATGGAGCAAAAGACCAAAGCCAAGAAAAAAAATCAGCTAAGACAGGAGCTGGCACATAGGCGGGCGGGCTTGGATACGCAGCCGAGCCGGCTCGGGCTGAGGATGAGCCAGCTCAAGGCACAGTCAAGCTGGCTATCTCAGGCAGACAAAAGATAGTGTTTCGATGATATGCAGTTGAGCTAGCTCGGCTCCTGACAAAATTGGCTTGACGATGGTGAATAGAATTGGATGAAATTTTCTATTTGATCTTGGATTAGGCTTAATCCAAGGGTTCTTAAGGCCTGGTCCAATAAGATCTTAAGGAGACTAACTCACATATGGACCGGGTTTAGATCCAAGAGATGAGAGCATGTGAGACATATGTATATGGGCTCGATGAGTGCTTTCATGTATTGGGTTAGCTAGGAGAGTTTTTGGTCTGGCCTAATGGCTATGTATAAATATATAGATTGTATTAAGATTTTAAAATGTGAATTAGAATACAGATCCTTTCTCTCTCAATCTCTCTTCTCTCTTCTCTTTAGAGTTGCCACCCCAAGGGGGCGCCTTCCTCAAGCCCAAGGAGGGAGGCACTCCATCATAGATCTAGATTGGTAAATCGGATGGTTTGCTACCCTTAGAGAATGTCAAAGGTCTCCTTAGGTCTATGCTAAAGATCAAGAGCTTCCGCAACATGGTATCAGGGCTAGGTGATGCTATGGTGATGCGCCAACATTTGGTATCAGAGCTTGATGGTGCGTATAAATAATGAAGAAGTCATATAGGATGAAATCAAAAATCTACACAAGTATTCTATGGCATGTCTCAGATTTATCTTTATTATTGCTGTGGTTTAGACAACTAGGAGCAGCGGGTTGAAGGTAGAGGTTGAGAGGATTAACGGAAATTTTATTTTTTCGAGATGGAAGATTTGGATGCATGATTTTCTGATCGATCTTGGTTGGAGAGACCGAGGTGTATAACGAGGATAGGGTTCTCTAGGAAGATGGGTAGTATGGGGCTGTTTGGTGGATGAAGAGAGGTTTTTCAAGGGATAATGGTCGAAAGAAAGCTGAAAAAGCGACTATATATCCTTCGATTGCAGGAAGGCAGGAGAAGTAGTCGGGGATGCATTCAGTGGCTCGACTAGAGCATGGATTTGCGAAGTCTTGGAGGTGATGGAGATGGATGATCCATGAAGGTCCAGCATGTCAGTACTAGATGGCTGATCTTGGATCAGATTTTTTTTGCAGGTGCACCAGGGAGAGTCACAGTTCAGGTAGAGGATGGGTTATATATAGCAAGAGAGGATCCGGATACCTATGAGGAGATGGTGTCGAGATAAGGCAGGAAGCACTGGAGTGTTGCAGTAGCACTTTTCTAGAGGCACAGGACTGAGAGAGGCTCAACGGTGTAGCAGTCAAGGGAGGTATCTCAGTAGAGAGTGTCAGGAGGCATCTTAGGAAGACCAAGAGCATGTCTTAAGGAGAGCCAGGGAGTCTCAGAAGCCCTAGGATGAGATAGATGGGTTTGAGCCCAAGACAGGGTTTGAACTGTAGTTCGTCATGGTGCAACTGAAGCGATGGTTTGTGCAAGGATAAAAGAGGAGAAGGCTAGGGTGAAATTTTTTAGGATTTAGTCGCTGGATTCAAAAGAGTTGGATGAGCTCTTGGATTTTGGAGGTGCCTGCAGGTTGCAGAGGTATCTGAGATGGCTTCGATGGGATCCATGGAGTGCGGAGAGTTCGAAGGAGTAGTGACATTATCCAAGGTGCAGCAACAAGCTCAATAGTGCAACGTTGAGTGGTTGACCTCGGGGGACTCGATTATAGAGTCAGGATCTTCTGCGACATCAAGGGAACTTCGATTTTAGGTGGAGCACCGGACAGAGGTGGCTTCACCAGTGGAGATGTGACACTAGTTTAGAATGGAGGAGTGTAGAAGGACCAATATCCTAGCAGCAATGCCGAAGATGCATAGTTCCAGGTGGAGCAGCACGTGCAGGTGAACAGATGAAGTTCTGAGGAGACTGTGTCAGGATATGCAGTGAGTGCCGGTATAGGAACGCTGCGGGATCTCAAAAAAAAGTCTAGGATAATTGATGTAGCTGCCAAGCAGAATGATTCCTATAATTTCTAGGATGGTGCAGAAGAAGCAAGCCTAAGATCTTCAGCTATGGGGGCGGTCATCCCTAAAGGTTTTCAAGGGTGCATAACAATTGAAGAGGATTGGCGGAGGCAATGTTTGCACAAGAGGCTATCAAGGTGCATAGTGACAGCAGGATCGTGTAGGAGAGCATTGCTAGGGTTTGCCAAGGCTTAGGACATCAAGGTGGAGATTGTTAGATGTGGTGCTTCCAAGCCTTGGGAGGCCACATAGGTGGAGTCAGGGTGTTGGCTCTAGGAGACTAGGATGGGTGTGAGTCTTAGGTCTAGGACGGAAGTTGTCCTAGGTGAAGGTGGCTTATAGCCCTACACGGAACTCAAGGTTCAGGTGTTAGGACCTTGAGGGGGCTTGGTAGGTGCTACAAAAAGCTAGGACACAAGGTGGAGCAAAGGAACAAAGCCAAGGAAAAGAGTCTGCCAAAATAGGGGCTGGCACATAAGCGGGCTAGCTCGGATACGCAGCCGAGCTAGCTCGAGCTAAGACCAAGCCAGCTCAGGGTGCAGTCGAGTCGGCTATCTCAGGCAAACAAAAGACAGGGTTCGAGCGATATGCAGTTGAGCTAGCTTAGCTCCTAACAGAGCCGGCTCGACGGTGCTGAACAGAACTAGATAGGGTTTTCTATTTGGTCTTGAATTAGGCTTAATCGAAGGGGTCTTAAGGCCTAATCCAATAAGGTCTTAAGGGGGCTAACTCATGTATGAGTTGGGTTTAGATCCAGGGGATGAGAGAATATGAGACATGTACATGGGCTCGATGAGTGCTTTCATATATTGGGTTAGCTAGGACAGTTTTTGGTTTGGCCTAATGGCTATGTATAAATACATAGGTTGTATTAGGATTTTGGAACGTGGATTGAAATATAGATCTTTTCTTTCTCAATTTTTCTTCTCTCTTCTCTCTTGAGTTGCCGCCCCAAAGGGGGTGCCTCCCTCAAGCCCAAAGAGGGAGGCACCCCATCATAGATCTAGATTAGTAGATCGATGGTTTGCTGCCTTTAGAGAATATCAAAGATCTTCTCAGGTCCATGCTAAAGATTAAGGATTTCTGCAACATGGTATCAGGGCTAGCTGATGCCATGGTGATGCACTAAAATCATCAACATTATGATATTGACTATGATGAGATGTTCTTTTCTGTGGTAATGCTCAAATCCATTCGGATAATGCTTGCGATAGCTGTCCATCTAGATCATGAGATCTGGCAGATGGATGTGAAGACAGCTTTTCTAAATAAAGAGCTGACCGAAGAGGTGTATATGATACAACCTGAGGGGTTCATATCCACTGATGCATCCAAAGTGTGCAAGCTTCAGAGATCCATTTATGGATTGAAGCAAACATCTCAGAGTTGGAACATGTGTTTTGATTAGGTGATCAAAATGTATGGCTTTATTAAAAATGAAGAAGAGTCCTGCATTTACAAGTAGGCAAATGGTCCAGCAGTGGTATTTCTTATCTTGTATATGGTTGACATTCTCTTAATCAAGAATGACATCCCGGTACTGTAGAGAATAAAAGTCTAGTTGTCATCATAGTTCCTCATGAAGGACTTGGATGAAGCATCCTACATCCTAAGGATGAAGATCTATAGGGATAGATCTAAAAGGATGCTTGGATTATCCTAGTTCACTTACATAGATATTGTGCTGAAGAGGTTCGGTATGAAGAATTTCAAAAAAAATATCTTCCAATAGGCCATGAATTTTTTCTCTCTAAGAAGGATTATCCGACATCTCTTGAAGAGAGAGCATATGAGTAGGGTCCCATATGCTTCGATAGTGGGATCTATCATATACATCATGACATGTACGAGATCAGACATGGCATACTCACTAGGAGTAATGAGTAGATACCAGTCTAACCTTAGAAAAAATTACTGAAAAGTGGTTAAAGCCATCCTTAAATATTTAAGAAATACTAAAGATCAATGATTGATTTATGGCGAGTCAGATCTGAAACTTATGGGATTTATAGACTCCAGCTTTCAATCTAACCATGATGATAGTAGAAGCATGTCGGGATATATCTTTACTCTGAATGGTGGAGCCATATGCTGGAAGAGTTCCTAGTAGCATACTTTGGTAGACTCTATTTGCAAAGTAGAGTACATCACAGCATCAGATGCCGCGAAGAAAGCTATGTGGCTAAGAAAGTTTATCATCGAACTCGGAGTAGCACCCTCTCTAGATGGTTCGATCCTACTCTACTACGACAGCACTGGTGCCATAGCTCAAGTGAAGGAACCAAAGGCACACCAGTAGACGAAGCACATTCTGCGCCACTTCCACCTGGTTTGGAAGATCGTGAATCAAGTTGATATTGACCTTCAGAAGATTGATGGAAAGAAAAACCTGACCGACCTCTTCACTAAAGCCCTGGCGATAAAGAAGTTCAACAACCACAAGTTGAAGATAGGTATTAGATACAGTGCTGAGTGGCTTTAGGACAAGTGGTAGTTGTTTAAAAATGTATCCCAAAGCCAATCATCAACCTATTGATGATTGAGCTATATTATAAATATAATTAATTTATTAATTAATAAAATATATTTTTGATATTTTCATCATAACTTTTCATCTTCTAATAAACTTCATTGTTGTAATGAAGTCCTTAGGATTATTTAGCTTCGATAAAGAGAGGATTTATCGAATAGTCTTTAAAATTATTCACGACCAAATGATAGGCTGTTAATAAGGATGACAGCATCTATCGAGCATAGATCGCTGTATGCCATATAGGCTGGTTATCCTCTTAACCAAAGAGTGTGGAGATACTGGTATGGCATATAGGTGATATATAGGGATACATCATCACTGAACATGACCAACTTCAGAGCATTCTGCTATCGAGAATGTCTCTAATGGGATATAGATGTAAGTATCCCTTAGACCTGAGATCACCTCAGTGACTTGCAAGCAACTCACTATGCTTTGGTATCAGACTAACTAAATTTTTAATTCAGTAACGAAAGACTTCTGGGCACAATCAAGTACTTGCAAAGTCGATGTCTGATCAAGATGGAATTGATCACTCTAAGAGTTGGAGAAGAATGTATCACTATATTTCAATATAGCAAAACCTTGGCTAGGATAATCCATGAGATGAATTTGGTATTTTGAAACATAATGTGGATAGCCTGATTAGAGTTGACAGTTGAACTCTAAAGTATCCTACGAGCATTTTGGTCAAGGGGATAAAATATATGTAAATTATATCCGTATGGGTTCTAAGGATGTTGTTTTACATATTCGACCTATCCGACCATCAGGTACCATTGTTAGATAGTTATTTTGATTGATACAGAAATTTATTCCTATGCTACCAACTTAGATTCAGATCTATAAGGTCATAAATATTAGAGCTCATGATCTGATCGGATGGTTTATCAATGATTAAGAATCGTTTGAGGGTTAAACGATCAATACAATTGGTATTTAACCTAGTGCAAGTGTTGCAGGAGGATCGATTAGCAATTAAATTACTAATTAGCTTAATTTGATTAAGTCGAAGGGTTGAGATTAAGTCCAATTGAATATGATTTAATTAGATTTGGTTTGGTCTTGATTGGATCAGGTTAATTGATTAATTGGATAAGCCAAGTGCAAGGAAGAACTAGTTCTAACTTAACTAAGACTTGGGTCAATCCAATTTTCTAGTTTAATTAAAAAATTAAATCAAAATTAAATCTAATTTAATTAATTTTTTTATTAGTTTAGAATCTAATTTAATTGGGTTGAATTAATTCTAGTTTGATTTGGTTTGAGAAACCATGTTTGACCAAGTTAAACATGAAATCCTAGTAAGACTAGGATCCATTCATCTTGCGCCACCTATATCCCACGCCCCCCATGCCCACTCTCTCTATTTTGTGTGATAAAAACCCCCTCTTTTTAGTGTTCATGCACACCCACTCCTCTCCTCTATTTCTCTTATGGCAATTAGTTGTGGACCTAGTTAAAGGAAGAAGTTTGAATTTGATTTGAACTTTCCCTTGGATGGAGTTTTAGGAAACTAAAACTCCTCCCATGCATGCCGACCTCCTCTCCCTATTTTCTCTCTTTTTATTCAATGGAAAGGGAGGTATTTTTTGAGACATTTGTTGGTGGTCCACACCAAAATCATAGGAGGGGGCATCCAAGTGTTGGGCACTCTAACTAGTTGCCTATTTTGGTCTTTCCTAGTCTAAGAGTTTGATCCAATAAGGACTCCTCTATATCTCTTTATATACACTACTATAGAAATAGGCTATGGCAGCGATTTGTAACTACTGTCGTAGTCCAAAAAATTACTGCTATAGGTCTATGGTAGCGGTTAGCTAACCGCTGCCACTGCAGCCGTCACCATAGGTCTATGCAGCGGTTATTGAAATCGCTGCGATATAGATCCTATTATAGTGGTTTTTAAATCGCTGCCATAGGCTTGTCTATGGCAATGGTTATAAAACTGCTGTTATAGATAGTCTATGACAACAGTTATGGAACCGCTACCATAGCCTTATCTATGGAAGCGATTACGTAACTACTGCCATAGGTCTCATGTAGCGGTTGACACATTGTTTATGACAGTAATTATAAAACCACTGTCGTAGCTTCTGAATAATTAAAAAAATAAAATTTTAAATTTTTTATATATTTTACCTGACCAATGTAGAGATATATAACATAAAAAAAATATTATAAACATAAAAATATTTCTAAAATGCTAAAATTTTATTATCAAATAAAATTTATTATAATATTTAATTAAAAAAATATATCAAAAGTCTCCAAAATCTACATCATCATCATCCCCAGGAGATGGAGCACGAGCTAGAGGCAGAGCTGGAGCTGGAGTTGGAGCTAAAGCCGGAGCTGGAGGAGCTGGAGCTGGAATGCGCATCAACATATCCTCAAAGCCCATGAAGGCACCTCCAAAACATGCACTGAGTGTCGACACCATGTCTCTCATGATGCCCTCCAAATGAGATGCACGCTCCTCAGCCCAATCTACCCGTGTCACAGCATGATCTGCCCGTGCCAATGCTGCCTCAAGCTCCTCCTGACTAATGACACCAAAAGCCTATGAAAAGATGCTCGCCTCAGACCAATAGCTGGTCATCATATGTCCAGGCCTGCATTGGATCCTCCCAGAGTACTCAGGCCCCAAGACCTAAGACAGATGGTCATGGGGGCTAGAGGTATCCGGGCCCTCATGAAGGTTCTTGATCTAGAATTTTATAGATAGATCTTGAAACTTTTTCAAGATCTTACACAAAAGACTTAAATAAATTAAATATTTATTTAAATAAATATATAAATACCTGGATCTCAAATTTATTACATTATCAAGGCATGATATTAAATCAAAAATTAAAATCAAACAAGAAAGAAATGATTGATCAAATCAACCTAGATCTACACTACATCAAATGCAAGTATGAAGTTTATAGATCATATCTATTACCTGAGCAAGTTAGACATTCTAAGTTGCTGATCCAGGCTTGAGGATGAAATCATGAGCCGCACATGCATCCGACCTCTAGGAGTCATCCACACGAGCCTATGATCTCTGATCTAAAGTCTGATGCAGAAAATTAGCACAGCATGCTAGTATTATGCTGATCCTTCTTCGACGGTCGATCTGATGCTCCCTTCTTCAAAATTTAGACTTTTTAAAATATGTGAAGGAAGATGAGAGCTTACTGATCTGAGACTCTCTTAGAAAAAAACTCAAAAAAAGAAGAGAGATTAAAAATAAAATAGCCCTAGAAGAAGACCCTCTTCTTCTTCTCTTTTCTCTCACCTAGACACCTAGTTTGGTACCTATGGAACCCCCATGCCCAAGGACCTTCTTCCTCTGATTTTTGCACACCCCAAACCACTCCCAAAGCTCTATATTTTATAAAAAAATTAAAATAAAATTTTTCCAATAAATAGAGAAAAAGAAGAGTCCAAGTTAGATCAAAATCCGAAATTAGGAATATCCAAACATGGGAAGTTGTTGGGGCACCCAACTCTTGGGCGCCTCCTCCATAATTATTGTCATGGACCAGCAAGGGAGGTTGCACAAAAAGAAATGATTATTTTTATAGAATAAGAGAAGAATTAATTAAAAGAGGGGGCGGCACTCAAGGGAAGGTGTTTTGGTCAACAAGGATTCTATCTCATAGAATCCTAAGCAAAACTAACTCCTCTTTTGACTTGGTCTTCCAACAAATTGCCTAATGAGAAAAGGAGGAGAGAAAGAGGGCATGAGAAGCCATGTAAGTGGAGAATTTTTATGTAATAAATAAAACAAAAAGGGCATGGGGCGTGAGGATTAAGTGGCGTAAGTGATAAGGAGTCCTAGTCACACTAGGACTCCTATTTTTACTTGGTCAAACAAGATCTTTTAACCAAATAAAATCAAGATTAAAACAACCCAATTAAATAAGGCCCTAACCTATTTAAGAACTTAATTAAATTATATTAAATTAGATTTAATTTTAATTAATTTTTTAATCAAATTAGAAAATTGGGTTAATCCAAGTCCTAGTTAGACTAGGACTAGTTCTTCCTTGCACGTGGCTTATCCAATAAATCAATTAAACTTGATCCAATCAAGCCCAAACCAAATCTAATCAAATAATATTTAATTAAAATTAATTCTCAGCTTATTGGCTTAATTAAATTAAGCTAATTAGCAATCCAATTGCTAATCGATCCTCCTATAATACTTGCACTATGTTAAATACCAATCGTATTGATTGTTTAACCCTAGAAAGATTCTTAATTATTGATCAACCATCCGATCAAATCGTAAGCTCTAATGTGTGTAACCTCATAGGTACGAACCTAAGTTAGTAGCATAGAAATAAATTTTTGTACCAATTGAAGTAACCATCTAGTAATATACCCGATGATCGGATAGATTGAATGTGTAGAACACCATCCTTAGAACTCATACAGATATAGTTTCCATATAATTCATCCCCTTGACCATAATGCTCGTAGGATACCTCAGAGTTCAACTATCAACTCTGATCAGATTGTCCATATTGTATTTCAAAATATCAATCCATCTGATAGATTATCCTGACCAAGGTTTTGCTATATTGAAATACAGTGATACATTCTTCTCCAACTCCTGGAGTGGTCAATTCCATCTTGATCATACTTCGACTTCACAAGTACTTGACTATGCCCAGAAGCCTTTTGTTGCTAAATTAGAAATTCAGTTAGTCTAGTACCAAAGCACAATGAGTTGCTTGCAAGTCACTGAGGTGATCTCAGATCTAAGGGATACTTATACCTATATCCCATCAGAGACATTCTCGATAGCAGAATGCTCTAGTATTGGTCACATTCAATGATGATGTATCCATACATCTTACCTGTATACCATACCAGTGTCTCCATACTTCTTGATTAAGAGGACAACCAACCTATATGGGATATAGCGACATATGCTCGATAGATGCTGTCATCTTAATTAACGGCCTATCATTTGATCGTGAATAAATTTAAGGACTAATCGATAAATCCTCTCTTTATCGCAACTAAATAGTCCTAAGGACTTCATCACAACAATGAAGTTCATTAGAAGATGTAAATTTATGATGAAAAAAGATGTCAAAAAAAAATTAATTAATTAATAAATTAATTACAATATCTTAACCATCAACAAGCTGATGATTGGCTTTGAAATATAATATTCAATAACTCCCACTTAACCTAAAGCCACTCGACATAATATCTAATACCCATCGTCGACTTATGGTTGTCAAACTCCTTGATTGCCAGGGCTTTAGTGAAGGAATCGACTAGGTTGTCCTTTTTGTCGATCTTCTGAAGGTTGACGTTATCATGATCTACGATCTCACAGACCAAATGAAAGCGGCGTAGAATGTGCTTTGTCCGTTGGTGTGCCTTCGGTTCATTTGCTTAAGCTATGGCGCCAGTGCTGTCGCAGTAGAGTAGAATTGAACCATCAATAGAGGGTGCTACTCTGAGCTCGGTGATGAACTTTCTTAGCCACATAGCTTTTTTTGCTGCATCTGATGCTGCCATGTACTCTACTTCACAAACAGAGTCAGCCACTATATCCTGCTTGAAACTTTTTCAGCAGATGGCTCCACCATTTAGAGTAAAGATATACCCCGACACACTTTTACCGTCATCATGGTCAAATTGAAAGCTACAGTCTGTAAATCCCATAAGCTTCAAATCTGACTCACCATAAACCAACCATTGGTCTTTAATATTTCTCAAATACTTAAGGATGGTTTTAACCACCTTCCAGTGATTTTCTCCTGGATCAGACTGATATCTACTCACTACTCCTAGTGAGTATGCCATGTTTGGTCTCGTACATGTCATTGCATACATAATAAATCCCACTGCCGAAGCATATAGAATTCTACTCATATGTTCTCTCTCTTCAGGAGTTGTCGGATAATCCTTCTTAGAGAGAGAAATTTTTTGGTCTATCGAAAGATAGCTTTTTTTGGAATTCTCCATGCTGAACCTCTTCAGTACAGTTTCTATGTACATGGACTGGGATATACCAAGCATCATTTTAGATCTATCCCTATAGATCTTCGTCCCTAGGATGTAGGATGCTTCACCCAAGTCCTTCATGGAGAACTGTGATGACAACCAAACTTTTATTTTTTGTAGTGCGGGAATATCATTTTCGATTAAGAAAATATCATTCACGTACAAAATAAGGAATACCACTGCTGGACCATTTGTCCATTTATAAATGCAAGGTTATTCTTCATTCTTAACGAAGCCATATGTTTTGATCACTTTATCAAAATAAATGTTCCAACTCCGAGATGCCTGCTTTAATCCATAAATAGATCTCTAAAGATTGCACACCTTGGACTCATATGTAGATGTGAACCCTTCAGGTTGATCATATACACATCTTCGGTCAGCTCTCCATTTAGGAAAGCTGTCTTCACATCCATTTGCTAGATCTCATAGTCTAGATGGACAGCAATGGCAAGCATGATCCGAATGGACTTGAGCATTGCCACAGGGGAGAATGTCTCATCATAGTCAATACCATAATATCGACGATACCTCTTAGCAGTCAGACGGGCTTTATAGGTCTCCACCTTTCCATCTGCATCTCTCTTTCTTTTGAAGACCCATTTACACCCAGTAGGTTTAATCCCTTTAGGTTGGTCAACTATTATCCATACATCATTGACCTTCATGGAATCTATTTTGGATCTCATGGCTTCTAGCTTTTTTTCAGATTCGGATCTCTACATCACATCCATATAAGTGATCGGGTCCTCATCATTCTTATTGAGTTCGATGGGATCAACATCCTGAACCAAGAATCCATAGTATCTATCCAGATGGCACGGTACTCTATCAGATCGCCTTAATGGTGCAGGTTCACTAGGCTTCGGATCTGATCTGATCAAATCCGACTTAGGTTCAACATTCTGTGTCGAACTTTCTACCTGTTGAACTTCATCAAGTTCAATCTTAGAGGCAATAGTTCCTTCATCAAGGAACTTCTTTTTCAAAATGGTTGCCATAAGGCTGACGAACACCTTTTGTTCATTAGCATGGTAGAAATAGTATCCTTTGATCTCTTTTGGGTATCCTATGAATGTATACTTGTCATACCTAGGTCCAAGTTTGTCTGTAACTAATCATTTGACATAAGTTGGGCAGCCCCAAATCCTAAGGTATGAAAGTGCTGGCTTATGCCCTGTCCATATCTCATATGGGCTTTTAACTACAGACTTACTTAGAATCCTATTTAATAGATACAAGCCGATTCGAGTGCAATCCCTAGAAGGATATCAGCAAGCTGGCAAATTCCATCATGGATCGGACCATGTCTAACAAAGTCTGATTCCTTCTTTCAGACACACCATTATGCTATGGTGTTCCAAGAGGAGTCCATTGGGAGAGAATTTTATTCTCTCCTAGATATGTAAGAAACTCACCAAAAAGGTATTCTCCTTCTCGATCAGACTGAAGAGTTTTAATACTCTTTCTAATTTATTTTTTTACTTCACTTCAAAATCATTTAAACATTTCAAAAGAATCTGACTTATGTTTCATTAGATAGACATATCCATATCTTGATAGATCATCTATGAAAATAATGAAGTAGACATATCTACCTCTGGCACTTATGCTCATTAGTCTACATACATCAGTATGTACTAGACCTAAGAGCTCATTGGCCCTCTCACCTTTTTCAGTAAAAGATGACTTGATCATTTTATCAAGAAGATAAGACTCACATGTTGGAAGTGATTCACAATCATTGACTTTGAGGATTTTCTCTTGAGTCAACCTATTTATCCTGTTCTTATTTATATGACCTAGCCTACAAGGCCATAAGTAGATATCTGATACACTATCTAATCTAGGATGCTTGCTAGTAGAATAGACTACATTAACAGATTATGATAACATAAATACATCATTATTCAATTGTCCATAAAAAGCAGTAACATCATTCATAATGACATTACAAACTCATTTATTTATTGAAATTTCATAATTGTTCATGGCCAAAAGGCATACAGAAATGATATTTACAAAAAAACTAAGATAGAAATGATAATCACTAAGAACAATGATGTGAGATTCAAATAAAAATTTCAAAATTTCTTAAGCTAGAACTGGAACTGGTTATCCATCTCCAACATTTAGGAATCTCTCACCTTGCTCGAATCTTCTATTGACCAGCAACCCCTGCAACGAATTGCAAATATGGTAAGGGCTATCGGTATCTAATACCCAGTCAGTAATATCATAAATAAAAAAATTACAAAGAGTTATCATATAAATATCTTGCCCAGCAATAGCTTGCTTCTTTCTCTGCCTACTCGGATCTAGGAAGGCAATGTACTGAGGATAGTTCCTCTTCCAGTGCCCCCGCATCTTGCAAAAGAAGCATTTAGCTTGACTCTTATCGGGCTTGATCTTCCAGGTCTGGCCTTGCACTGATGTCCCAGCCTGAACTTGCACCTTCATTGTTTTCTTCTTCTTATTCTTCTTTTCTTTCCTAAAGGGTTGAGAACCAGAAGACGAACCTCCCACTAAGTTCACCAACTCTTTATGGAGCTATTGATCCTTCTCAAAGTTCTGAAGTAACCCTAGTAAGCCATAGTAGTTTAGTTCAGGCTTTGTCATTCTGTAATGAGTAAGGAAAGGGAGATAGGATTTTGGTAGCGAGTTCAGTATTGCATCTTTTCCAAGTTGTTCATATAAGAAAAAGTTGAGTTTGCTCAAGCACTCTATAAACTCGATCATATATTATACATGATTAGTGACAGAGGCTCCATCCCGTATTTTGGCATTGAAGATGGCACAACTAGTCTTGTGGCTCTCAATGTCATCGGGTGTGCCAAAAGAATCCTCCAACACATAGAGCATTTTATTTGGCTGAGCTGTCTCAAACCTGTGACTGAATTCGTCGCTCATCGCAGCCAGCATAATGCAGCACACCATGGCTCGATCACTGAGCCACTTCTGATAAATGTGTGATTGTTCCACGTGCATTGACAGCTGGCTCCTCAGGTGTAGGATTCGTCAGCATATATAGGATCCATTCATGCTCCAAGACAATCTTCAACTTTTGGTACCAGTTACCAAAGTTGGGTCCCACCAACTTATCATTATCCAACAATGATCGGAGAAATAGGAAAGTGGCCATGTCTGCACAAAAGAAAACCAAAACCTAATTAGTAATTGACTCATTAAACCTAAAGATTTAGACTTTAATCAAAAGGGTTTTTTCACTATTTTATTCGAATTGGTAGCCTCTACCTCTAATTCGAGGAATTATCCTAATTTCTTAGTAGGTACTAGAATCCACATAGACTGTACACGAGCTCAACTTTGATTGGCCCATCCATGTACATCTAAGGTAGGTTTATAACTAATTATTTCTTAAAATAATTTTTAGTAATTAAATTTTTCCCCATGCCCTGATCAGTTGGCTTTGGCCTTCTCAAAAAAGGGTTTAGTTAAGTCCAACCATTAATATGATCATACTTGGCCCATCCAAGCAATGAATGATCAGGCCCAACTTTGGTTGGCCCACCTGATCACCATTTAGAAAGATGTATTCAAGAGATCATATAATGAATGATAATTTCATTAATCAATAAGTACCAGGCCTTTGGGCCACCAATGATTATCCAACTAATGGACTCATTATCATCCACTTTAATGGAAGGCTATGATCTAGTTATCATATAACTATTTTATTTTAGGGACCTAATAATTTTAGAGAATTTAATTTATAGAAGCAAGTAGGTCAGATTAACCAGCTTGTCATGATCCTTCCACTAACTTTACCAAGTTAGCTTAAGGAAGACCATTAATAGGCTGGTCTAGGGGCACCTAAATCAGTCAAATTGATTTACCTAGCTGACATGGGTTAGTTCGAATAGTTAAGCAATCTGATCAAAACATAATCTCACCAAGAGACCAAGTATATTCGATCAATGGAAGGATCTACCAGGCTTGCCTTAGACACCATCAGAAATGGCCAGATAAGCAAGCTGCCAATTAAAAACCACTGGTATGATTTACCTTAGACACCAACTGATTTAATTAGTTTCAATTATATCAACCTAATAGTTTGTGCTAGATCGTGTAGCCAAGAATCAAGTCCTTCTTGGATCTTGTTAAAGATATGGACTTGACTAACTACAACTATTGTAATTGATCTAGAGAATCCTTGACCTAATCTAAGATAATAATTGATTAGATTTAGTCAATTCTCTAATAAAGTCTATTTTATTAATTTAACCCTAGGTCTAATCCAATTAATGGACCTAATCTCCACTAGTAATGTGTTATGATTCGTATCATAGGATCTTCAATTTACAATCCTAGAACCTAATCAAACAACTTCTTAATTCTTAATTAAGTTTTGGGCTGAGGGTTGGGGTTTAGCTTTTCAAAAATAGTTTTCATATTTATAAAATATTTTTACAATATGGTTCTATCAACCAAGTTGCATGTTTGATTCATAATCAATATGCAAATAACATAAACATGAATCTACTTTAGATCTAATCTAAACAGGTTCATGTAATTGAAATAGTTTCAATAATAATCAATCATAAATCCTCCTAGATCAAATCTAACATATTTATGAAGATTAAAATTAGATTAAAATATTTTTAATTAAATCATAAAATTTTTTAGATCTAATTTAAAATTTTATGATCAATATTTTAGATCAGTACGTACTAGGATTATCTATTCACTGTAAGGGGTAAACCTTATAGCAGGACAACCTTATGGCAGTCCGTGCAATCTAAAATATTTTATTTTTAGATATAAAATTATTTTAAATTTATTAAATTATAAATAAAATTAGATCAAATCTAATAAATTTATGATTAGAGTCAGATCATCATGAACTAGGATAACTTATTCACTGTAAGGGGTACACCATACAACAGGACAACCTCATGGTAGTTCGTAAGATCTGAATTTTTTTAAAAAAAATTTTGATTTAATAATTAGATTATAAATTAGATCTAATCTAAGAAATAATCTAAATATGCATAAAAATCATGTAATAACAATCTGGCTCTGATACCAATTGAAGGTTCTTGATCTAGGATTTTATAGGTAGATCTTGAAACTTTTTTAAGATCTTGCAGTGAAAGACTTAAATAAATTAAATATTTATTTAAATAAATATATAAACATCTAGATCTTAAATTTATTATATGATTAAGATATGATATTAAATCAAAAATTAAAATCAAACAAGAAAGAAAAGGTCGATCAAATCAACCTAGACCTACACTACATTAAATGCAGGTATGAAGTTTATAGATCATATCTATTATCTGATCAAGTTAGACATTCTAACTTACTGATCTGAACTTGAGGATGAAGTCATGAGCTATACATATGTTCAACCTTTAGGAGTCATCCACACGAGCCTACAATCTCTGATCTAAAGTTCGATGCAGAAAATCAGCACAGCATGCTAGTACTGTGTTGATCCTTCTTCGACGGTCGATCTGATGCTCCCTTCTTTAAAATTTAAACTCTTCAAAATATGAGAAGAAAGATGAGAGCTTACTAATCTAAGACTCTCTCAGAAAAAGAACTCAAAAAAAGAGGAGAGATTGAAAATAAAATAGCCATAGAAGAAGATCCTCTTCTTCTTCTCTTTTCTCTCACCTAAATACCTAGTTTGGTGCCCATGGAACCCCCATGCCCAAGGATCCTCTTTCTCTAATTTTTGCATACCCCAAACCTCTTCCAAAGCTCTATATTTTATAAAAAAATTAAAATAAAATTCATCCAATAAATAGAGAAAAAAAAGAGTCCAAGTTGGATCAAAATCCTAGACTAGGAATATCCAAACATGGGAAGTTGTTGGGGCACCCAACTCTTGGGTGCCTCCTCCATAATTATTGGCATGGACCAACAAGGGAGGGCACATAGAAAAAGAGATTATTTTCATGGAATAAGAGAAGAATTAATTAAAAGAGGGGGTGGTACTCAAGGGAAGGTGTTTTGGTCAACAAGGATTCTATCTCATAGAATCCTAAGCAAAACTAACTCCTCTTTTGACTTGGTCTTCCAACAAATTGCCTTATGAGAAAAAGAGAGAAAGAGGGTGTGAGAAGCCATGGGAGTGAAGAATTTTTATGTAAGAAATAAAATAAAAAGGGCATGGGGCGTAAGGATTAAGTGGCGCAAGTGATAGGAAGTCCTAGTCATACTAGGACTCCTGTTTTGACTTGGTCAAATAAGATCTTTTAACCAAATAAAATCAAGATTAAACCAACCCAATTAAATAAAGTCCTAACCTATTTAAGAACTTAATTAAATTAAATTAAATTTTTATTTATTTTCTAATCAAATTAGAAAATTGGATTAATTCGAGTCTTAATTAGACTAGGACTAGTTTTTCCTTGCACGTGGCTTATCCAATAAACCAATTGAACTTGATCCAATCAAGCCTAAATTAAATCTAATTAAATTATATTTAATTAAACTTAATTTCAACCTATTGGTTTAATCAAATAAAGCTAATTAGTAATTCAATTACTAATCGATCCTCCTATAACACTTACACTAGGTTAAACACCAATCGTATTGATTGTTTAACCCTAGAACGATTCTTAATCGTTGATCAACCATCCGATCAGATCATAAGTCCTAATGTGTGTGATCTCATAGGTCCAACCTAAGTTGGTAGTATAGAAATAAATTCTTATACCAATCAAAGTGATCATCTAGCAATGATATCCGACGGTCGGATAGGTCGAAGGTGTAGAACACCATCCTTAGAACTCATGCGGATATAGTTTCCATATAATTCATCTCCTTGATCATAATATTCGTAGGATACCTTAGAGTTCAACTATCAACTCTAATCAGGTTGTCCATATTGTATTTCAAAATAGCAAAATCCATCTGATGGATTACCCTGGTCAAGATTTTGCTATATTGAAATACAGTGATACATTCTTCTCAAACTCTTGGAGTGGTCAATTCCATCTTGATTACACTCCGACTTTGCAAGTACTTGACTATGCCCAGAAGCCTTCCATTATTGAATTAGAAATTTAGTTAGTCTGGTATCAAAGCATAATGAGTTGCTTGCAAGTCACTGAGGTGATCTTAGGTTTAAGGAATACTTATACCTATATCCCATCAGAGACATTCTCGATAGTAGAATGCTCTGGAGCTTGTCACGTTCAATGATGATGTACCCATACATCTCACCTATATGCCATACCAGTATCTCCACACTCCTTAGTTAAGAGGATAATCAATCTATATGGCATATAGCAACCTATACTCGATAGACGTTGTCATCCTAATTAACAGCCTATCATTTGGTCATGAACAAATTTAAGGACTAATCGATAAATCCTCTCTTTATTGAAATAAAATAGTCCTAAGAACTTCATCACAATAATGGAGTTCATTAGAAGATATAAATTTATGATGAAAAAAGATGCCAAAATATTTTTTATTAATTGATAAATTAATTATAATATCTCAACTATCAATAGACTGATGATTGGCTTTAGGACATAATTTTCAACACCTCACTCATGAATGCATCTAACTGATCCTATAATTGTAAGTACAAATAAAATTTTATAATAGATTCTATAATACTAATCATATATACTAATATATTTAATACTTACAAAAATCCTTTCGATTGTAGCATTCATCAACCTACCCTTCTTGTCCGTACTGCTAGATCGAAAGATCTCGCTATGGCTAGGCATCACTCTATCTTTCATCAACTATAACAATGGATTAGTTTATCAAAAATATAAAAAAAATATTAATTTAATTTATCTACTATGATTTAGAATTTATTACCTCTCTATACACATGACTGGTCATAGACTCACGATCGAGAATACTCCTGGGCTGCCCGATTCTCTCTGTTCTGATGAAAGATAGCCTAATAAGTATTCAAATAAATAATAAATATTTAAAAAATATTTAAATATAACTTTAAGTGTATTGAAAAATATAAAATTTAGTAATTTTATCTTGAACTCTAGGCTCCTTCAATGTGTAACCATCCTCTCTCACTAACTCGGAGGACAATCCTGTATCCAAGAAATAAGCTCCTTTGGAGTGTCTCGTCGATGCTCGAGCCATCCTTTATAGAGCTTGACCTTGTAGCCTTGGTACAACTCTCCGATCTTCTTCAATTGGGCATCTCAAGCCCTCTCATGATTAAAAAAATCGTACCTCCTTTGCACAAAGTTATTAAAAGTTAGTTATAAAATTATTCTAATCAAACATAATATAAACATGTAAAATGCATAAATATAATTAAGATGCACTTACCCATATCTCCTCCCACATTCGGTCCCTAACAGTATCATCCATCAATCGTCAGTCCCTGGGCTCTATGGGAATAATGTCTGACCGCCTCATAAGTACTCCAAAAAAGAAATGCATCTTTCGCACGGTCTCTCCTACTGGCCTCCCCTCCAGATCATACTATACCATCACCTAATGCTGGCAGTTCCATACATGCGCCATACATGTGGGATCATAAAATATCCTACTGGATGATGCACCTGCAATAAAAATACGTTATGCAAATATATAAGTATACAAATACTATATAAAAAATAAATAAATAATATTATAAAAACGTACACTCAGATGTCAATGGAGTAGATTCCATCGGTAGAGTAGATGTGGGTGGTGGAGGTCCCTAAGCAGCCAATGCAGAGGTGGATGGAGTATGCTCCAACTACTCCTCAGATGCTGAACTTCGCGTAACCTATCGAGAGGCAGGGATGAAAGCTAGATGGCATTTTGGTGCCATCATGACCTGCAATGTTAATGAACATTAACCAATATAACATGTTGAACAATAATCAAAGATATTGCCTAGGTACCATCCATATAATTACATATAAATATATGAATGCCAAAGATTATGTATACTAATTAATTGATGGGTCTATCGCTATGCAATGCAATAAACAAAAGCAATAAGATAAGGATTCTCTTAGCAACCGAGGGTTCTCTTAGCAGTCGGCACGGTCCACGATATAGCCTACCGGCACAACACAGTCCAAAGCATGAACTACCGACACGGCATGGCATGGCATAGCTTACCGACATGGCATGGCCCAAGGCACAGCACGGCCCGGCCCGGCCTATCATTATGTATACTAATCAATTGATGGGTCTATCATTATGTAATGCAATAAATAAAAGCAATAATATATAAACATCCAAAAAATATTATCCAATAAATTCTACAATGAACCCCCTCCCTCCTAGTGATGTCGACGAGGCCGGAGCCCCTCCCTCCCTCTCTCTCTCTCTCTCGATCTCCCTTGCCGATGAAGGCGACGAGGCCAGACCCCCTAGCTCCCTCCCTCTCTCCCTCTTCCTTTCTTAGTTTTGGGTTCTAAAATCGGGTTCGGATACCCAGCATCCATTAGGATCCGGGTCTGGTACTTCAAGTAAGGATCCATCGGGTATTCGGATTTTGATTTGGTACCAGTAATTAAAATCAGATCCAAATCTGAATATCCAGGTTCTGACCAAAATTTGATTTGTTGATAGATCTAGTCTAGTAATTAATAAATAATACTATAAAATTAAAATAAAAAATATACCTATGACTATAGAAAGGGCGTCACACCGAAAGCTCCGAGGGTCATCGACGATGGTGTTAGATATATGTGCCCTAGAAGCCAGAATTGGCTGACACTTGTAATACACTTCTAGGGGCAAAATTATAATTTTGACTATAATCAATAAAATGGGTTATTTTCTATCATATATGTGTATTTAGTGTCTGTGATACATCCTTTGAGTTAATGGTAATGATAATTCATATTTTCAAGAGTTGAAAATTTAAGACATGAATAATCATTATTAACTCATAAAATGCTCCCAACCATAGGATCATCACGAGGATGGTGATTGATCCAGAAGGTTGGTGTACAATCGCTTCTCTTTAGTAGATGAGTCTTGAGTCTATGGTGTGGAGACACCAGAGTGAGAGTATAGGTACTCGTTAGAGAACGAGGGCACTGAGCGTGACCACCTCGAGTAGTCATTAGGAAGTCTACCTTCTCGTCAATGACTGACTCGATGCTGCTGTAGTGTGTCTGGTTCTTTGACCTGAGGTGCATCGGTAGTTCACCTTAAGGGTGTTATAGTTTGACTACACCATTACTCGGTCTCCTAGCCATACGAAACCCTGAGGTGTATGTTGGCTATAGCATGTTCATTATAGTTACTGGATTGCATCAAGATGGAATCTATCTACCTCGGTGGTAGAGGAGCAGCCCTATGATGATTATGAGAATCAAGTTCAGAAGCCCATGTTCATGGCAGAGTGAAATAATAGAAAGAGTTTCTATTTAGGTTTTCACATCGGACTTGAATCAAATGATTACATCATATGACAGAGACTAGGGTTTGACGAGTTCACCTTAACCCTAATCTGATCGAGGCTCAACATAGAAGAACTTAATCACACAGGTAGCTGCACCAAGAGGTTTGCATTTAGCTCTGATGGGTTGCCACCATATACTGCTAGGTGTCACTGATGGATTTTGGGAGCAATTGGAATGATTTAGATGATCGATCATTCTAGCTATTCGAATCAGAAGAGTTCTGATCCATCGAAAGGAGTTTCGATAATGTCGATGATAGAGATCATGACATATCCCATTACCATACAGAACTGAACCTAACTAGATCACACAAATAAGGGTTTGAATCTGGTGATCATCAATTGAACTGATCCAGTTCAATTGATCTGAATGAGATTCAATTAGGTTCAAGAAAATCATGCTAGCACTCGATTGAACCTAACATTCTTCTTTTACTATCACAAATAAGTTGTCCTGACTGAGCCAAAGGAGTTTATGCTTGATCAGAGGCCTTCACCTGGTCTGACTAGAGCCTGTCCAAGTCAGAAAAGGATTGTCTTATTTTGTAAGATAATACCTACCATTTTTGGTCACCTACCATTTCTTGTCCTTTGACTTTGGTCAAAAGTTGACCTTTGACTAGTCAAATGTTGACGATAGACCCTTTGACTTTCTGTCCATGTGTCACGCACCTATTGAAGAGCTGGTGGGGGCTTGTCCCCTGCCAAAATCTGGCAAGGAAGAGGGCGTACGCCACCTTTGGCGTGTGCCCAAGTTGGAGGCGCCTTGGAGTTCCTATTGGATAGGGACTCCATCTCTTTTCTGGATTCCAATTAGAGTTCTTTCTAAAACCAAGTTTGACTGATCTTAGGCACCATCTAAGGAGGAATCTAGGGGTCTCTATTTCCACTAATCAGATTTAGATCTAATTTCACAAAGGGTTGTGATTGATTGGGAAGAAGAGAAGTTGGATCACAGACAGTCTATAAATTAGACCCTGTGCCCAACTCAAATTAAGTTGAGAATTGAGAAACCCCACACCCCAAGGCTGCCTCTCCCCTCTTCCTCCATGCCAAACCCACCTTCTCCTTCTCCTCTCCATGTCCAAAAGGAGTTTTGGACCTTGGTTGGTGTGATCCAGGCAAGAGAAAGATGACCAAAAGCTAGAAGGTTGCGCTGCTGCAAAGGACAGCTACTGATCTTCAAAAGGAGTTTTGAAGATCCTCCAGATTAGATCTAGATCTAATTTCTGGAGATGTGATAGAGAAGAAGAGGATCTCTAGATCCAACCTGAGTGGATACTGGTAGAGGCCAGGCGCTTGCGTGGCCAGATCCAGAACCTTCCACTGCATACAGGATCATCAACGGGTAATTGGATTACCCAAATCAAGGTAAATTAAATTTAATTTAATTTATTCTTATTTTATTTTATTTATTAAAATAATAAAAATTAGATTTGAAACATCTCAAATTTAATATGGATCAAAGAGAAAAATTTTTGAAATATATCTCTTGATCTGATCAGATCTGAACAAACCTAGACCGAAAAATCAGGATTTTCCTTCAACTGGTATCAGAGCCAGGTTCTAAATTATTTAGATCTAATTTTAAATTTATTTTAATCAAAAAATAAGTAATTTCAGATGTTACATGATATGTGATTAGATCTGAAATTAGAAAAAATTAAAATTAAATGATTTGGATCTAAGATTAGAGAATATGCATGACTAATTCTAAAATAGAATAGTTCTATAGAATAGTCTTGCATGTCTTTGATTTAATCTGATTAAATTATATTTTAGATCCTTTTATTTACTATTTTTTGATATTATAAGTATTATAATAACATCTAAAAAATAGCAAATAAAATTATTTAATTTTAACATTATATGAGATATGATTGATGCATGTCTAGACTAGTTGTAGAATAGTTCTACATAGTTGTCTAGATTAGAGTTTATTTTGATGAGATCAATTTAAATCTAATTTTTTAGATTATTATGAGATAATTTAGATCTGAAAATATGCATGATTCGATACATGAGATGTATGCAAAATATGCCATGATTAGATCTAATTTGTATATGAGATATATGATATAGATCTAAAACTATTTTTGTAGTATTGCATGTTCCTGATTAAGGCGTTCCTCTTAGCCATCCGGTCATAAGAATGAAGAAGGGTTTAAAGGCCCTCTCCTCCCATTCGATGGGGTATTCTTATGATGTGTAGGGGTGCTGCGCGTTCGTCCTTAATCAGAAATCCAAAACTTACTTTCTGCAAAATCCTAGATCCTGAAATCCTAGGATTTATTATGCATATTTTGTTTATGAACCCTACTTAATTAAGAATTAAGATTATGGAATATTAATTAGGTCTAAAATTGAGAATTTCAGATCTAAGACATATTCATAATACTGGGTTCGGGCTTGGGTAGCTCAATTAGGTCTACAGCAAGATTGAACAACACACGACATCAAGAGTTGTGTTATGATGAGGAAATCAACAATGCTTAAATTGGACCAGCCTAATAGGATTAAGTCTCGTGGTCAAGATCGAGTCATGATCAAGCAAGACCTAATTAGGCTCAGAGATTAGAGTCTAGATTATAGGCTAACCCAATTGGTTCTGACTCAACAATTTGGTGTCTAAGGTAAGTTTGGCATATATGACCGACTGATTTTTAATTGGGAGCTACTCTATCTGAATGCATTCTTGTACGAGTTAATGACATATCCCTTCCACCGGTCTCACTTACCTGACCGTATCTATTGATTCAGTTCTAATTTGAGGTAGTCAATAATTTGAGCTAACCCATGCCACTAGGTTAGTCATAATTGTTATGACTAAGATAAGTCTAGTTTAATGAGACCTGAATCAATTCTTCCTAAAGAAAAGATTAAGTCTGAGGTCTTCCACCATTGTAGATGTGCGGGCCCTTCTCGGGGTTGATTGTTCTCAACTGGATACAGTGGCTCAGTTGCAACTGAAAAGATGCAACCATGTCTATTAGGCATTGGATGCTATGGGCTGAGAGATGAGTTGGGTCTCAATATTCTCCAGATACTGGTGAGATGACTCAATTAGAAATTCAGTCTGTGCAAAATGGTGGGTCTTACTTAACTAAAGGATTGGATCATATTCCGGATACGAATGAGAATTCATGAATTAGAGATCAAGTTTGGGTGCACCATGATTAGAGAATCATTGAATAAGAGTTGTTTACTCCATTGCTAACCCATACCAATAACTGTAGGTGAGGTGATGAGTCAGTTCGGTGAGACCACAACCACACCACTAAAATCATTAACCATGAAGATTTTTGCATCTCTACAGAGGGAGTGTAGGAATTCAAGAAAAAAATGGGAGCTAATTTGTTTAAAAATAAAATCCCTAAATAAATTGGTCAAGTCAAAATTACAGTATCTAACTAGAATCTTTGACTCTCTATAGGAAAATATCTGCGTCCAACCCATTAGCACGTATCCTGGACACACATAGACTGATCGGACCCAATTATAAAGATTGGCTTAGGAACTATAAAATCATTTTGGGTTTCGAGAAGTTAACACATGTATTGGACTAGGATCCTCCCACCTTACCAGCCCGTCCATCCGCTGAATAGAGAGCATCTCTGTGAGAAATGGATAGACGAAGATAATAAGGCCAGATACTACATGTTGGCTCATGTCTGATGAGCTCCAGCACCAACATGAAGATATCAAGACTGCTCGCTAAATGTTGGCCCACCTGTAAGAGATGTTTGGTGAACAGAGTCGCGCAGCCAAATATCAAGTCACAAAATGACTTTTTAAGGCTAAGATGCGTGATGGGCAGTCAGTCCAAGATCACATGCCTGATAATGATCAAGGACTTGGAAGAGCTTGAGAAGCTCGGTGTGAATTAGACTTGGATCTGTAGAACACGCATGCTAATATTTTGCAATCTTGACTGATGCATAATTGGACAATTCATCATGAATTACCACATGCATAAAGTTCAAAATTCATTGCAAACCCGAATTAATGAACAGCTGGTCACTGCTGCAAGCTTTCTATGAAAGACGTTCTTAAAGGCATCAGTTCTTGCTATGGAACCGGCACTTTCTCTCAAAAAAAGTCTCTGAAAGAAAAGAGAAGTCTGTGAAAAAAGCAGAAAGGTGGAGGAGGAAATAAAGAAGAAGAGAGCCACGACGAAGAGCAAGGTCGATGTTAAAGAAAGTGTTTTTTCAATGACAGCGAACAGCCATTGGAAGCGGAACTGGCCCTACTTACCTGGCCACCCTGAAGAACAAGAAAGGAAGGTCCTTCTGGAGGTATGCTACTCTTATTGACGTCTAACCTAATGGTTCTTCGCATCACCATTGGGTGTTGACTCTAGTTCTAGTGCTCATCTATGCACTCTATGCAGGGTCTAGGCTTAGGATAGTAGGAGGCTGAGGGCATGGAGACATGATCCCTACGCATCCGTAATGGAGCAAGAGTTGCTGCAGTAGCCTGGAAACATACTCTCCTTCGTATATTACCATACTGCTTTTAGACTTAGTTTTGAAAGACCGTTATTATGTGCCTACAGCTAGCATGAATTTGATTTCTATTTCATGCTCTAGCACAAGAAGGTTATGTATTACCTTCCTTAAGGACCATTGTAACATTTCTTTATGAAAGAAATAAAATTGCAAATAATTTCTTTATTAATAGTCTTTATCAGCTGCATATTGATACCTACTTCTACTATTCGAGCAAAATGTGAATGCCAAATGACCTAGGGATGTCCAAATGACAAATATCAATTATGGCCACCTGAGAATTAGGTCTATATAGCAGAAGATAGGATCAACAAAATTAGAGGAAAAAATGGGCTATTGAGTCCATTGACTTTCGAGTCATATCCAACTTGTGAATCTTGTCTTCAAGGCCAAAATGACTAAACTCCCTTTTTTAGGACATGAGAAAGAGTGGCCACAGATCTCCTTTGCCTTAGTACATACTGATGTGTCAGCCCATTTTGATGTGCCGGCTAGAGGCAATTTTATCTAACTTCATTTATCTTTACCGCATGATCTATCTAGGTATGGTAAGTGTATCTAATGAGACATAAGTCTAAAGCTTTTGAAAAGTTCACAAGAATTCAGACATGAAGTAGAAAAACAAATAACTGAAAACCATTAACGATTCTTCGATCAGATCGAGGAGGTGAATACCTTAGCCGAAAATTCCTAGACTATCTTAAAAAATGACTAGCTCTCTCAATGGACTCCACCAGGAACACCTCAACTCAACGAGTTTCAGAACGGAGAAATCGGACTCCTATTAGGATATGGTCGATCATGATGAGCTTCACAGACCTCCCAATTTTCTTTGGGGATACTCATTATTAACTTCATTTATCTACTGAATAGGTTCCCTCTAAACCGTTCCTAACCACACCGTATGAGATATGGCACGGAAGAAACCAAGTCTGAGTCATCTCAGAATTTGGGTTGTCTGGCTATGTCAAAAGACAACAATGGACAAGTTAGAGTTTAGGTCCTTCAGAGCTCGATTCATAGGATATCCTAAAGAGTCATTATGATACTTTTCTACATGAAGACCAAATATGATTGTGAGTCGACATGCCATTTTCTTGAAAAAATAGTTTATTCAAGATAGTGGCAATTGAAAGCAGATTAAGTCTGATGAGAAAGTCTCACAAGGCAAGAGGCTAAGGCCAATGAACCAAATCAGGTTGAGCAATAAGAACACTACCTCCTCCACCTCGTAGATCGGAAAGAGTTTCCCTCCCTTGAAAGATACTTAGGTATTTATTCAGAGAAGTAGAGAAATATCTCTCATAGTAATGTGCTCATGAGGATGATCCCAAAACCTACAAATGAGGTGATATCAGATATCGACTCTGAGAATGGCGAGGCAATGAAGTCAGAGATTGACTCGATGCACTCGAACCAAGTTAGACCTTGGTAGATCCACCAGAAGGTATAGTACCTATTGGGGTGAAATGGATCTTCAAGAGAAAGATTGGTGCAGATGGGAATGTGGAGACATTCAAGGCTAGACGTGGCAAAAGGTTATAGTCAATCGGAAGCATTGACTATCAGAGATACCTTTCCCCAGTGGCTATGCTAAAAGTCATACCGCACATTGCTTGCTGTTGCAGTCTATTTTGTTATGAAATATGGAAATGGACGTAAAACGGCATTCCTAAATGGATATCTTGAGGAAGATATCTAATGGAACAGCCGTAGTTTCACATCCAGTGATACTGATCACAAGGTTTGCAAGCTGCAAAGGCCATATATGGACTTAAGCAAGCATCTCAAAGACTGGAAAACTCTTTCAAATGATGTGATCAAAAAGTTTGGTTTCATCAAAAATGAAGAGGAACCATGTATTTTCAAAAGGGTCAGTGGGAGCGCTGTCTGTCTTCCTCTATTGTACAGTGGATGACATCCTCCTTATTGGAATGATATTCCCATGTTACGTCAGTCAAGATGTGGGTTGTCAAGGAATTCCCATAAAAGACTAGGTGAAGCATCCTTATTCTAAGAATTAAGGTCTATAGGGATAGACGAAATAGGATGCTAGGACTTCACAAAAGATGTACATAGAGGAAGTACTAAAGAGGTTTAGTATGAAAACTCTAAGAGGGGATTAATACCCTTCAGACATGGTATTCATCTTTCCAAGAAGATGTGCCTAGCACACCTGAGAAATAGAATGCATGAGCAAGATCCATGCTTACTTCTGCAATAGAGCTCCATGTTATGCCATGCTATGTCACGACGATATAAGCCCATGCTCTGAGTGTCACAAGCAGATATCAGTCGAATCCAGGTGAAGAAACTACTTCTGTGAAATGTATCCTTAAGTACTGAGAAGAACTAAGGATATGATGTTGGCTTTGTAATGGAGAACTCCAAGTTCAAGGATACCACAGACTCGGACTTCATGTCGATATAGATGATCGAAAGTCGACATCTGAAGTCTATTTTGCATGACTGAGCTACTGAAAAGATTCAAGCAAATCTTGACAGCAGATGTCCACCATGGAAGGCAGAACAGATGCGCTGACATTCAAAGCTGCGAAGGAAGTATTCTGGTACAGAGAAGTTTGCTGTAGAAATCGGAGTAATCCATCAGATACCATTACTCCTTCTACTCCGACAAATACATGGTGCCATAGCCCACTGCTAAGGAGTCGAGGTCTCACCAGAATTCAGCACCATTTGATGGCGATACCATCTCATCCGGATTACCTAGAAAGGTTACGTTGAGGTCAAGAGATGTCAACTCCGTATATAATGTGCAGACCCACTTACAAAGCCGTTGGGACATAGAAGATCGAAGCCCACCTTGAGAAGATGGGACTTAGACTTGTAGCCAATTGCTTTAGGAAAGTGGAGATTGCTAGATATATGTGCCCTAGAAGCCAGAATTGGCTGACACTTGTAATACACTTCTAGGGGCAAAATTATAATTTTGACTATAATCAATAAAATGGGTTATTTTCTATCACATATGTGTATTTAGTGTCTGTGATACATCCTTTGAGTTAATGTAATGATAATTTATATTTTCAAGAGTTGAAAATTTAAGACATGAATAATCATTATTAACTCATAAAATGCTCCGACCATAGGATCATCACGAGGATGGTGATTGATCCAGAAGGTTGGTGTACAATCGCTTCTCTTTAGTAGATGAGTCTTGAGTCTACGGTGTGGAGACACCGGAGCGAGAGTATAGGTACTCGTTAGAGAACGAGGGCACTGAGCGTGACCACCTCGAGTAGTCATTAGGAAGTCTACCTTCTCGTCAATGACTAACTCGATGCTGCAGTGTGTGTGTCTGGTCTTTGACTGAGGTGCATTGAGTTCACCTTGAGGGTGTTATAGTTTGACTACACCATTACTCGTCTCCTAGCCATAACGAAACCTGAGTGTATGTTGGCTATAGCATGTTCATTGTAGGAACTGGATTGCATCAAGATGGAATCTATCTACCTCGGTGTAGAGGAGCAGAGCCCTATGATGATCATGAGAATCAAGTCCAGAAGCCATGGCCATGGCAGAGTGAAATAATAGAAAGAGTTTCTATTTAGGTTTTCACATCAGACTTGAATCGAATGATTACATCATATGACAGAGACTAGGGTTTGACGAGTTCACCTAACCCTAAACTGATCGGGGCTCAAGATAGAAAAACTTAATCACACAGGTAGCTGCACCAAGAGGTTCGCATTCAGCTCTGATGGGTTACCACATATACTGCTAGGTGTCACGGATGGATTTTGGAGCAATTGGAATGATTTAGATGATCGATCATTCTAGCTGTTCGAATCAGAAAGTTCTGATCCATTGAAAGGAGTTTTGATGATGTCGATGATAGAGATCATGACATATCCCATTACCATACAGAACTGAACCTAACTGGGTCATACAAACAAGGGTTTGAATCTAGTGATCATCAATTGAACTGATCCAGTTCAATTATCTGAATGAGATTCAATTAGGTTCAAAAAAATCATGCTAGCACTCGATTGAACCTAACGTTCTTTTTTTACTATCACAAATAAGTTGTCCTGACTGAGCCAAAGGAGTTTGTGCTCGATCAGAGGCCTTCACACTGGTCTAGACTGGAGCAGCTGACAAGTCAGAAAAGGGTTGTCTTATTTTGTCAGACATAAACCCTACCACTTTCTTGAGTACACCTGCATTCTATTTCTTGACTTCTGTAACTACCTTTGAGTCCAAAAGCTTGACCACTTTGAACTGTGATTCAAATATTGACCATAGAACACTGACTTTGTCCACCGTGTCAACCACACCAAATTGGAAGAGCTCGGGAAAAGGGACTTTGTCCCTTGCCAGGAATGCTTGGCAAGGAAGAGGACGAGGCACGCCACACCATCTGGCGATCACCAGTCAAACCACACCCAAAGAAACAGACGACGCGAGACACACTATCCCAAAACACCACCAGAAAACAAACACCCAAACGAACAACAGAAACAACAAAAATAACACCGCACCCAGGAACGAAACAAAATGTGCACCAAGTGAGAGGCGCCTTGGGTCACCTATTGGACAGACTCTCCAATCTCCTTTTCTGGACTCCATCTCTATATTATGACAGTTTTCTGTAATACTGCTCAAGCTCTTTTGACTAACGTTCTCTAAGGAGCACCAATCCTAAGGAGGATCCAGAGACAGGTCTCTAAATTCCCAACCAATCAGATTAGATTCTGGATTTCACAAAGGGCTTCGTGATTTTGGTGGAACAGAAAGAGAAGTTGAGATCAAGAATAGTTTCTATTACAACAATCAGACACCCATCCGCACCCCAACGTCAAATAGTGAGACATTGAGAACAACCCCCACTCAAACCACCCATAGGCTGCCCTCCCACATCTTACCCAAATGCCACCCACCTTTCTCCTCATCCTCCTCTTCCCACACCAAAAGGAGCAACGTGCCACTTTGGGACCTTGGTTGCGTGCGATCCAGCCAAGAGAAAGGCGACCAAAAGCTAGAAGGCTACGCTGCTGCAAAGAACAGGTCTGCTAATCCTTCAAAAGGAGTTTTGAAATCCTCCATATCAGATCCAGATCTGATTTTTGGAAGATGTTTTGATAGAGAAGAAGAAGATCCTCCAGACTCCAGCCTGAGGGATATCGAGTACGAGATAAGGACCAACGGCACTTGACAATGGCTAGCATCAACACCTCCACACTAACACATCACAAGGGACAATACACTCACACGGGAGGGGGGGGCAACAGGCCGCGGCGCGGAGAGGGGGAGAGGGGGGGGGGGGGGAGGGGGGGAGGGGTGGGGAGGGAGGGCGGGAGAGGAGGGAGGGGGGGGGCGGGGGGGGGGGGGGGACGGGAGGGGAGGGGAGGGAGGAGGGGAGGGGGAGGGGGGGGGAGGCGGTTAATGTTGGCATTACCCAAATCAAGGTAAATTAAAATTGATATTAATTTACTCTTACTTTCTTACTATTTATTAAAATTATAAGAATTAGATCTAAAACATCTTTCAGACTCTGATACAGATCAAAATGAAAAAATTTTATTGAACAATAATATCTCCTTTGAAACCCTGATCAGATCACTGAACGCAACCTAGACTCGAGGAAATCAGGATTTTCCTTCAGATATGTGCTAGAGGAAAGCAACAGATGGTGCTTAGAAGGATAACCTACCCGAAATAAGAATAAGATAGTGAAGAAGAGAGAGGGAAAGAGAGAGAAAAAAAAGAATGAGGAGGAATCAGAGAGAGGGAGAGGGGGCCTCGGAGGGGATGGCGAAGGCGACAACAGGTGGCTGCGCCGGAGGGCAAACAGGGCGAACAACGCCGTGGGCGGCACACTGCCACGGCCGAACGAACACGCGGGCTGAAATGTCGGCAATTCCTCAGGGAGTACGCAGCGCGGCACGAGCACGACCAGGCCACGGGCGCGCAAGGTCCGGAAGAGAATCGAGGTGAGAGAGGACAAGGGGGGCAGCCTGGGAAAGGTTGGCAGGGATGGGAAGCACAGAGGATGACAAGGAAGCACAGAGTAACGCAGCGCGCAGAGGCACAAGGAGAGAGAAACTAACGTGATAGAGTGGCGGGATGGGAGCACCACGAGGGCAGGCGACAGCATAGACCCAACTAAACGGCTCGGAGGATACGGGCAAAGAGCGGGACATGGGCGAGTCAGAGGATGGGTACAAGAGGGACGAGCCACCAACAGGGGGCAGGCGAGCCACAACTGGGAGATGGGACGAAGTGGACCGGAGAAAAAAACGCGCAACAGATGACAGAGCACCACAAGTCGGGCAGATCGGGGAGGCAAGAGGGGATGGCTGAGGAACAAAGAAACACGCCACAAGTGGCAGCAGGGGAATGGGGAGGGTGGGGGGCATAGTCGAGGAAGGGGGCAAGGGGTGGCGGTACCCGGCAAGCGCACGGTCAGGAGGATGCAAGGGCGGCAGCGACTGGCTGGCAGAGATGGCCATAGGAGTCCTGACATGATGATGGATGAGGTAGGGCATGAGAGAGAGATGCCTACGGGAGGAACGAATAGAAGATTAACGAACGATTTGTTAAAGCAACCTAACCTCACAAGATAAATTGATCTTTTGAATCAAAACAGCTTGCCAATCAGATCATATGCAATGGCTATAACTGTAAAAACCACACACAGAATTAATACAGATGAACCACACTAAATACGGCAAACACAGGTCTTAGCTATCAGCCACGACACACTAAATGCAACAAATGAGAATTCAATAAATTATAGCCAGCAGTTCAACACTCCAAGTAACCGCTGCACATAGATTGAAAATAATTTTTTTTATTTTTTTAAATATTATATAATTTTAAAATTTAATACCCATCTTCATCATTCATTATCTAAATAATTATCATTAGAGTATGTCATAAAAATCACCTCAATCCGATGGCCCTAGCTTCATCGATCAGAAAAATTTGATTTCGACGATCACAAACGATGATACGATGACTAATAGATGAAGATCTCTGATCGGTCCAAAAATCTGTAATGATGATCTCGATGATATTTGTAGCATACTATCGAAATTTTACTTCAATCAGATATCGTTATCATATCAATTTAATACGGAATGATTTCGACCGTTAAATTAGAAATAAGTGATCAAAGGGCTAAATGACATCCGATTATGAGATAATTTTTTAGTTAAATGATCTTTGTTATAATTTTAATTATTTTATATAATGATGATAGTAAAATTTAAATTATTTTCATATGAACTATTCATATTAAGCAGATATTGCAAAATTACGAGCACATGCATATAACAACCAATGGAGTTCAAAAATGGTTATGAGGCGACATATAGTTTTAGATCGTTCTTAGTCTCACGAGTTAAATTTTATAATCACCATCATAAAAAATGATTAAAGTAGTAGCCAGGATCATTTATAAAAAAAATTATCTCATAATCGGACACCGTCTGGTCCTTTGATCACTCGTTTATCATTTAACGACCGAAATTAACCTATACTAAATTGACCAAGATAATGATATCCGATTGAAATAAAACTTTGATAATATGCTACAACATAAACATAAAATCACGCTTAGATAAGAATTATCTTTGGACCTATCGAAGGTCTTTATCTATTAGATCATCGCATCATCGTTCGTGATCATCAAAATCAAATTTTTCTGATCAATGAAGCTAGGACCATCAGATCGAGGTAATCTTCTGCGATGATACTCTAATGATAATTATTTAGATAATGAATGGTGAAGATGAACATTAAATTTTAAAATTATATAATATTTATAAAAAATAAAAAAAATATATTACAGTTGTTATAAATAATTGCTATCAAAGATCAATGTATAGTAGCGGTTATAAGAAACCACTGCTATAGGTCTGACTTATGACAGTGGTTGTCTTAACCACTGCTATAGATCGAAACTATGGTAGCTGTTACAAAGAACCGCTGCCATAGATCGGACCTATGGCAGCGGTTAAAATGAACCGCTGCCATAGGTCAGACTATTGCAGCAGTTTCTTATAACCATTGCTATAGGTCGGTCCTATAGCAGCGGTTTTTTATAACCGCTGCCGTAGACTCTATTATAGCGGTTTCAAAAATCACTACAATAGTATACACTATCGTAGACTCTTTTTGTAGTAGTGATAGGATGAATTTTGGATCAATTTTTTGACATATTCTAGACCATTGAGAGATCTTTGGGGCATGTGAAAATAAAGAAGAAAGAGTATTGGGGCATGGAGATTTCATAGACACTAAACTAGGTGTCTAGGTAAGAGAATAGAGAAGAAGAAAAGGGTCTTCTTCTAGGGTTGTCTTGTTCATCTTTTTTCCTCCTTTTTGAGATTATTTGAGAGTGTCTCAGATCTGTAATCTCTCCTCCTTCTCATCTTTGGAAGAATCTAGATCTAAAAGAAGGAAGCACCAGATTGACCATCATAGAAGGATCAGCACAATACTAGCATATTATACTGATTTTCTACATCAGACTTTTGATCGTGGTTCGTGGGCTTGTATGGACAAATCCTAGAGACCAGATGCATATGCAGCTCATAACATTATCCTCAAGTTTAGATCAGCAAGTTAGAATATCTAACTTGCACAGATAATAGATCTGATCTATTTTATATACCTACATTAGATGTAGTATAAATGCATGTTGATGTGATCAACATATATTTTTTTTTTATATTTAATTTTTAATTTAAATGTCATGCCATAATCATGTAATAGGATATTAGATCTAGGATATTCTCTGATATTAAAAATTAATTTTGATTAATTTTAGTCTTCTGCTGCTTGATCTTGAAAAAATTTTAAGATCTAGCCCTGAAATCCTAGATCTGGTTCCTTCAAGATATCTCTAGGCTGATGGATAGGCCGAGGTAACTAACCAAACTCTCTTGAACAATCTAAAGGTCAGGTTAGATTGAGCTAAAGGATCATGGGTAGATGAACTTCACTCTGTATTATGGGCCTACAAAATAACTCAAAGAGCCCCCAATGGAGAGACTCCTTTCAACCTCATCTTTAGGACAGAGGCAGTCATTAGGAGAAACTAGGAGTTGATTGATATGCATAGTAGAAGGATAAAATAAAAATTTTATGATAAATATGCAGTGGAATAAAAATAATTTTAGATTAATTATGTGAGATTTTATTTTGAATCAACTTTGGATCCCTGATAGTTATTAAGATTAAGATTAAAAGTAAGAAGATTAGATCTTCACCTTTATGTGAATAACTGTTCACTATAATCTGATGATCGTAGATGTCTTCATGATTCCTTTGAAGCTGCATAACCTCTACGAGTACCCATATATGAAAGATCAAGAACTATTTCCAAATCCTTTTCTTGATTCCCTTTGCAATGAAGTCAGCATGCAGCCTTACTTTTCTTTTTCTTTCTCCCTTTGCCCAGAACCTTTCTTGGCATAAAAAAAACTTTTGAGAAGATTTGGGCCATCCAACCCTTGGATGTGAGCACTAGGGGCATGAGAAACTTTTCACATGAAACTTCTCTAGGGCATGTGAAGGAAGGCATGAGATTAGATTCCAAGAGATGTGAGGTATTAGCCTTTTAAATGCCTAAACTCTTTGTAGTGCCCAACTAGGGTGTCAAAAACCCTTGGTCAAAACCCCTAGGGCATGAAGGATTTTGGGCATCCAACTATTGGACATGAACCCTGCCCAACATGTGAAGAGTTTGGGTGTTAACTCTTCCTCACATCCAACTCTTGGATGTGAGAAACATTTTGTGGCCGTCCGATCTCTTTGGACTAGGGTTTTCTAGGAACACAAGGAGTTAGATTTGATTTAGAAAGTCTCACAATATCTAAACTCTTTGAATATTTGAAAAGATTCCTTTTAGGTAGGCATCCAAGTCCTTATTGGAGAAAGACTCTTCCTTTTTAGAAAACAAATGAGGCACTTAACTCCTTGGCATCTCCTCTCTTCAACCATTAACCATTCAACTCCTTATGACATAAGGAGTCCAAGTAGATTGGGGATTCTAGGATTTAAACATGTATTAGCATGGAAATCTAAAATCCTTTAGGATTTCTTATAAATCCTAATTCAATTAGGATTTCTAAAGCCTAATTTTAAGTCTCTGATCAATTTTCTTTTGTGTTTGACCCCATAGATTCTATTCTATCTGATAATGAGATATTTTGTGATCTCCATCAATAATATCATTGAAACTTCTTTCAATGGATTAGAATAATTTCAACTCACACAATAAGAATTATTAACCATCAAAATAATTCTCATGAGTCTCACAATCTACCAGTAATACCTATTAGTATGTAGTGGTATTCCAGTAGAATAGAATGGATAAACCTCTAAGTGCAGTTACTATGTGATATGGTTCTTCTATCATAAGTCCCAACAAGATGGTGGTTATGAAATTACTCATCAAATCCCATCATCTATTATATGTCAAATTTATTTGACTCGAGTTCCTGATGTGAAAATGGTAGAAAGTCTTTTCCACTATTCACACTGTTCTAGCCAAGATATTCTGAAACTCAGTCTTATAAATCATATAAGACCATCTCTCTTATCTACCAAGGATTATAAATTTCATATAAGTGCACATCCTATTCCAACAATGAACCTACTACAGCCAACATGCGCTGCATAGACCTATATGGCTAGGGACCAAGTGTATGTATAATCAATCTATAGTAACCCATTATGAATAGCCGAGGCACTGTAGGTCAAAAGACTAGTCACACTACTATAATATTGAGTAAGTCTTGACAAGTGAAAAGACATCCAAGTGACTTCTCATATCGATCATGCTCGGTACCTTTATCCTTTAACAACCACCTATACTCTCACTCCAGTATCCCCATATTATAGACTTGAGACTTATCTATCCAAAAAAAAAAAAATCCATGCACTAATTTTATTGGATCCATCATCATCCCCATGATGATCCATTGATCGAGAGCATTTAAAAATTAATCACCAAAGACACATGCCTCAAATTCTCAACTCTTGAGAATATGTGTCATCATCTTATTAATTTATTGGATAATTCATGGACACATAAATAATATGAATGAATTAAATAACCTAATTTTATTAATAATAAAAAAGTTAAATATAAAATTATATCCTAAAATAAAAATAAGTGTCGATCTGATTGGCTTTTAGGGCATACATCTAGCAATCTTTCTTTTGCACTAAAGCCAATCTATCATATACTTAAGCCCTATTTTCTCAAAATGTGCTTCAGTCTTCTATTGGCTAAGCAGCTTATGTTGGCTGTCAACACCACCCTGGTACCACTTAGCTCTGATACCACTTGTTGCATAGGATCTGGTACCATCTTATTACAGTAGAAAGAAAGAACAAATAAATATAGAATACATAATTAAATATGTAGATCAGCCTAAAAGCTCGCCTTCATAGGGCATACAAGCTTTTCTATGAAAGAAAAAATAAGTACAAAAAGAGAACACCCACTCTCAACTCTCATACACAAACCTCTCTCAACAAGAAGCACTTATCCTCACAAAATCTCTCACAACATCATCCAAAGAGATCCTCTCACAAGTCTTCCAGTGCAAGGATCCTCGATGCCTCTAGATGCTTTCTATGATGCAAACCGCTACATCATGCCTCACGGCAACTCATAAGGTAGTTGCCATGCTCTACCTAATACTTTGCTCTACCCCTAACCATCCATCGATGCTCTGCCTATGTCTGCTCTAAGGGCTGCATGCACTTGATGCTCGTCGAACTCTATCTCGACTGCTAATAGAGCCTCCCTTCTAGGCTTATTTCTCCTGTCTGCCATAGGCCTCTTTATAGATTAAAAAAACCCACTCCAGATTGGAATCATGGTCCTGATCAAAGTCTAGAAAGTCCTTGACCATCCAATCGCTTCCACAAGGCCTGCATGCCGCTTAATCATGCAAAACCTCCTATGGACCATGCATGAACATCTCCTGGCATGAACCGGAACCTCCCCGTGCATGCCACATCGCCCGTGGTCCACCATGGACTACATTATTTGTTGGGCTTGTGCGCCTGCACTAGGTCTGGGCCATGTGCTGCAGGCCTGCTCACTGTAGCTGCCTAGGCCATGCCCAGCTTGCAGGCCCCACACCTATGGGCTAGTCCAAGGCCAACTTCGGACCTAGAATGTCTTCTTGGGCTTTTTCTCATTGTCATCTTCATTGTGGGCTCCTTGTAGATCAAATTTAAGATATTTTTCTCAACAATCTCCAACTCGACTCGACATTCAGCCTCCACTTAACTTTAAAAGCTTTTAGATCTTCTCACCCCCATGCCCTATGGCATACGCCTACTATTTATGGATGGGCAAATATGGGAGTCGAGCCAAGCTGCTCAATCCCATCTCCATCTCGCATGACCTGAAACCTGCTTAGGATAGCCTTCTGGTGATGTCGCTTATCATCCTTCCAATTCTCCCATCTCGTGCTTGATCTATCTCCATTTGGAGCTCCACCACGCACTGGGCTCCTGCTAGCATCTTCCATTATAGATAGCTCCTCCTTGCATAAGAGAGCATCGTTCAATCCTTTGTGGTTGATCTCCAACTTGATTGTGCCTATCTTTTCCATCTTCAATTTTGATCACCACCATTGCAACCTATCTCGGTACCAATCTAGCTTTGATACCAATTATTGGGATGTCAACAACCTAGCTCTAATGCCACTTGTTGCACAGGATCCAGTACCACCTTGTTGCAGCAGGAAGAAAGAAGAAATAAATAGAAAACACATAATCAAATATGTGGATCAGTCCAAAGGCTCACCTCTATGAGGTATACAAGCTTCACTATAAAAGAAAAAATAAGTACAAGAGGAGAACACTCACTTTCAACTCTCATACACAAACCTCTCTCAACAAGAAGCACTCACCCTTACAAATGCTCTCACAACATTCTTCGAGGAGACCCTCTCACAAGCCTACTAGTGCCAGGATCCTCGACACCCCTGGATGCTTCCTATGATGCAAACCACTATATCATGCCTCACAAACACTCACATGACCGTTGCCATACTCTGCCTAACACTTTGCTTTGCTTGCGTCTGCTCTGTGGGCTACACACTCTTGGTGCTTGCCGAACTCTTTCTCATATGCTATAAGAGCCTGCCTTCTTAGCTTGTTTCTCCTCTCTATTGCCAAGCCTCTTTCTAGACTAAAAAACCCACTCGAGATCAGAATCAGAGTCCTAATCGAAGTCCAGAAAGTCCCTAACCATCCGATTGCTTCTACAAGGCCTATACGTCGCTTGATCGCGCAAAACCTCCTGTGGACTGTGTGTGAACCTTATTGGAAAATAAGTTCCAAAGCCAATCATCAGCCTATTGATGGTTGAGCTATTTTTATAAATAATTTATTATGAATAAAATATTTGTTCTAACTTTTTTCATCATAAGTATACATCTTCTTTTGAACTCCTATATTGTGATGAAGTCCTTAGGACTATTTAGAATCGATAAAGAGATGATTTATCATTTAGTCCTTAACTATGTTCATGACCAAATGATACATTTTTATCCTAGATGATAATGTTTATTGAGTGTAGGTCATTGTGTGCTATATAGGTTAGTTATCCTCTTAACCAAAGAGTATATTGACACTAGTATGGCATGCAGATGAGATATAGGGGTACATCTTCACTGAATGTGACTAATTTTGGAGCATTCTGTTATCAAGATTTGCTCCGATGGGATATGGATATAAGTATTCCTCCAACCTGAGATCACCATGGTGACTTGCAAGCAACTCACTATGCTTTGCTACCAGACTATCTGAATTTTTAATTTAGTGATGAAAGAATTTTAGGTACAGTCAAGTACTTATGAAGTTAGTGCATGAGTCAAGATAGGATTGACCACTCCTGATTTTAGGAGCTATGTTGAATTATATTTATAATTTAGCAAAATCTTGACCAGGATAGTCCTTGTGAGGAGTCATAGGATTGATTGCTTTGAATTATATTATAAATGCACTATTGCAGGGTTGACAGTTTAGCTCAGAGTCATCCAAAATATAGAGATCAAACGGATGAATTATATGTTGGAAAACATGTAGGATTTTATGCATAGATTTCAAAATTTTTTTGAAATTAAAGCAACAAAAGACATAGATTAAATAATTTAATCTATAATATGCATGTAATCAAATTATAAAACCCTAAATCAAGAATCTATAACATGTCATAATACAAATATAAATCTAAAATTAAAACAATCACAAGTGGTATTGATCATATTAATACCTAGATCTAGAATAATTCTAGATCTAATCCTAGATCATATCTAGGTAACCAAGAGATCAGATCTCTTACCTTTGCATGGATCAAAAACTCCATAGTTGATTTTCGTTGTTGCTTTTAAAGCTACACATGCATCCAACCTCTATAGATGATCCACACGAACCTGCAATATAGATCAGAGTTTCGTCGAATGAAGATCCACTCGAAGTGCTAGCTTCTCATAGATACCTCCTGATGGTTAATAAAAAATATAATCTTCGGATCTCTTGAACACTCTAAGAGATGAAGAATATGAGGAGGAATAAGAAAAAAATCCAACCCTTGGATCTTGCGTAAATCAAAAAATAAAATCAAAAAAATAAATCCTAAGAGAAGATAAATCTTCTCCTTCAGGACATCAATGGTTGATGTCCTGAAAACATCTCTATGCTAGGACAAGAGGAGACCTTCTCATCTAGAATTTTTTTTAAGTTTTTAGATCTAAGATTTTTGATTTTATTCATATAAAATTTTTATAAGAAATTGGAGAAGAAGGGTTCTCCAAGAAACCCTAAGAGAAGACCTTTCTTCTCTTCTCCTTCTCTCATTAGGACATGATCAGATCATGTCCAAAAAGAATATCATGCCCCAACAACTTGGAGCACTTATCCCCATGCCCTATCCTCTCTCTCTCTCTTAGATTTGTATCATATAAAAATTATAAAAAGTAAATAAGAAAAAAAATACATAAAAGAAAAATAAAGAGAAGACAATCTTCTCTTACCTTGTCTCTTCAATACATCAACCTTTGATATCTTAGTTGAAGGCTCTTCTCCAAGAATCTTGGCATCCCAAAACCACCATGTCTTGTCCTCTTTTTCCTCTAATTTTTCATGATTTTTCTAGGATTTTTCACATCCTCAAAGGGCCTTGAAAAGTGGCATGGGTTAACAACCAAGGACGAAGTCAAAGATGATGGATGCCACCCCATCCCTTTCTTAAGGTAGAAAACCAACAAAAATATTTCTAAAAGGATGGAAAAAGGGTGCACAACAATATGGGAGGCGTGGAGTTTATTTCCATAGAGAGAGAGGTAGAGTTTTAGGTTTTAAGGACTCTATCAAATAAAATCCCATGCATAACAACTTTTCAATTTTGATCAATTCAAAATTTATTCCAAAACCTCCAGACTATGGAGCCTGGGAAATCATTATTTGGCATGTAATTAAGTTATGTTAACTTCTAAAAATGAAGTGTGGGTGTGGGCTTTCTTAGGTGCAAGGAAAGAGAGAGAGTCCCAGTCGAACTAAGACTCCTCCTATTTGACTAGGTCAAAATAAGTTTGAACTCAATTTAAATCTCATTTAAATTAGATTAAATACAACCCAATTAAGAATGATCTTAGTCCAATTAGGAGCCTAATTAAATTAGATTAAATCAAGATTTAAATCTAATTTAAATCCTAAGTTAATTAGGTGTGCCCAAGTCCTAGTCAAATAAGAAATTATTCTTTCTTACAATTAGCTTATCCAATAAACTAACTAGACTTAATCTAATTAAGTCTAAACTAATTTTAATTGAATTTAATTTAATTAGGCTTAATCTCAGTCTGATTGCTCAATCAAATTAAGCCAATTAGCAATCCAATTGCTAATTGATCCTCCTGTAACACTTGCATTAGGTCAAACACCAATCGTATTGATGGATTGATCTTAGAATGATTCTCAATCATCGATTAACCATCTAATCAGATTACAAGCTCTAATATGTGTGACCCCATAGGTTCAAACCTAAGTTGGTAGTACAGAAGTCAATTTCTGTACCAATCGAAGTTATCATCTAGCAATGGTTTCCCACATCTGGATAGATCGAATGTATGCAAAGCAATATTCTTAGAATCCTGGCCCATGGTTGCCGTATAATTCATTCTTATTGACCAATAATGCTCAAGATGACTTCGAGTATGCTATCAAACACTCATACAAGTCATCTCTATTATGTCTCAAAATTTCGCAAATCTTGTGACACCTTACGAGGATTACCCATGCCTAGATTTTGCTAAATTAAAATACAATAAGATATTCTCTTCCTGAAGTTAATCAGGAGTGGTCAATCACATCTTGACTCATATACTGACTTAACAAGTACTTGACTATACTCAAAAATCTTTCAAATCTATATTAGAAATACAGGCAGTATGGCACCAAAGTATAATAAGTTGCTTGCAAGTCATCATGGTGATCTTAGGTCGGAGGGACACTTATATCCATTAGCCTTAGCTAGCTACAGTTGATAGTAGAGTACTACATTGATCATGTTCAGTGCAGATATACTCCTACATCTCACCTGAATGCCATACCAGTATCTCTACACCACTTGATTATAAGGACAACCAACACATATAACATACAGCGACCTATACTCGATAAGTTATCATCCTTATAATAACTTATCATTTGATCATGAATAATTTAAGAACCATCCAATAAATCCTTCTTTATCGATTGATTATGGTTCTAAGAACTTCATCATAATTTAGAAGTTTATTTAAGAAAGATAGAACTTTTATAATGAATCAGCCAAATTACTATTATTATTAGATAATTCATATACAGGTTTCAATCATCTACAACTTAGATGATTGACTTTAGGACACATTTTTCAATAACTTCTACTTGGACTAAAGTCAATCAGAACAATATCAAATATCCTATCTTCTACTTGAGTTCGTAGAACTTCTTAGTTCTAAGGCCTTAGCAAATGAGTCAGTCAACTTCTCCTTTTACATCGATCTTCCAAAGATCAACGTCACTCAGATCTAATATCTAAAATGAAAATGATGTAGAATATGCTGGTTCTTTGGTTCTTTAGTCTGAGCTATGGCTCCAGTGCTATAATAGGACTGAACCATTGGTGGAGGATGCCACTCCCAACTAACTAATAAATGTCAGCAACTACGCAGCTTACATGGCAGCATCATATGCCATGATGTACTCTACATCACTAATTGAATAGGCTAAAATATACTGCTTAAAATCTTTCTAGTAGATTACTCCTACAATTAGGGTATGACCCAATATTCTCTTATTGTCATCTTGTTTTGACTAAAATTAAAATATCTACATGTTTTAACTTAGTACTTCCATATTTGAGTCACTGAACCTTAGTATTTTTCAAATACTTAAGGATTGTCTATACAATCTTTTAGCAGCTCTCACTTGGATCAGACTGGTATCTGCTCACTACCTCTAGTGAGTATATCATGTCTAGTCTCGTACATGAAGAAATAAGATGACAGTTAAACCTTTATTCCTTGCAATGCTGGAATGCCATTCCCGATTAAGAGAATTTCATTTTCAAACATCACAAGAAATAACACTACAAAATATTTTGCCCAATTATAAATACAGGGTTTGTCTTTGTTCATAATAAAGATATACATTCAGAATGTATGTTTGAACTCTGAGATGATACTCAGATGGGCTTTATAGGTCCTTACCTTCTCGTCTATGCTACTCTGATCCTATTAAAAATTCATTCATATCCAATGAATTTTATCCTTTCAAGTGAATCAACTAATGTCCATACACTATTGATTTTCATAGACTTCAATTTGGATCATATGACTCCAAGCTACTTCTCAGAGTCAGGCCACTACATTGTATCCCTATAGATGATCGGATCCTTGTTGTTCTCATCGAGCTCAATAGGATCACCATCCTGGACCTACATACTAAAGTATCTGTCCGGCTAACGCGGTACCCTATCGGATCTCCTTAAAGGTGATACTTTAATGGGCTCTGGATTTGATCTGATCAAATCAGATTCTATAAGTTTACTAAATTACGTCGGTTCTTTTCTACCAGTCAAACTTGTTCAAGTTTAACTTGACAGGCATCAGTTTCTTCTCTAAGAAACTCTTTTCTAAAAGGAATGCCCTACTGTTGATGAATATCTTAAGTTCTTTAGCATAGAAGAATTAATAACCCTTAAACACTTATTGGACTAGGATCCAAGTTTATCTGTGTGCAAATCTTTGACATAGGCCGATCAACTCCAAACCTGAAGGTGAAAGAGTCTAGGTCTATACCCGATCCATATCCCATATGGAGTCTTTACAATAAATTTACTTGGTATAATTCAGAGTAAAACTAGTAGCCATAAGAGCACAAACCTGAAGCAGGCAGACAAGTGGACCCTATCGTGGATTGAACTATGTCTAACAATGTTTAATTTTCTCCTTTCAGATATATTATGTTTCAAAAAAATATTTACTGAGAGAGAATCCAATTCTCTCCTAGATATATCATAAACTCATTGGATAAGTATTTGCCTCCTTGATCTGATCGAAGAGTTTTAATACCTTATCTAGTTTATTTTTCTATTTCATTATTGAATTATTTGAATATTTCAAATGATTCAGGCCAAACACATCCATGCCCAGATAAGTCATATGTAATAAAATATTAATATCTTCTTTTGGCACTTAAGTTCATAGGTCCACATACATCACTATGTATGAGACTTAGAACTTTATCGACTCCTTCACCTTTTTCAGTAAAAGATGACTTTGTCATCTTTCTAAGAAGATAAAATTCACAGGCTATCAATGATTCATAATCATTAATGTCGAGGTTTTTCTCTCAAGTTAACTTGTTTATCCTGTTCTTGTCAAGACGACTAAGCCTATAATGCCAAAGATAGACATCCATGACATAATCTAACTTATATCTGTACATTATACTTAACAGGCTGTATAAATATTAAATATTATTTCTTTATTATCCATGTATTATTATAATATTATTCATAATAATATCATAATAAATCTCTTTATTGATAAATGATAACGATCTCTGACCAAAAGACCATCAAAGATCACATTTATCATAAATGATGGACAATAGTGACAATCACTCAAAATGACATCTTTTGAAAATAAGCTTGATAATTCCTAAAGCTAGGATTGGAACAAGACTTCCACCCCCAACGTTCAAGTATTTCTCATCATTTTCAAATATTTTACTTACTTGTAGTCTTTGCAACAAATTGCATAAGACTACCAGCATCTAATACTCATGTAATAGAATTATATACAGAGAAATTTTAAGGTGTTATCATATAACATCCTTAATAAGCAACTTTTGCTCCTTTCTCTTGTTCAGCCTATTATGGTCAAGAAAAGTAAGATAAATTTTCTTCCTATGATCCTACTTCTAACATTAGAAGTACTATGCCTGATTTGGGTTAACCTTGGACTAATTATTTTGACTGAACTTTGAAGGCCCAATATGAACCAATTCGTACTGCTGAATCAAATTCAACTTTCGATACTCACTACTAAAAAAATGGCCTATGACAGCGATTTTTGAAACTGCTGCCATAGCTCCTATGGCAGTGATTTTCGTTAACCGCTGCTATAGGTTAGACCTATGACAGTGATTTTTGTAACCGCTGATATAGGTCCGATATATAGCAGCGGTTACATAAAATCACTACCGTAGGTCAGAACCTATAGCAGTGATTTTTAAAAATTGCTGCTATAGGTCGACCTATAGCAGCGATTTATTGTAACTGCTGCCATAAGTTAGACTTATAGCAGTGGTTAGTGGAAACTGTTGCTATAAACTAATTTATAGCAGTGGTTAATTATAATCACTGTCATATATATATATATATTAAATATTATATAATTTTAAAATTTAATGTCCATCTTCATTATTCATTATCTAAATAATTATCATTAGAGTATCATCGCAAAAGGTCACCTCGATCCGATGGTCGTAGCTTCATCGATCAAAAAAATTTGATTTCAACGACCATGAATGATGATGCGATGATCTAATAGATGAAGATCTTCAATGGATTCAAAAATCTGCAATAATAATTTTGGTGATGTTTGTAGCATACTATCAAAGTTTCACTTCAATTGGATATCATTATCTTGGTCAATTTAGTATAGATTAGTTTTGGTCGTTAAATGATAAACGAGTGATCAAAGGATCAAATGGTGTCCGATTATCAGATAATTTTTTTTTATAAATGATCTAGGCTACTATTTAAATTATTTTTTATTATGATGATTATAAAATTCAACTTGTGAGATGAAGAACGATCTAAAACTATACATTTTCTGATAACCATTCTGAAATTTTACTGGTTGTTATGCTCGTGCTTTTGCAATATCTGCTTAACATGAATAGTTTATACGAAAATGATTTAAATTTTACTATCATCTGTTAGATATATGTGCCCTAGAAGCCAGAATTGGCTGACACTTATAATACACTTCTAGGGGCAAAATTATAATTTTGACTATAATCAATAAAATGGGTTATTTTCTATCACATATGTGTATTTAGTGTCTATGATACATCCTTTGAGTTAATGGTAATGATAATTCATATTTTCAAGAGTTGAAAATTTAAGACATGAATAATCATTATTAACTCATAAATAGCTCCCGACCATAGGATCATCACGAGGATGGTGATTGATCCGGAAGGTTGGTGTACGATCACTTCTCTTTAGTAGATGAGTCTTGAGTCTACGGTGTGGAGACACCGGAGCGAAAGTACAGGTACTCGTTAGAGAACGAGGGTACTGAGCGTGACCACCTTGAGTAGTCATTAGGAAGTCTACCTTCTCGTCAATGACTGACTCGATGCTGCAGTAGTGTGTCTGGTTCTTTGACCTGAGATGCATCGGTAGTTCACCTTGAGGTTGTTATAGTTTGACTACACTATTACTCAATCTCCTAGCCATATGGAACCCTGAGGTGTATGTTGGCTATAGCATGTTCATTGTAGGAACTGGATTGCATCAAGATGGGATCTATCTACCTCGGTGGTAGAGGAGCAGCCCTATGATAATCATGAGAATCAAGTCCTGAAGCCCATGGCCATGGCAGAGTGAAATAATAGAGAGAGTTTCTATTTAGGTTTTCACATTGGACTCGAATCGAATGATTATATCATATGACAGAGACTAGGGTTTCACGAGTTTACCTTAACCCTAATCTAATCGGGGCTCAAGATAGAAGAACTTAATCACACAGGTAGCTGCACCAAGAGGTTCGCATTCAGCTCTGATGGGTTGCCACCATATACTGCTAGGTGTCACTGGTGGATTTTGGGAGCAATTAGAATGATTTAGATGATCGATCATTCTAGCTGTTCGAATCAGAAGAGTTCTGATCCATCGAAAGGAGTTTCGATGATGTCTATGATAGAGATAATGACATATCCCATTACCATACAGAACTGAACCTAACTGGGTCACACAAACAAGGGTTTGAATCTGGTGATCATCAATTGAACTAATCTAGTTCAATTGATCTGAATGAGATTCAATTAGGTTCAAGGAAATCGTGCTAGCACTCGATTGAACCTAAAGTTCTTCTTTTACTATCACAAATAAGTTGTCTTGACTGAGCCAAAGGAGTTTGTGCTCAATCAGAGGCCTTCATATGGTCTAACTGGAGGTTGTCCAAGTTAGAGAAGGTTGTCTTATTTTATAAGACATGACCTGCCATTTTTGGTCACCTGCCATTTTTGGTCCTTTGACTTTGGTCAAAAGTTGACCGTTGACTGGTCAAATGTTGACCTTTGACTGGTCAAATGTTGACCATGGACACTTTGACTTTTGTCCATGTGTCATGCACCTATTGGAGAACTGGTGGGGGCCTGTCCCCCTGCCAGAACCTGGCAAGAAGGAGGGCGCACGCCACCCTAGGCGTTCGCCCAAGTTGGAGGCGCCATGGAGTCCTTGTTGGACAAGGACTCCACCTCCCTTTTGGATTCCAATCAGAGTTCTACTAAGAATCTAGTTTGACTGATCTTAGGCACCCTCTAAGGAGGAATCCAGGGGACTCTATTCCAACCAATCAGATTTAGATCTGATTTCACAAAGGGTTGTGATTGGTTGAGAATAAGAGGAGTTGGATCACAAGAGGTCTATAAATAAGACCCTGCACCCAACCCAGAAAGCAATAGAGATTTCCCACGCCCCAAGGCTGCCTCTCCCCTCTTCCTCCAGGCCTAAACTTCTCCTCCTTCTCCTCTCCATGTCCAAAAGAGTTTTGGACTTTGGTTGGTGCGTTCCAGATCAAAAGAAAGGCGATCAAAAGAAGAAGGCTGCATTGCTGCAAAGGACGACTGCTGATCTTCAAAAGGAGTTTTGAAGATCCTTCAGATCAGATCCAGATCTGATTTTTGGAGACGTGATAGAGAAGAAGAGGATCTCTAGATCCAGCCTAAGTGGATACTGGTAGAGGCCAGGTGCTTACGTGGCTAGATCCAGAACCTTCCGCTGCAATCAAGATCATCTACAGGGTAATAGGATTACCCAAATCAGGTAAATTAAATTTGATTTAATTTATCTTATTTTATTTTATTTATTAAAATAATAAGAATCAGATTTGAAACATATCAAGATCTGATTGGGATCAAGAGAAAAAATTTTGAAATATATCTCTTGATCTGATCAGATCTGGACGAACCTGGACCGGGAAATCAGGATTTCCCTTCAACTGGTATCAGAGCCATGGTTCTAAATTATTTAGATCTGATTTTAATTTTATTTTAATTAAAAAATAAAGTAATTTCAGATGTCACATGAGATGTGATTAGATCTGAAATCAGAAAAATTAAAATTAAATGATTTGGATCTAAGATTAAGAAGATATGCATGACTAGTTCTAGAATAGAATAGTTCTATAGAATAGTTTTGCATGTCTTTGATTTAATCTGATTAAATCATATTTTAGATCTTCTTATTTACTATTTTTTGATATTATAAGTGTTATAATAACATCTGATAAACAGCAAATAAAAATTATTTAATTTTAAATATCATATGAGATATGATAGATGCATGACTAGACTAGTTGTAGAATAGTTCTACATAATTATCTAGATTAGAATTTATTTTGATTAGATCAATTTAAATCTATTTTTTAGATTATTATGAGATAATTTAGATCTAAAAACATGCATGATTTGATACATGAGATGTATGCAAAATATGCCTTGATTAGATCTAAATTTGTATATGAGATATATGATATAGATCTATAACTATTTTGTAGATTTACATGTTCCTGATTAAGGCGTTCCTCTTGGCCGTCCGGTCATAAGAACGAAGAAGGGTTTAAAGGCCCTCTCTTCCCATTCGATGGGGTGTTCTTATGACGTGTAGGGGTGCTGCGTGTTCGTCCTTAATCAGAAACCCAAAACTTACTTTCTGCAAAACCCTAGATCCTGAAACCCTAGGATTTATTGTGCATATTTTGTTTATGAACCCAACTTAATTAAGAATTAAGTTTATGGAATATCAATTAGGTCTAAAATTGAGAATTTCAGATCTAAGACATATTCATAATACTGGGTTCGGGATTGGGTAGCTCAATTAGGTCTAAGCGGTTGATCAAACCGAATCAAGAGTTGGTTAGATGGGATCAACAATGCTTAAATTGACCAGCCTAATAGGATTAAGTCTGGGTCAAGATCGAGTCATGATCAAGTAAGACCTAATTAGGCTCAGAGGTTAGAGTCTGGATTATAGGCTAACCCAATTGGTTCTGACTCAACAATTTGGTGTCTAAGGTAAGTTTGGCATATACGA
>QRFJ01002274.1:0-120401 GCA_006176705.1 Cocos nucifera | reverse complement strand
AGAAAGAGAGATAACCCTAATCTGATCGGGGCCTCAAGATAGAAGAACTTAATCACACAGGTAGCTCACCAAGAGGTTCGCATTCAGCTCTGATGGGTTGCCACCATATTCTGCTAGGTGTCACTGGTGGATTTTGGGAGCAATTAGAATGATTTAGATGATCGATCATTCTAGCTGTTCGAATCAGAAGAGTTCTGATCCATCGAAAGGAGTTTCGATGATGTCTATGATAGAGATATGACATATCCCATTACATACAGAACTGAACCTAACTGGGTCACACAAAAAGGGTTTGAATCTGGTGATCATCAATTGAATAATCTAGTTCAATTGATCTGAATGAGATTCAATTAGGTTCAAGGAAATCGTGCTAGCACTCGATTGAACCTAACGTTCTTCTTTTACTATCACAAATAAGTTGTCTTGACTGAGCCAAAGGAGTTTGTGCTCAATCAGAGGCCTTCATATGGTCTAACTGGAGGTTGTCCAAGTTAGAGAAGGTTGTCTTATTTTATAAGACATGACCTGCCATTTTTGGTCACCTGCCATTTTTGGTCCTTTGACTTTGGTCAAAAGTTGACCTTTGACTGGTCAAATCTTGACCATAGACACTTTGACTTTTGTCCACGTGTCATGCACCTATTGGAGAACTAGTGGGGGCCTGTCCCCTGGTCAGAACCTGGCAAGGAGGAGGGCGCACGCCACCCTAGGCGTGCGCCCAAGTTGGAGGCGCCATGGAGTCCTTGTTGGACAAGGACTCCACCTCCCTTTTGGATTCCAATCAGAGTTCTACTAAGAATCCAGTTTGACTGGTCTTAGGCACCCTCTAAGGAGGAATCCAGGGCACTCTATTCCAACCAATCAGATTTAGTTCTGATTTCATAAAGGGTTGTGATTGGTTGAGAATAAGAGGAGTTGGATCATAAGAGGTCTATAAATAAGACCCTGCGCCCAACCCAGAAAGCAATAGAGATTTCCCACGCCCCAAGGCTGCCTCTCCCCTCTTCCTCCATGCCTAAACTTCTCCTCCTTCTCCTCTCCACGTCCAAAAGAGTTTTGGACTTTGGTTGGTGCGTTCCAGATCAAAAGAAAGGCGATCAAAAGAAGAAGGCTGCACTGCTGCAAAGGACGACTGCTGATCTTCAAAAGGAGTTTTGAAGATCCTCCAGATCAGATCCAGATCTGATTTTTGGAGACGTGATAGAGAAGAAGAGGATCTCCAGATCCAGCCCGAGTGGATATCGGTAGAGGCCAGGTGCTTGCGTGGCTAGATCCAGAACCTTCCGCTGCAATCAGGATCATCTACAGGGTAATAGGATTACCCAAATCAGGTAAATTAAATTTGATTTAATTTATCTTATTTTATTTTATTTATTAAAATAATAAGAATTAGATCTGAAACATATCAAGATCTAATTGGGATCAAGAGAAAAAATTTTAAAATATATCTCTTGATCTGATCAGATCTGGACGAACCTGGACCGAGAAATCAGGATTTTCCTTCATCATCATCATATAAATATTTAAAATTATAGTAAAGATCATTTAACTAAAAAATTATCTCATAATCGAATGCCGTTTAACCCTTTAATCGTTTGTTTCTAATTAAATAGTCAAAATTATTCCATACTAAATTGACCATGATAACGATATCCAATTAAAGTAAAACTTTGATAGTATGCTACAAATATCATCAAGATCATCATTGCAAATTTTTAGATCCATTGAAGATCTTCATCTATCAGATCATCGCATCATCATTTATGATCATCGAAATCAAATTTTTTTGATCGATGAAGCTAGGGCCATCGGATCGAGACGACCTTTTGTGATGATACTCTAATGATAATTATTTAGATAATGAATGATCAGAAATAGGCATTAAATTTTAAAATTATATAATATTTAAAAAAAATAAAAAAAAAATATTTTTCATCTATGGCAGCGGTTATCAAAAATTGCTGCTATAGATCTACGACAGCGATTATAGAATCGCTGCCATAGATCTATGGTAGCAATTTTGGATAACCGCTGCCATAGATCTATGGTAGTGATTCGATAACCGCTGTCGTAGATCTATGGCAGTGGTTCGATAACCGCTACCATAGGTTAGGTTAAAAATCTTCAAATTTTTTCTTCCCTCCCATGCACGCTCGATCTCTCTCGCTCTCTCTCTCCCCCTTCTCTTCATCATTGGTGAGGCTCCTCCTCCCCTGGTTGACATCGCCCCTCCTCCTCCCAACCAGCATCACCCCTCCTCCCCCCCGACGGCATTGTCCCTCCCTCCCCCAAGCCGGTGTCGACCCTCCTCCCCCTCGACCAGCATCGCCTCCTCCTTTCCCCTCGGCAAATGTCACCCCTCCTTCCCCCTCCCTCTCCGGTCCCCATCCTGGCCGCCCCTCCCTACCACCACCACCCCCCACCCCGACCCTCCCACCTCTCCATCCGACCATCCTTGGCCCCCGCGAAACCTCCCCTCCGACGAACCCCTCCAACCTCGCTCGCCCCCCGCGAAACCCAACCCACCCCCCGACCCTCTATCCGACCCTCTCTTAGTCCCAATGAACCCCCCTCTAGCGAACCCCTATTCGACCCTTCCTCAGCCCCTATGAAACCCCTCCGGCGAACCTCCATCCACCCTCAACCCTCTGCCCCTCGTGAAACCCCTCCCCACAACTCTATCCTCCTCTGGCCCTGGTAACAAAATCAACCTCCTTTCGGGCGAGCCCCCCTCTACCCTCCTTTGGCTCCTGCGAAACCCCAGCCGCTCACCACCACACCATTCTGACCCTCCCTCAGTCCGAGTGCGAAGCCTCCTTCAGCCTCCTCGTCACTATGCCCCCTCCCCGTGGCCCCCCATCCCCTGCCACCCTGCTCTCTCTCTTTTTCCTCTTTTTTTCTCTTCTCTATCCCATTACCTTGCTTTTATTTCTCAGATTACCTCTAGTGTCGTCGTCCTCCTCTAGCATCGTCGCCCGCGACCCTTGGAGCTTTCGATGTGACCCACTCTCTATAGCCGCAAGTATAATTTTTTTTAATTTTATAATATTATTTATTAATCATGTATATTTATAATAATTTATAAAATATTTATATTAAATATTATAAATATTTATTATAAATATTATAATTATCTGCATGCCATAGTTTTTGGGCCATGCCGTGGTGGTAGTCTTGGGTCATGCCTTGTCGACGGCTATGGACTAGATCTATCAATGGATTGGGTTTGAATCAGAACCTGGATATTTAGATTTAGAATCAATTTTAATTACTGATATTAGATCCAAACCCGAATACCCAATGGGTCTGTACTTGAGAGAGAAAGGGAGGGATCCGGCCTCGCTGCCATCATTGGAAGGGAGGGGGTCTGACCTTACCGACGAGGGAGATCGAGAGAGGGAGAGTGGGAGATCGAGAGAGCGAAAGAGGAAGGAAGGGGGTCCGACCTCACTGGCATCACTGGGAGGGATGGGGTCCGGCCTTATTGGTGAGGGAGATCGAAAGAGTGAGAGAGGGAGGGATGGGATGGGATCTGATCTCGCCGGTGAGGGAGATCGAGAGAGGGAGGGATCCCATTGTTAGATATATGTGCCCTAGAAGCCAGAATTGGCTGACACTTGTAATACACTTCTAGGGGCAAAATTATAATTTTGACTATAATTAATGAAATGGGTTATTTTTTATCACATCTGTGTATTTAGTGTCTGTGATACATTCTTTGAGTTAATGGTAATGATAATTCATATTTTCAAGAGTTGAAAATTTAAGACATGAATAATCATTATTAACTCATAAACAGCTCCCGACCATAGGATCATCACGAGGATGGTGATTGATCCGGAAGGTTGGTGTACGATCGCTTCTCTTTAGTAGATGAGTCTTGAGTCTACGGTGTGGAGACATCGGAGCGAGAGTACAGATACTCGTTAGAGAACGAGGGCACTGAGCGTGACCACCTCGAGTAGTCATTAGGGAGTCTACCTTCTCGTCAATGACTGACTCGATGCTGCAGTAGTGTGTCTGGTTCTTTGACCTGAGATGCATCGGCAGTTCACCTTGAGGGTGTTATAGTTTGACTACACCATTACTCGGTCTCCTAGCCATATGGAACCCTGAGGTGTATGTTGGCTATAGCATGTTCATTGTAGGAACTTGGATTGCATCAAGATGGGAATCTATCTACCTCGGTGGTAGAGGAGCAGCCCTATGATAATCATGAGAATCAAGTCCAGAAGCCCATGGCCATGGCAGAGTGAAATAATAGAAAGAGTTTCTATTTAGATTTTCACATTGGACTCGAATCGAATGATTACATCATATGACAGAGACTAGGGTTTGACGAGTTTACCTTAACCCTAATCTGATCGGGGCTCAAGATAGAAGAACTTAATCACACAGGTAGCTGCACCAAGAGGTTCGCATTCAGCTCTGATGGGTTGCCACCATATACTGCTAGGTGTCACTGGTGGATTTTGGGAGCAATTAGAATGATTTAGATGATCGATCATTCTAGCTGTTCGAATCAGAAGAGTTCTGATCCATCGAAAGGAGTTTCGATGATGTCGATGATAGAGATCATGACATATCCCATTACCATACAGAACTGAACCTAACTGGGTCACACAAACAAGGGTTTGAATCTGGTGATCATCAATTGAACTGATCTAGTTCAATTGATCTGAATGAGATTCAATTAGGTTCAAGGAAATCGTGCTAGCACTCGATTGAACCTAACGTTCTTCTTTTACTATCACAAATAAGTTGTCCTGACTGAGCCAAAGGAGTTTGTGCTCAATCAGAGGCCTTCATATGGTCTAACTGGAGGTTGTCCAAGTTAGAGAAGGTTGTCTTATTTTATAAGACATTACCTGCCATTTTTGGTCACCTGCCATTTCTTGTTCTTTGACTTTGGTCAAAAGTCTACCTTTGACTGGTCAAACATTGACCATTGACACTTTGACTTTTGACCACATGTCATGCACCTATTGGAGAGCTGGTGGGGGCCTGTCCCCCTGCCAGAACCTGGCAAGGAGAAGGGCGCACGCCAAGGGTGGCGTGAGCCCAAGTAGGAGGCGCCTAGGAGTCCTTGTTGGACAAGGACTCCATCTCCTTTTTGGATTCCAATTAGAGTTCTTCTAAGAACCAACTTTGACTGGTCTTAGGCGCCCTCTAAGGAGGAATCCAGGGGTCTCTATTCCCACCAATCAGATTTAGATCTGATTTCACAAAGGATTGTGATTGGTTGGGAGGAAGAGGAGTTGGATCACGCTTAGTCTATAAATAAGACCCTGCGCCCAACTCAGATTCAATGCTAATGCAATTCAATTGAGAAACCCCACGCCCCAAGGCTGCCTCTCCCCTCCTCCTCCATGCCATAGCTTCTTCTCCCCTTGCTCTCCACATCCAAAAGGTGTTTTGGACTTTGGTTGGTGCGATTCAGATCAAGGAAAGGCGATCAAAAGCAAGAAGGCTGCGCTGCTGCAAAAGGACGACTGCAGATCTTCAAAAGAGTTTTGAAGATCCTCTAGATCAGATCCAGATCTGATTTTTGGAGGCATGATAGAGAAGAAGAGGATCTCCAGATCCAACCCGAGTGGATATCGGTAGAGGTCAGGCGCTTGCGTGGCTAGATCCAGAACCTTCCTCTGCAATCAGGATCATCTATAGGGTAATAGGATTACCCAAATCAGGTAAATTAAATTTGATTTAATTTATATTATTTTATTTTATTTATTAAAATAATAAGAATCAGATCTAAAACATATCAAGATCTGATTGAGATCAAGAGAAAATTTTTGAAATATATCTCTTGATCTGATCAGATCTGAACGAACCTGGACCGGGAAATCAGGATTTCCCTTCACCCATTCCTCCGGTGAGGGAGATCAAGAGAGTGAGAGAGGGAGGGATGGGGTCCGGCCTTGCCAGCGAGGGAGGGGTTCGGCCTTGCCGTCATCACCGATGAGAGAGATCGAGAGAGGGAGTGATCGAGGGGATGGCACACAGCCGAGCTGGCTCGGGCCATGATCAAGCCGGCTAGGGGAGGACCCTAGCCGAATGTCTTAGGCATGGAGCCGGCTCGGCTTTCGAGTGAATAAAATTTGATATGTCATGATGTTACATTGATTAATGTTCATTAACGTTGCAGGTCATGATGGCACCGAAATGCCATCTAACTTTCACCCCTGCTTACGTGTAGTTCAGCATCCGAGGAGTAGTCGGAGCATACTCCGTCCACCTCGGCATCGGCTGCTTAGGGACCTCCACCACTGGCATCTACTCCACCGTAGACATCTACTCCACCGACGGCATCTACTCCACTAGCAGCTAAGCCTCTACCATCGCAGGCATCTGAGTGTACATTTTTATTTTATTAGCATAATTTTATTTTTTATATAGTATTTGTACACTTATATATTTGCATAACATATTTGCATTGCAGGTGCATCATCCAGCTGGACATTTTGCGGTCCCATATGTTTGGCACACGTGTGGAACCGCCAGCATCAGGTGATGGTGCAGTATGACGCGAAGGAGAGATTGATAGGGAAGACCGCATGGGAGATGCATTTCTTTTTTGGAGTGCTTGTGAGGCGATCGAATATCGATCCCGTGGTGCCTAGAGACTGGCGTTTGATGGATGCTGCCATCAGAGACCAGGTATGGAAGGAGATATGGGTAAGTATGCACATTTTAGATATATTTATGCATTTTACATGTTTACACTATATATGTTTGATTAGAATAATTTTGTAACTAATTTTTGATAAATTTGTACATAAAAGGTATGACTTTTCTGATCATGAGAAGGCTCGAGATGCCCGATTAAGAAAAATCGGAGAGTTGTACCAAGTTATAAGGTCAAGCTCCATAGAGGATGACTCGAGCACCGACGAGACACTCCAAAAGAGCTTGTTCCCTGGATATAGGACTGTCCTCTGAGTCAGTGGGAGAGGATGGTTAGACACTAGAGGAGCCAGGAGTTGGAGGTAAAATTTCTAATTTTTAAATTTTTCAATATGCTTAAAATTTTATTTAATTATTTTTTAAAAATTTATTATTTATTTGAATACTTGTTAGACTACCTTCCGTCAGAACTAGGAGAACCGCGCAGCCCAGGAATATACGCATACTCTAGGCCACGAGTCTATGGCCAGTCGTGTGCATAGAGAGATAATTAATTTTAAATCTTACTAGATAAATTAAATTCATATTTTTTATCATCTTTCTGATAAATTTATTCTTTGTTATAGCTGATAAGAGATGGAGTGATGCCCAGCCATAGCGAGATCTTTCGATCCAACCGCACGGACAAGACGGGCAGGCCAATGAACGCCACGATCGAGCATATTTTTGTAAGTATTAAATATATTAGTATATATGATTAGTATTATAGCATTTCTTATAAAATTTTATTTTAATTTATAATTATAGAATTAATTAGATGCGCTCGTGAGCGAGGGCCCGAATACCTCGAATACCTCTAGGCTTCATGACCATCTATCTCAGGTCTTGGGGCCTAAGTACTCTTGAAGGATCCGATGCAGGTCCAGACACACGCCGATGAGCTACTGGTTTGAAGCGAGCATCTCCTCACAGACTTTCAGTGTCATCAGCTAGGAGGAGCTTGAGGAGGCATTGGCATGGACAAATCATGCTGCAACACGGACAGATTGGACTGAGAAGCATGCATCTCATCTAGAGGACATTGTGAGAGACATGATATCGATGCTCAGCATGCATTTTGGAGTCACGAGCTCTAAGGATATGTTGGCCCACATTCTAGCTCCAGCTCCGACTCTGGCTCCAACTCCAGCTCCAGCTCCGGCTCTAGCTCTAGCTCCAGCTCTGGCTCCAGCTTTCGGTGACGATGATGACGATGATGTAGATTTATGAGACTTTTAATATATTTTATTTTTAAAAAAAATATTATAATAAATTTTATTCGATAATAAAATTTTAGCATTTCAAAATAATTTTTATGTTTATTATATTTTCTTATGTTATATATCTATATTTATTAGATAAAATATATAAAAAAATAAAATTTTTATTTTTTAAATTATTCAAGATCTATGGCAGTGGTTTTATAACCGCTGCCATATTCGTGCCAACCGCTGCCATAGGTTTCTAGTGTAAATGATGTCAACCGCTGCTATAGATTACCTATGGCAGCAGTTATGTAATTGTTGCTATAGATAACCTATGGTAGCAGTTACATAACCGCTGTTATAGGTCGATATATTATAGTGATTTATAAACCGCTGCAATAGACCATCTATGGCAGCGGTTCAAACAACCGCTGCAACAATCACTGCCATAGAGCTACGACGACGATCGTAGTGGCAGTGATTTACGACAGCGGTTACGAAAGACTGCCATAGTCCTTTTTTATAGTAGTGACTAATTATCGAAGTTGGGTACCATAAGTTATCACTATCTAACAGTGATAGGAGCAATTAGGATTTAGCCTTAATTTGAGAATAGAGAACAATGACCTATTGTATATGAATTATGTTAACTCTAGAGACTTGGACTTTAGTCTTAAGGTTCTTCCACTATTTTATTTGAACTAATAGCCTCTACCTTCAATTCGAGAAATTACTTTAATTTCCTAATAGATACTAGAATCCGCATAGACTGCATACAAGCCCAACTTTGGTTGGCTAACCCATGTATATCTAAGAATAGATTCATAACCAATTATTTCTCTAAATAATTTTTAGTAATTTAATTTTATCCTAGAAACCTAATCAGTAGGCTTTGGTCTTCATTGTAAGGATCCGGTTAGGTCCAACTATTAACATGACCATACTTGGTGCATCTAACCAATGAATGATTAAGTCCAACTTTGGTTGGCCAATCTAACTACCATTAGAGAGACACATCCAAGTTGTCATATAATGGATGATAATTCTATTAGTCAACAAGCACCAGACCTTTAGGCCTGCAATGATTATTGAGTTAATGGACTTATTATCAAATACTTTAATGGGAGGCTATGACTCAGTTATCCCCATAACTTTATCATTTTAAGGATCTAATAATTTTAGAGGATTTAAACTATTAGTGATTTAAGGATAGAAAGGACATGGACCAATTTACTTTCACTGACTTCACTAAGTCAAGTCCTCCTACTGACTTCACAAGTTATTGATGAGGACTAGGATCAATTATGATCCATGGGCACCTAAATCAGTCTCACTAAAAAAAATCACTCACTAATTTTCTATGTGACATGGGTTAGCACGAATTAATGAGCAACCTAATCAAAAATTGATTAACAATATTGGCTAGATAAATAAGATCGGTGGAAGGATCTGCCAAGGCTTGCCTTAGATACCATCAAAAATGGCCATGTAAGTGGGCTGCCAATTAAAAACCATCGATCTGGGATGCCAGACTTACCTTAGATACCAATCGATTTATCAATTTTGATTTGATTTGCCTAAAAACTCGGGCTTGACTACTGAGCCACGATCAGTATCCATTTGTTAGATGTATGAACTTTGATCAACTACAACTATTGAAGTGATCTATAGAAATGACCTAATCTTAATTAACTATTAATTAGGTTTGATCAATTTCTTGACTAAGTCCATATTTAATCTAACCCTAGGTCTAACCCAGTTAAGGATCTGATCAAAGCTAACCCATTACCCATTAACCCATGTTTTATGAAATTATTATAGGATCTTCAAATCATAAATCTAGATCCTAAATAATCACTTAATTCTTAATTAAGTTCAAGACTTATGGGTTTAGATTTATGAAATCTTAGAACTAATTTTTGATTTTATCATTTGAAATATTTTTAAATTATAAATAGTTTACATTGAATCATATTCAATAAATGGTTTTAGATATGATTTATTTTAATGTTTCAATCATATTCTATGATTTTGAAACTAGAATTTTACAGAAAGTAAGTTCATAATTTAAATTCTATAAAATAAATATGTCATACATATTAAAACTAAATTCAAAACTAAAAAACTACATATCAACATATATATCATTAGGATCTAGATCTAGAACATGAAACATATCATATAGATCTTATCTAAATGAATAAAATTAGATCATAAATCAATTAAAATTAGATTTAAAATCTAAAAATAAATTAAAAATTATTTTAGATATCATCTAACATATTTATGATTTAGGTTTCTCGGATCAGCACATACTAGGATAACCATTCCATTGTAAGGGATAAACCTTACAGCAGGATAATCTTATGGCAGTATGTGTAATCTTGATATTACTTAGATCTAATCTTAATAATGTAAAATAGATCTAATATCTATTTAATTTTATATTTAAATCAAAAAATTAAATCATAAATTTTCTTAGATCTAATCTAAATAATTTATGATTTAGATTCAGATCAGCACATACTAGGACAATCTTTCCATTATAAGGGGTTAACCTTACAATAGGACAACCTTATGGCAATATGTATGATTTTTAATTAATTTTAATTTTTAAATTCAATCTTAAGCATACATGAATATGTTATAAAAGAATCTAGATACTCTAATACCATTGTTGGAAAACATGCAGGGTTTCATGCATAGATTTCAAAATTTTTTCAAAATTAAAGCAGTGGAAGACAAAGATTAAATAGTTTAACCCACAATATGCATGTAATCAAATTATAAAACTCTACAACAAGGATCTATAACATGTCATGATATAAATATAAATATAAAATTAAAATAATCATAAGTGGTATTGATCATATTAATATCTAGATCTAGAATAATTCTAGATCTAATCCTAGATCATATCTAGGTAACCAAGAGATCAGATATCTTACCTTTGCATGGATTGAGAACTCCATGATTAATTTTTATTATTTCTTTTAGAGCCACACACACGTTCAGTCTCTACAAGTGATCCACACAAACCTGCAACAATAAAGATCGGAGGTTTATCGAATGAAGATCCACTCGAAGTGCTAGCTTCTCGCAGATCCCTCTCAATGGTTAATCAAAAACATGTTCTTCGGATCTCTTAAACACTCCAAGAGATGAAGAACATGAAGAGGAATAAGGAAGGAATCCAATCCTTGGATCTTCCATAAATTTGAAAATAAAATTAAGAAAAATAAATCCTAAGAGAAGATAAATCTTCTCCTTTAGGACATCAACGGTTGATGTCCTGAAAACATCTCTATGCTAGGACAAGAGGAGACCTTCTTCTCTAGGATTTTTTTAAAGTTTCTAGATTTAAGATTTTTAATTTTATTCATATAAAATTCTCATAAGAAATTGAAGAAGAAGGGTTCTCCAAGAAATTCTAAGAGAAGACCTTTCTTCTCTTCTCCTTCTCTCATCAGGACATGATCAGATCATGTCCAAAAAGAACATCATGCTCCAATAACTTGGAGCACTTATCCCCACATCCTATTTATCTCTCTTCCCTTATATTTTTATCACATAAAAATTATAAAGAATAAACAAGAAGAAAAACACATAAAAGAAAAATAAAGAGAAGATAATCTTCTGTTACCTTATCTCTTCAAGACATCAACCTTTGATATCTTAGTTGAAGGCTCTTCTCCAAGAATCTTGGCATCCCAAAACCACCATGCCTTCACCTCCTTTTTCTCTGATTTTTCATAATTTTTTTAGGATTTTTTACATCCTCAAAGGGCCTTGAAAAGTGGCATGGGTTAACAACCAAGGACTAGGTCAAAGACAAGTCTTAGAAGGACTCTTGGTGGCGTCCAAGTTTTGGACGCCACCCCATCCCTTTCTCAACATGGAAAACCAGCAAAAACATTCTTTGGATGCCACCCCATCCCTTTCTCAACATGGAAAACCAGCAAAAACATTCCTAAAAGAATGGGAAAAGGATGCACAACAATATGGGAGGCATGGAGTTTATTTCTAGAGAGAGAGAGATAGAGTTTTAGGTTTTAAGGACTCTATCAAATAGAATCTCATGCATAACTGCTTTTCAATTTTGACCAACTAAAAATTTATTTCAAAACCTCCAGATTATGGGGCCTAGAAAATCATTCTTAGTTATGTAATTAAGTTATGTTAACTTCTAGAAATGAAGTGTGAGTGTGGGCTTTTTTAGGCGCAAGGAAAGAGAGAGAGTCCCAGTCGAACTAGGACTCCTCCTATTTGACTAGGTCAAAATAAGTTTGAACCTAATTTAAATCTTATTTAAATTAGATTAAATAAAATCTAATTAAGGATGATCCTAGTCCAACTAGGAGTTCAATTAAATTAGATTAAATCAAGATTTAAATCTGATTTAAATTCTAAGTTAATTAGGTGTACCTAAGTCCTAGTCAAACAAGAAATTATTCTTTCTTGCAATTGACTTATCCAATAAACTAACTAAATTTAATCTAATTAAGTCTAAACTAATTCTAATTGAATTTAATTCAATTAGACTTGATCTCAGCCTGATTGCTCAATCAAATTGAGCCAATTAGCAATCCAATTGCTAATCAATCCTCCTACAATACTTGCATTAGGTCAAACACCAATCGTATTGATGGATTGACCTTAGAATGATTCTTAATTATTAATTAACCATCTGATCAGGTTATAAGCTCTAATGTATGTGACTCCATAGGTTCGAACCTAAGTCGATAGTATAGGAATCAATTTCTGTATCAATCGAAGTTACCATCTAGTAATGATTTCCGACGTCCGGATAGGTCGAATATATGCAAAGCAGTATTCTTAGAATCCTGACCCATGGTTACCATATAATTCATTCCTATGATCAATAATGCTGAAGATGACTTCAAGTATGCTGTCAAACACTCATACAAGTCATCTTTATTGTGTCTCAAAATTTCGCAAATTCCATGACACCTCACGAGGATTACCCAGGCCTAGATTTTGCTAAATTGAAACACAGCAAAATATTCTCTTCCTGAAGTTAATCAGAAGTGGTCAATCCCATCTTGACTCACACATCGACTTAACAAGTACTTGACTGTAATCAAAAATCTTTCGAACCTATATTAGAAATACAGGCAATCCGGTACCAAAGTATAGTGAGTTGCTTACAAGTCACCATGGTGATCTTAGATCGAAGGGATACTTATATCCATTGGTCTTAGCTAGCTACTCTTGATAGTAGAGTGCTACATTGATCACGTTTAGTGCAGATGTACTCCTACATCTTACTTGGATGCCATACCAATGTCTTCACACCACTTGGTTATGAGGACAACCAACACATATGGCATACAGCGACCTACACTTGATAAGTTATCGTCCTTATTAATAACTTATCATTTGATTGTGAATAATTTAAGAACCATCCCATAAATTTTTTTTTATCGATTGATTATAGTTCTAAGAACTTCATCATAATTTAGAAGTTTATTTAAGAGAGATAAAACTTTTATGATGAATCAGCCAAATTACCATTATTATTAGATAATTCATATATAGGTTCCAATCATCTACAACTTAGGTGATTGGATTCAAAACACATTTTTCAATATTATACGGTAACTATATTCAAATAGATTTTAGAATATTGCTTTACGTACATTCAACCTATCTGGACATCAGGTATCATTGCTAGATGGTCACTTTGATTGGTATAGAAATTTATTTCTATGCTACCAGCTTAGGTTCAAACCCATGGAGTCATATGCATTAGAAGTTTCGATCTGATTGCATGGTTGATCAATAATTATTAATCATTCTAAGATCAAATAATGAATATAATTGATGTTTGATCTAGTGCAAGTGTTGTAGGAGGATTAATTAGCAATTAGATTGCTAATTAGCTCAATTTGATTGAGCATTAGGGCTAAGATCGAGTCTAATTAAATAAGATTTAATTTGGTTTGGTTTAGACTTGATTAGGTCAAGTCTAATTGGTTTATGGGATAAGCCAATTGTAAGAAAGATCAATTTTCTATTCAGTTAAAACTTATGTGTACCTAATTTCTAATTTGATTAGAATTTAAATCAAAATTAAATATAATTTAATCTGATTTAACTGAGCTCCTAGTTAGACTAAAATTATCCTTAATTAAGTTGCATAAATCCTAATTAAATTAAACTTAAAAATTGATTTGACAAAAGAAAAAGTAGAGAGCCCAGTTGGATCAAGACTCTCTCTCATCCTTTGCACCACCTCACCCCATGCCGATGCCCTTCTTTCTGAAATTTGCATGATGTTTCTCATGCCCTAAGAGCCCCCATGCATCCCCCTTTTGGTTATGGTTGGAAATTAGTTTCGACTAGGTCAAAACAAGTAAGTTGTTTTGACCTAGAACTCTATTTGATAGAGTTTGCTGAGTCACAAAGTCTATCCAACCTTGGTGCCATATTTGATTAGATATGATCTGAATTTGATGGAAAAAGAAAAATATTATGCACCAATCTTAGATATTCCACGCCCAAGGAATGAGTGGTGGTGCACAAAAGTTGGTGCCCCCTATTTCTTACATTGAAAATTTCCTAAACTAGGTATTTGACCAAGACTATGACTCTATCTTTTCTCCCTATTTAAGTAGAGTTTTGGTGTAGAATTTTAAAGAGAGAATTCACCATGGGATAAAGGCTCTGGGCATGGAATATTGGACATAGAGAAGCTTGGGGCATGGGGTTTCTTTTGGACATAACCTTTGTATGTCCTGGTGAGAGAAAAGAGAGAAGAGAAGAAAGAGTATCTTCTCTAGGGTTTTCTTCCTCCCTCATTCATAGATCTTTGAGAGATTTGAGAGGAAGATTTTTTCTTTCGAGTCTTCCTCAGATTCTTCATCACTTGGATGGTCCAAGAAATCAAAAGAAGAAGAAACAAGATCAACCGTCAAGGAGGAATCTGTGAAGTGCTAGCATGCTGCACAGATTTTCATTCATCAGACCTCCGATCAGACTCGAAGCTTCGTATGGACAAACTATAGAAGTTGGATGACCTGTGCAGCTTTAAGCGATATTCTCATCCATGAAAAAAGAAAGCGGAGTTCTCGACTCATGATCAAGTATAGAGATCCGAATCTCTATGGTATTCTAGATTAGATCTAGATCAAGTATTGATATGATCAATACTTTCATATTATTTATTTTTAGATTTATTGCATGCCTAATATTATGTCATAAGATCCTAGATCTAGAAGTTTTTTATATGCATGTGTTGATTAATTTGATTAATCCATATCTTCCACTATGATATATTTTGAAAAAGTTTCAAAATCCATGCATGAAATCCTAGAATTTTTCAAGAATTGGTATCATAGCCTAGGTTGAATTAACATGATATTTTTGCATGTTTTAGATTGATTATTTAGATTAGATCTAAATTATAATCTTAGATTTAAATCTAAAATAAATAATTTTAGATCGCTTGGATTGATCTTATAAGGTTGTCCTACTGTAACATTTATCCCTTACAGTGAAAAGATTGTTCTAGTACATGCTGATCTAAAAATTAATCATAAATTTATTAGATATGATCTAAAAGAATTTATGGTTTATTAAAATTAAAATTATTTCAATCATCATGAATATTTTTAGATTAGATCTAAAATCGATTCATGGTTATGCTTGTAAAAATGTTTTACAAAACCTGAAAATCATTTTCAAAATGCCAAACCCCAACCCATCAGCCCAACACTTAATTGAAAATTAAGGGTTACAAATTAGGATCTAGAATTATAAATTAAAGATCCTAAAACAAAATCATAAAACATGGATTAATGGGTTAGTGTGAATTAGGTCCATTAATTGGATTAGACCTAAGGTTAGATTAAAGAATGAACTTAATTAGAGTAATTAACTAAATCTAATCAAGTATTGTTTTAGATTAGGTCAAGGATACTCTAGATCAATTATAATAGTTATAGTTGGTCAAGTCCATGTCTTCAACAAGAACCAAATGGACTTGATTATTGGCTAAATGGTCAAGCCCGGATTGTTAGGTGGATCCAATTGAAACTAATTAACTAGTTGGTGTCTAAGATAAATCTGGCAGTATTGACTGGTGGTCTTTAATTGAGAGCTACTCGCATTGATTCAATCTTTGACAAGTTAATGGCATATCCCTCCCACCGATCTCACTTACCTAGCCATCTTGATGAAATTATGTTTTGATTAGATCATTTGATAATTCAAGCTAACCCATGTCAACTAAGTAAATTAATGTGATTGATTTAGGTGCCCCTATACCAGCTTATCTCTAGTCTCCATTAATCTGACTTGGTGAAGTTGGTGGGAGGATCATGATTAGCTAGTTAATCTTCTCTTTTCTTGTAAAATAAGTTAACCAAATCCTCTAAAATTATTAGGTTCTTAAAATAAAATAGTTATGATGATAACTAGATCATAGCCTTCCATTAAGTCGAGTGATAATGGATCCACTAGCTTGATAATCATTGGAGGTCCAAAGGTCTAGTGCTTATCGGTAATTGAAATTATCATTCATAATATGATTACTTGATCGTGTCTCTCTAAATGGTGGTTAGATTGATCGATCAAAGTTGGGCTTAATTATTCATTGGTTAGATAGACCAAGTATGGTCATGTTAATGGTTAGACCTAATCGAACCTTTTCAATGGAGGTTAAAGCCTATTGATTAAGCTTTTGGGACAAAATTAAATTACTAAAAATTATTTAAAAAAATAATTAGTTATAAACTTACCCATAGATGCACATGGATTGACTGGCCAAAGTTGGACTTGTGTGCAGTCTATATGGATTCTAGTATCCACTAAGAAATTAGGATAATTTTTTGAATTGGAGATAGAGGCTATTAATTTATATAAAATAGTGGAAGAATCTTTTGATTAAAGTCTAAATCTTTAGATTTAATAAATTATTTATTAATTAAGTTTTTTATTTTTTTATGCAATTATGGCCACTACCCTGTCACTTTGATCATTGTTAGACAATGACAAGTTAACGGGACCTAACTTTGATAGCTGGTACCAAAAGTTGAAAATTATCCTAGAGCATGAGCAGATTCTATACATTCTGATAGATCCGGCATCTAAGGAGCCAACTTTGAATGCATATGGTATGATTAGAGATACTTATCAAAAGTGGCTCAATGACCGAACCATGGTTCATTGCATTATGCTAGCGGTCATGAGTAATGAGCTTAGTCACAAGTTTGAGTCTACTCAACTAGAAGACATACTTCAAATGTTGAATGAGTTTTTTGGCACTCTTGATGATGTTGAGAGGTATAAGACTAGTTGTGCCATCTTTAACACTCAGATAAGGGATGGGACGTCACTCACTAATCATGTATTGTACATGATTGAGATGATTGAGCGCTTGAACAAGCTTGGTTTTTTCTTGCATAAGCAGCTTGGGAAAGATGCTATTCTAAACTCTTTGCCCAAATCCTACCTTCCTTTTCTCACTCATTTTAGAATGACAAAGCCTATAGTTAACTACCATGGTTTGCTGAAATTACTACAAAACTTTGAGAAGAATCGCTAGCTCCATAAGGAGTCGATGAATATAGTGAGAGGGTCTTCTTCTGGTCGTTGATCTTTTGAAAAAGAAAAGAAGAACAAGAAGAAGAATAAGAAGGTACAGTAGCATATTGGGATAACTATACAGGGTTAGATAAAAAAACCTAAGCTAGATAAGAGTCAAGTAGAGTGCTTCTATTGTAAGAAGTAAGAAAATTAGAAGAGAAACTATCTTCAGTACATTCCTTCCTAGATTCGAATAGGCTGAGAAAGTAGCAAACTATTATTGGGCAAGGTATTTATATGTTAACTTCTTGTAATTTCTTAATTTATGATACTATTGCTTGGGTATTAGATACCGAAAGTTCTTATCATATTTGCAATTCATTGCAGGGTTTATCAGTAATGCTTGTCGTTATAGCATAAATAAAAATTAAACATGATCCTACTATGGGTTAGAATAGTGATGAGTGGGGTGTCTAATTTCTCAGAGATCGTAGACTAAGTTACATTCAATTTTAATTAAAAATAAAATTTTAATTTAATTTTAAAATATAGATTTAAATAAATAGATTAAAGAGGATTAATTAGGATTTAACAAATTAAGATAAAAAAATAATAAAGGAGGGTTTAAGAATTAATTAAAAATAAGAAGAGAAAGTTGTCTCTATTCCATCTTTTAATATTCAAGTTCATAATTGATCCATGCAAACTTTTCATTGTCAACCTGCAATCTTATGAGATGTATATTTCTTTGATCAAATTCTAACATAACATATTCTACCAAACATTGACCATATCTAACACGATCATGACCCATCTCACAGATATAGATTATTTAGATGGTGTAATCAAAGAACATAAATATAAATATGATTAAATCTTACAATTCATTCTAATTTAAGTATAGATCGTATCTTTCGATGATCACAATCTATCTCTTTAGTTATAAATTATAAGAAAGTAAACATTAAAGCATGAATAAGAAAAGCATGTAAAAGATAAATAAATTTTATTTCTCAATAAAAAGATAAATAGGGTCTAAATTATAAATTTTTATAATTAGAAGATTTTTCTTACTTTCCAAAACTCAAGACTCCTAGCCGCACATAGTTTTGATCCTTCTAGCTTTCAGCATCTTCAAACTCCCCAAGAAAAGAAAAAGAAAAGAAATAGAAGAAAGAAAGAAGAAAGAAAAAGAGAGGAGAGAAGAGAAGGGAGAGAGAGGGAGGAGGAGGGCTTAGAGAAGGCTAATTCCCCAAAGGGAGGTCTCTTCTTGGTTTCTGGCATGATGGAGGATTAAATAGAGGAGAAAACAAAGTTTTGTGAGTTCCATTTGAAGTCTAATTATCTAGATCAAATTCCATCTTACTGAAGCTCTCTAGGCATCGGATCTATGATCGGATGGTTCAAAACCCATGAAAATCCATCACGAGCTTCAAATCAAGAGTCTAGATCCTTCTTGGGCCATTGGATCAATCCATCAAATGCTTGGATGTTGTCGGATCATGTGTAGAAGTCCTAAAGGTGTCCTGATCAAAACTGGCTTTGTTCACAACCATTGGATGGCAACTGGCGATGATTTCGGCCATCGGATGGCGTGTAGGAATGCTTGAGAAATCTTAAAACTAAGCTAGAAATTGGTCCTGATCGTCAAATCTTAGTCGACTACGATATCAGTCGCACGATGGCACAAAAGCGCCTCTACTCATGCACCGCATATAAACCTGGTCCGTGCCATAGTAACACGCCCCACCCATAAGCTGTGATGATTTTTACATTATGCTAACATCATCCACTGGGCCGAGCTCAGTTTTGCACATGGCCTATGGTCTGGGCTGGTTTTTTTCAGAGCTGGTTTAGACCAAACTGACTATCTTTCTTTTTTTTATATAATTTCTTTATTTAAACTTTTGGCTTCATTTTTTCTTCATTTTAGCTCTAATGTGCATCAAATTTGATTCGTTTTAACCCATAAATCAAGTTCTTTGCATTGGTGAGAATCTTTCTAGCAAAGTATAAATAAAAGTATTATTTTTTTAAAATAACTATTAATTATTATATATTTTAATATTTTTATTTATAAATTTATGATATTTATCATACCTCCCAACTTGAGTTTTACTCGTCCTCGAGTAAAAAGAAAAAATTAGAAGCATGTATCGACTTGATAAGATGTAAAGATTTCTTTAGGTCATCTTAAAGTCAGTTGATACCAAATTAGAGATTTAAGAGATACATCATTGGATTTTAATTCTATTCCAAATAGTGGTTAAGTGAAGAACATAAAATTTTAGTGCTTTTCTTTGACCAACTCCTCATTTTTATTCTTTAAATCTTCTATCTTTAGTATGGGTTAGAGTATATTTTTTTATTTTTTATTTTTTTTATTTTTATTTTTTTGATATTACAGCCAGTTCAATGTTTTAATTTCTTATGCTTTCTATTTGATCCTTGTAGTTAGCTTTAGACCAATGACTCCCAAACTAGTTGATTTTAGGATATTAGATATAGAACATCCCTCGAACTTACTGACTTGAGTCAAATAGATTATAAGTTAAAACTAGCTATGTAACAAGCTTCTTTATATTGTCCACTTTTTGACGTGAATAATATTGCTTACTTAGGCAACGGGATCCAGTTACTCAGTGGAAGATCAATATTTAGAACTTGCTCTTTATTTTTTTTCTCTCTCTTTCTTTTTTTTAAATTTTTTTTACTCATACCCATACAAAGTAGATTCTTTATTGAATATCAACTAGAGAATGGTTTTAGAATCACTTAGAAATTTATTTTATTTTAGACCTGATCATTTATTGAAATTTTCTTAATAATTTGATCCATAGTATTTCAAAATTTCTCTAGACCATTAATCAATCATTAATTAAAATGCCTGATTAACTTTAAATCAGGATGAAATCAGGTACATAAGATTAATTATTATAATATTTGAGGACTTTATTATTTTATTTATCCTTTCCCATAATTTAATTTTCATTGTCCTCAATGGAGGAAAGAAAATAGAGTGTGATAGGAAAGGAAAGAGTTCACCTAGCTTAATTCATTTTTGGGCTTGGCCTAGGCTTTATTTGTTCTTCATTTAGCATAAATCTATAGTTCTCCTCCTAACTTAGTTCTAAAAGAAAGATAAGCTAAAAAGTAAAAAAAAAAATTCAAACACGAAAGCTGGGTGGCCTCCTAATAAGTGCTAAGTCTAACATCTTCAACCAGATCCTATGAAGAAGTTTTACATATAATCAATTTTAGTACATCCTTCAGGTTTCCAAAGAGATTAGGCCAATCTAGATGCCTTATCATCATGGCAGTAAAACATTCATGAAATGCTTTGCGACGATTAAACTTTGCCCAGATTAATGAAGTATATTGAGCAAGCATGCTATACCAGAATCTAAAATTATAATCTTTATGATGACCAGGAAAGGATTATATTTGATGGACCAAAAATAGGGGTGGTGGTTTAGAAATTACTTCAACTATAACCTGATCTATCCCAATCCCTTTCTCGGGAATGATATGTCTTGACATCAACTTTTCCTGATCTAAATCATTGCACTTTTTCAAAATTAATTTTAAATCTGCCACCATACATCATTTTAATATTGTTGAAAGATTTTGGAAGCTATTCTTGAAAGTAGTACTGAATATAAAAAAATTAATTTTAAAATCATTATCCCTTATTTCAGCAATGTTCCATCCTATAGCTTCTTGATGTGCTTTTAGAACACCTACAAGTTATTCTTCCGGGTTAGGTTTCACTGGTAGGGTGTCAGTGGGTGCATCAGGAAGTGGCTTTAATTCTAGAATAGTTGGTGGTTCTAACAAGGAAGCTATTAGTGGGCTAGGTGGTGGCTCAAATTTTTCAATCTAAAGTGAGGTGGTTTTGGGCTATGGTATGTTTACTTGGTCATTTACTTCTGTATTATACCTATTTTCATCAAAATCATCCACCTCATAATGAGACAGATAGGGATTTAAAGAATCATGGGAAAGAATTATGCCTATAGCTCTCTCTAGTGTATTATTCATCTATGGTTCTTGGGAAGTCATAATTAAATCCATCATTTTATCAATTGGTCCTTCTTTCCCATTAAAAGGAATGGGTGATTCTAGGGCACTTGGGAATGGATCCATAGGTAAGTAGGGTGATGGATTTGATTCATCCCATCATTCTAGTTCTTTATTATATGCTTTTGCCTCAGTTATATAGTTTAAAAGGATCTTTTTAGTTGTACTAGATGATAAAAAACTATGTAGCTTTTCATGCATGTATTTCAAAATTTTTTTGAAATTGAATGTAGTGGAAGATAGATTAATCTAATTAACCTATTAATACATGTAATCAAATTACTAAACCCTACATCTAGGATCTATGATATGTCAAGATACATGAATAAATCTAAAAAATAAAATAGATTGGTATTGATCATATCAATATCCTAGATCATATCTAGAAAATCCTAGATTACATCTAGGTTAAGAAGAGATTGAATCTCTTTACCTTTGTAGGGGTCGAGAACACTGCAGCTGAAATTCATGGTTATCTTCATTGCTTGGAGCCACATAGGATGTCCGGCCTCTACAGGTTGTCCACACAAAGTTGCCACACTGTTCGGAGGTTCGTCGAATAAAGTTCCATTCAAAATACTAGCTTCTTACGGATCCCTCCTGATGGTTGATCTGATTTTCAATCTTCAAATCTCTTGGACCCTCCAAGAGAGGAAGATCTAAAGGAGGATGGATGGAGGAGACCAACTCTTTGATCTCCCAAAAAGAATGATAAAAGACTTAAGGAGAAACCCCTAAGAGAAGACCCTTCTTCTCTTCCTTTTCTCTCAGTAAGACAACCTAGATTTGTCCTAAAGAAGCCGCACGCCTTCTTACAAGTTAAGACACTCTTCTCTTGTCTTCCCAAACCGTCTCTCACTTTTTCTCTAATTTTTCCATGGAATAATCTCTCAAACATAGAAAAGAAAAGGCTCTCAAAGAAGATCTAAGAGAAGACCTTTTTCTCTTCTTCTTCTCTCTATAGGACATAATCAAAGAATGTCCTAATGAAGCTCTTCACACCTATAATTTTGGAGCGCCCAACCATCCATGCTCCTCTCCCTTTCTCTCTCTAAATTTTACATGGAATACTTGGGTTATTTCATGCCAACCACCTCCTTAAAAGGTGGAGATACCTTAGAAGGGTGGACTAGGTCAAAACCTAGTAGAATAAGGACGCTTGGTGGCATCCAACTCTTGAATGTCTCCAATTCTCTTTAGAAAACAAATTTTCCATGTTAGGAAGGTGAGGAGGTGCACAAATATTAGAAAAAGAGGCACACAAAACAAGGTAGGCATGGGATATTTTTCTTAAAGAGAAGGGAGAGAGTTTTTGAAATTTGAAACTCTCACAAATTAGAGTCCTAGGTCAAAACAACTACCTTGTTTTGACCTAATCAAATTTTATTCCAAAATTAAATGAGAGAGGGTGCAATGGTGGTTTCTTAGGCGTGGGAGTACTTACGTAAACATCTGAAAAATCATAAACCTATATATTGCATTATCCTAAACCCTAATTCTTAAAATCAATTAGATGTTGGCCCCTAAGGACATTCGAGCTCATTAGGACAAGGAACCCTAAAAGTTAGATCGGGTTAGGATTAGTTAATTCAATTGGTGTCTAAGGCAAGTAGTTCAAGGATCACGTCCCGAAGGAAGGTGGTTACTTAATTAGTTCCGTTAGCTTATCTAGCCAAGCATAATTGATGTCTAAGGCAAGCAACGGAGGGACTCGTACCAACCTTATACTTATCTGGCCTATTGATTGACTGATTCTTTACTTGGAGGGCTTGAAGAAGACCTTGGCAGTTAGGAGTTATCTAGATCTAGGATAACCCTTAGCTGGGATTGATTGCATAACTCGATTGCTAACCCACAAACATCAAACCTAATTAACCTCTTTGCATCTATTTCTTAGATTTAGGACTTCCTAGGTTCTCATCTTTAGAATTTCTTTCATCTTTTTTTTATTTTATTAAAAAATCTTTAAAAAATTCTAAATATATATATATATATATTATTTTTCTATGTCTGCTCTAAAGGTATAATTGTAGGGTATTTACTTGGGCATTGTTCATTACAACTCAAAATTCAATCCCTAAATCCTGAAATTGAACGAACCCTTAGAGCTGACAAACCTAAAATTATGGCTGTACCTTTTTGCCAATCTAGAGAATATTTTATTCCTTCTTCTTATACCTATGACCCCTATACACCTATGTATGAACTTAATAGAGGTGGAATCTATGAGATTGAAAACTCCATAGATATCCATAATAAGGTAGGTGAGCTCTCTCAAAAACTTGACTATCTATTGAATATAAGACACTCTCCTACCTCATCTTTGCATGTGTGTGATATATGTTTGAGTCCCAACCATCTGATTAGTGAATGTCCAGCTGCATATCGATCTTGAAAATTTATACATAAGCAGACTTATCCAACCCCAACTCATACCAATTATTATAATTCTTACTCCAACACCTACAGTTTAGGTTGGAAAAACTATTCAAATTTTTATGAGACATCATAACCAACAACTATTTATGAACCTAGTTATCTGGAGAAAACTTATACAGCATACCAATATCAAAATATTCAGCAACCCTCTTCGAGTACCTATAGTTCAACATTTAAAGAGAATATTTTACACATGTTAGAAACTCATACTCAATCTATAGCCAAGATAGAAACCCAATTTAGTCAGCTTACTGCTGCATTCAATAATTGAAAGGAGGAAGAATTATCTAGTCAGCCCATAAAGCAATATATAACTGAGAACTCTAATGTGCATGAAACCCTTATGAAACAGCCTAATATACAAACTGAAAACTATTTTGAGGTGGATGTACCTAAAGATAAAATAAAGGAAGATACCCCAAGAATTATTTCTCAAAATCCAGTGCATACACGTTTAGATCCTTTTGGGGTAGACGATTTTAATATAGATGGGTGTGCTGAAAATATGAATGCATTATTAGAGCCACCCAATTTTAGCACCACTATCCTAGGAGTTGACAAATATAAAATAATACTGACTTCAATAGCTTTCCTTCTAAAATCACCACCTCCGTCAGAACTGAATCCTCCCTTGGTCACAACAAAGTACACATATTCAGAATCAATTGACATCCTTCCAGTATCCATTACATCGAACACAACCCTTACCCCAACAATTCAATTTGTGAGCATATTAGAAAAACAAATAGAAGAAATTCTTAATAAACAAGGGTCTGTAAATGGGTTCATAAATTATTTTCTTAAAATCAAAAAAATAAAACTAACTAAAAATGGGGCTGTGAGTTACTTTCTAAAGATTGATGAAAAATTACTGAAATTCATAAATAATGAGATCGCAAGCCATCTTCCTAAGACTAGTAATCCAAAACCATTGAAATTTGTCAATCCAATTTTTGACACTGGATAGGCAGAGCCGTCTAGTCTGACTGAAGATTTTAAGTTTAGCGCTTGTTGAGAGGCATTCCATCATTTTATTTTTTAGATTTCAAGTTTTTTAGTTTTTATCTTTTTGTAGGAAACCAATAAAGACGATCGGCCTAGGTTGGGGGGAGCACATCAAACATTCTATATGAACCTGATGGAATATTATGAAGGATCTACGAACAATAAACTAGGTGGTACCCCTCCTTGATAAATATTTTTGATTTCTTCTCTTCTTCCATTGGGGATAATGGAAATTAAGTTGGGGGGAGAATAACTAACTTTAAAACTTGTGAGTCCTCAAGTATGATTTGAAATAATTAGCTTTATGTACCTAAAACTTTATTTTGATTAAAAATTAATTACGCACCCTAATCAATAAGTGATTAATGTTCTTAAAAATTTTAGAGATACTGAGGAGTAAATTATTAAGAAAACTCAATAAATGAAAGAGTTTAGATCAGATCAAATTTTAAGAGTGATTCTAAAATATTCTTCTTACCGATCTCAATAAAAAATCTACTTTATGAGAGTTGAATGGAAAGGTCAAACTATGCAAAAGTATCCCTTAAAATCTATTTTAGAAAAATATTGATTTTTCACTAAGTAACCGGGCTCCTTCATCTAAGTAAGCATTATGGTTCACGTAAAAAGGTGGGCAATATAAAGAGATCTAGCATTATCTCACTAAGTAATCGGGCTTCTTCGCCTAAGTAAGCATTGTGGTTCGCATCAAAAGGTGGGGATACAAGAATCTAAAAAAAAAGTGGATAATAAAGAGACTAAATTGTAAAAAGATAATAAATCATTTTCACATCAAGTTAGAGGATTTAAAGAGTAAAGTGAGAGGTTGGTGAAAGAAGATCTCTAAAAATTTTTATGGCTAACACTCAATCACTAATTGGATTGAATTAATAATCTGACGGCGTACTTCTTTAATGATCTAGTCGGATATCAGCTACTTTTAGAAATATCTAAATCTAACTTTTAATTCAAGGCTAAATTAGTATATACTGTTAATTTATCTGCTTTACTCAAGAATGAGCAAAGCTCAAGTTGGAAGATGTGATAAACATTTAATTTAAGCCAACTGAAAGTATAAAATTATATTTAATTTCTTTTATTTATTAAAAATTTGATGCTTCTTTTATATTTTGCAAGAAAAATGATCATTGATACAAAGAGCTTGATTCATAGATCAAAAAGACTCAAATTTAGAACAAATCAGATTCAAAATAGAATTAAATTAAAAGAAGAATGCATACGATATTATAAGAAATGAAGATACTATGCAAGAAATTCAAAAAGATATATGCGTCACTGTAAGTCATTGTAAAGAAACAAAAGTTTTTTTTTTGTAAAATGGCTGAAGAAACATCACGCTGGTATTTTTTTTGGGTTCGTTGGCAGGTTTGTAGCGGGCTCGTGAGGGGCTTAACAGGTCCGTGAGGCTAGTTTCAACAGATTCACTAGCAGGTCCGTGGGTGCATGAGGAGACTTCATAGGCTCACGAGCATGTAGCTGACCATAGGTTTAGTGGGTGCGCATGGGGATAGCGGGTCTGTAAGAATCCTGTTGCGAGCGCGAGAGCTGACAGCGGGTTCGTGGCCAAATTTTCATGGATGTTAGCAAACGCTCGTAGTTTCAATAGACGAGTTCTACTCTAAAACAAATTTCGCACTCATCCTTTCAATCAGATTCTTTCGACATCTTTTCTTTATTTAAAACCCCTAAGCCATAATATCCTTCTATTCAGCCTCCACGATCGAAGTGGCCTCTCAGGCCTCTCTTCGACCATTTCTCTCTTCCTCTCTTTCTTTCTTCTTCCCAAACAGCAGCCATACCTTCTTCTTTCTTCTTCCAAAAATCTAAACCAACTTCTCCAGAAAATCTTTTCTTCCTGCTCTTAATCCTTGCTCCAAGTTGTCGAAAGAAAGATCTCAAGTTCAAGGATGAAGATTCCAGCGAGAAGCTTGCCGATGGCTAGCTGATCCTTTCTTTCTCAGGAGATCATTATGATCTTATTCTGATAGTATTTTCTATTTTTCATCTTTTGTATTTTTTTAGTTTACAATAAAGATTGCTTTTAGTTATAATTTTTTTATGTCTTTATTTTCTTGCAATTAATCTGAAATAGTTTATTATCCTTGGGATAACCCATGATCTACGAGTATGGTTTATGCTCTTGGAATAAATTATATTTAAATTAATTCTTGGTATTATATCTAAATCAATTTAGACTAGCCTATAACTTTAAGAGATGGGCTGTGATCTAAGGGTATAGGCCATGCTCTCTAAGATAGGTTATATCTTTATTGGTTAGATATCAATTAAAGCATATTAAAAAGAATACCAGCTATTAGATATGTAATCAATTAAAATCTTGAGAATCCATCTCCATACCTGCAACTCCACCTTAATTAATTTGCTATTTAATTTACTTTCATAATTAATTTAAGTAGCCTTTTAATTAATCAACTTTTAATTAATTTTAATTATTTTTAATTTATAATTTAAACATAATTAACATGATCTCTATGGATTCAATCCTAATTCATCCTATCTATATAGTTTAAGTTAGGTTTTATTTTTGATCGCCCACGACAGCGATCATATATATATTTAAATTTATATCCTTCTTTTCTTAAGAAATACTCTCAATAAAGTTCAAAAAGGTATAATTTTTTTTTGAATTTATCTTAAATAATATCATATCAACCATACAAAATCAAATTTGAGACAAACATAATCTTCTCCTTTTACCAAAAGATAAAATAATAAAATTTAAGACAAAAATAAAGTACTTGATACTAATTATGAGAATTAGGATACTAATTATAATAGTATTCTTAAAAAATTCTGCTTGATACATGATTCGCCGTTGGTCAGAGGGTGCCCCAAGGTCCAATGAGGAAGACTTCATGTCGGAGAGATATTCTAAGAAAGAAAAGAATTGTGCTCCTCATTTATTTATTTGGCATCTCTTTTATAGAATAAGAGAGCTATCCATTACAACCCATATACCTTATTTTGGAAAAATAAATTAATCCCATATCTCTTATTTTGGAAAACCAAAATAAGAAATAGTTGTTGGAGTCTTTCCTCCCTTGTACACTTAACAAATAAGAGAAATAATATGCTGAAAAAGCACATACTAAAATAGATGACCCCAACAATTTTTAAGCAAGCCTTTCCTCCCTTGTACACTTACCAAATAAGAGAAATAATATGCTGAAATAAGCGCATACTAAAATAGACGACCCCAACAATCTCCAAACAAGAAGATATGATATATGGACCGGAGATCCTCCTAGATCAAGGCTTTCTCAATTAGAGGTTTCAAGTCCTCTTGAAGCTTAGAATTGCAGATGAGAAAATCCGATCTTATCGGCTTCCTTGGTGAACCACTTTGATGCACTCGACATTTGTCTCTTGCATCCAATGTGGTAGGAAATCCTCTCCCCATGCCATGTAGTAGTGATCTTCTATTCAAGGATTGTATCTTCCTTAAGAATATCCTCTCGCTCCAAGACAAGATCATCAAAGAAAGGTATCGACTCACTGGGTTCATCATCAAGCATGGAAGGTTCAAACGACTTCAAGTACTCCATGTTGATGATGGAGTATATCTCCATGTAAGGTGGAAGCTCGAGTTGATATGCATTGCTTCCGATCCACTTGAGGATTTTGAAGGATCCATAACAAATTGGCTTGAGCTTCTTACCTTCTCCCTTGAGTCTTTTCTTGTCTAAATGTAGCCATACTAAATCACCAACTTGGTAGTCACCCTATACTCTGTGCATGCCATGTCTTTGCTTGTACTTTTGTTAGATCTTTTGCAGTTGTTGCTCCACCTCAGTGTGAACTTTTTGAATGCCTTCAAAAAACTTTTTGGCTCGATTGGCTTCAGATTCATTACTGAGACTTGTAGAAGAGCCTATTGCAAATTGCATATCAAAAGGACTTTGCGGCAAATATCCCAAACATACCTCAAAAGGTGACTTGTTGGTGGAGCTATGGATGGCATGGTTGAAACCAAATTAAATATAGGGAAGACTCTCATCCCATGTTTTTGGATGTTTTGAATTGTAGCCTCTTAAAGGATGCACCATTGTTCGATTGATAACCTCCATTTGCCCATTGGTTTGAGGATGAAATGCCGTGCTTCTTTGTAATCGTGTATCCATCATCGACCATAAAACTTTTCAAAAGCTACTCAAGAATCGAGTATCTCAATCAAAGATAATGGAGCTAGGGAGACCAAAATGTGTCCACACGTCAGAAGAAGAATCATGCTACTTCTTCTTCGATGATGGTCTTCTTGCATGGTATGAGTTCCACCATTTTTTAGAACCGATCCACGATCACGAAGAGATAATTGTAACCTCTCTTAGTTCTCGACAATTCTCCCAAGAAATCCATGAAAATACTTTCCCACAGACAAGTTGGTACAAGCAAAGGAGTGTATAATCCCACTTTTTGATTAGAGGGCTTAGAGGTGCTACACAAAACACATCTTCTTACGAACTTCATCACATCCTATTGCATCTTGGGCCAATAGACATATCTCTATAAATTTTGGAGAGTTTTGGTGATCCCGAAGTGTCCAGCAACCTTCGAGGTGTGAGCTTCTCACATCCAATGCACCCGATCATCTTTTAATATGCATAGTTGGTTGCCTTTGTAGAGTAGACCTTATTTTTGCACAAATTTACTTGGAACGCCCTTCTTGACTTCTTCTAAGAGAGTTTTGAGGTTCAGGTCAGTAGCATATAGGGCCGTCAATTCTTCTTGCTCGGATGGTAGAACCTCCACAAAGATTGATAGACATAGAGATGCAATCGGTGGTCGAGATAGCATGTCGGTAAGTTTATTGAGAACACCTCTCTTGTATTTGATCACAAGGTTAAATTGTTGGAGGTAGGTCATCCACTTCATATGTCATGCTTGCTGAAATCTTGATTAGGTTTGAAGGTATTGAAGTGGCTGGTGGTCGGTATGCATCATTGTCTTCTTTCCAAGAATGTAAGCTCGCCAATGTTTGACTACTTGGTGTAGAGCCAATAGTTCTTTGTCATATGTTGGATAATTCTTCTGAGAGCCCTAAAATATTTTCGAATGATATGCCATGGGCCTTCCATCTTGTAGAAGAACCGCTCCCATGGCATATCCTGATGCATCAGCTTCAAGCTCAAACCGACATTGAAGGTTTGGCAAGGCTAGGATTGGAGCCTCGCTTATCTTTTTCTTCAAGAGGAGGAAAGTCTCTTCATGCTTCGACGTCCACTCGAATCTTTGATTGGTTCTTATAATTGCATGTAAAGGTACGGCTAGAACGAAGAAATTTTGGATGAATTTTTGGACATATTGACATGCATCCATAAAACTCCGTACCTCCATCACCATTTTTGGTCTAGGCCACTCCTGGATTGTTTTGGTTTTCTCCGGATCTATTTGAATGTTACCATTGCCTACAACAAAGCCAAGGTAAATAAGAGAATTTCTACCAAAATTATATTTCTTATGGTTGAGGTAGAATTGATGCTTTAGAAGAAGCTCGAACACCCTTTCAATGTGCTCTAGATGTTCCTTCCACGATCGGCTATATATGAGAATGTCATCGAGGTAAACAATCACAAAATCATTGATAAAATGCCATAGGACATCGTTCATCAACCACATGAATGTTGCTAGGGCATTACACAAATTGAATGGCATCACAAGCCACTCGAATAGACCTTGCTGAGTCTTGAATGCCATCTTCCATGTATCCTCTTCCTTGATTCAGACTTGGTGGTAGCCAGACTTCAAGTCAAGCTTTGTAAAGATGGCAGCATGCTTCAACTAGTCTAATAATTCATCAATCCTTGGTAGAGGATACCGATTCTTGATGGTAATCTTATTGAGTGCCCGGTAGTCCATGCACATGCACCAAGTACCATCCAACTTTGGGACCATGACCACCGGGGATCCACATGGGAAAGAACTTGGTTGTATGACACCATTCTTGATCAACTCGGCTACTTAGCATCAAATTTCTTCATTTTCCATCACCGAATTTCAATACATGCTTAGGTTGGGGAGCGGTGCATCAAATACTAGGTGAATCTCGTGCTCAACCGCTCGTCGGGGCGGAAGTCCCTGATTCTCCCCAAATAGGGGCTGATATTTATTGATGAGAGCTAGTAAGTCACTATCCATCCCTTGCTCGGCCACAGCAAGGGTCTATATGCGACTCTCCTCAATTGGTCGGATGAGTATGAGGAAGAAGGGTTGCCTCGAACTGACCATCCTCTTTGCTTATGCGATTGATACCATATCAACTCATTCTTATACTTCATTGCTTGTGATGAGGTACTTCTTCCCATCTTAGTGAGTTGGTACCGATGTGAGTGACGATGGTAAATAGCATCTCACTCCCATAAGTATGGGCTTTCGAGAATAAGTTGACATACATCTAATCGCACAACTTCACAAAGAACCTCATCAATAAATTGACTAGTAATCGCAAAATGCACCTTGCATTGTTGATCAATTTTGAGCTTTACATCCTTGTTGATCCATCCAAGAGGATAAGGATGAGGGTGTGGTGTTGTCTCCAACCTGAGTTTTTGCACAAGGCTTGTGGAAATAAGATTTTTTTGACTTTCGGTGTCAATAAGGGCATCCACGATGTCTTGCTTCACTTGAATCTTCAAGATGAACAATGCCTCTTGATCTTGAATGGATGGTTTCAGGCCCGTACCTATCACCTTCAGCTTACCCATCAATAATAGACTTGGGTCTGCCACCTTGATCAGGGGAAGGGGTGTGGCGTTATCCTCTATTGCTACACCGATGGTTCACTTGCCAATGTCATCCTTGCACCATTTTTTGGAAAAGAGCTCGAGCTGAACCTTCCAGCACTTATCTTGGATATGGCCAAAGATCTTACAATAGTCGCAGTACTTTTCTTTGTCCCTTTGGGAGGGGGTAGAAGGTCTGGATTCTCCTTCCAGTGCCTTCTTCATCTTCTTGGATTTTCAAGAATTCTTATTTTCTCCTATGGACTTGTCGTCTTGGATTTTATTTTTTCTTTCTATAGCCATCACCATATTGCTAGCATCTAAAATATCGAAGACTTTGAACAAGGTCAATTCAACGTTGATTGAGTAGTGAAGGCCAGCCATATATTTGGTGAGAGAGGAGCTATCTTCAAGGGTGACACCAAGGGCCATGGCATGTCACCAAAATTTTGTGGTGTACTCCTATACCGTTTGCTCCTTTTTTTGTCGAAGATGGTGCCACTTTTTTCATCGTTTCTCCATGTAACCCATCAAATAAAATTCTTGTCAAATAAGATGCTTGAAGAGCGTCCATGTTATCTCCCAAAGGCTATAAACCTTCAAGCAGGTATTCCACCAAACAAGAGCATGGTGAGACAACTTTAATCGTACAAATGATACCTTTTCTTCGATGGAATAGCCATAGAGGTCGAAGTAGGTCTCTACTTGGTCAATTCACGCATCTAGCTTCTCGGCATCGACTAAGCCATCAAAAGTTGGGATCTCAATCTTTGCCTCAATCCAAAAAGGTCGAGAGATCTCCTCCATCTTTTTTCCTTTTCTTGGTCAGGAATATCTTGTCGGGTAATAGAGGTTGAATTATCCCATTCTCTCAATGTTGCTTTCGCTTGGGAAGTGATCCACTCTAGGATCGTCTTCATCTTATGGGTTAAGGATGAGACTTGGGCCACCAAATCTCCTGTGGAAGAAGGTAGATCCATCATAGATGCCGTCTCATCGATGGCATCCTGAATCGCTTGATCATTCTTCGACTCGTATTGTATTTTGTCGGTAGATCATTAACTCCTTGTCTTCACCATCCATGGTAGGATCTATGCTCTGATACCACTTGATCCATCATTGGTCAAAGGGTGCCTCAAGGTCCAACGAGGAAGACTTCGTATCGGAAAGGTATTCTAAGAAAGAAAAGAATTCTACTCCTCGTTCATTTTTTTGGCATCTCTTTTATAGAATAAAAGAGCCATCCATTACAATCCATATCCCTTATTTTAGAAAAATAAATTAATCCCATATCCCTTATTTTGGAAAACCAAAATAAGAAATAGTTGTTAGAGTCTTTCCTCCCTTGTACACTTAACAAATAAAGAAATAATATGCTGAAAAAGCACATACTAAAATAGACGACCCCAACAATTTTCAAGCAAGTCTTTCATCCCTTGCACACTTACCAAACAAGAGAAATAATATGTTGAAACAAATGCATACTAAAATAGATGACCCCAATAATCTTCAAATAAGAAGATATGATATATGGATCGGAGATCCTTCCAGATCAATACAAATTGAAAGAAGTTTAAACCTATATCTTTTAAGAACATTTCATTTAAAATAAAAAATAATCAATTTAATTCTTCTTAGTATCAAATATTTTGAAATTCAATCTAAATAGCAACTATCCAGAAAGAATTTTCTTTCTTCTTTTGATCAATGTAGATTTATAAGCACATCTCTTCCTATTGAATAATATTGGATATATTAAATAGATTCTCAAATTCAATTATGGAAGAGCTTGAGTTTCAAAAATTTTAGAGTGTTGAAGCTTTTCAATAATTAGGGATAAGTATAAGATAAACTTTATTTGTTTCTTTCATTGAAAAGTATCAATCATTTACATTCTTAAAGGATATCATTTTTCTAGATTTATCTTAAAAGATATCATATCAAAAATATATCAAAGCAAGATATAGTATCAAGTAAAGTATACTTGAGAAGAAGATAGTTTTATATCAATTATTTTGAAAACCAAACCAAATAGTATCTTCTTTGATAGATTTTCTTGATATCAAATTAAGACACCACTTAAAGTTTTTAAATTTATTGTTTTTGAAAATAAACAAGTGAAGCAAAGTATTTTTTAGATACCAATTAATTATAAAATAATATAATCAAATCAATTATGACATAAATGGATAAATCAATAATCATATAAATGCTCAAATCAAAGATGGACAAACATAAGTGATTTATTTTTAAGTTTAACAATGATTTTTTCAAAAATAAGTCAATCATGAATATTCAAATATATAAAATGATTTCTCTTGAAAGATTGTAGCTCCTAACAAATGAGGGTATCACTTGAAGATCTAAGAGGAGTAATTTATCTTATTATCTTTCAACATAACTCAACCAGAATTTTCAATGGGAATAAGTTTAAGTTTAGAAAATATCTCTTTCTCATTTTGAATTCAAAATTAACTTAGTTAGTTTCATAAAATATGATTTCAATAGTGCATTTTCTTTTTCTCAAGTCCATAGATTTAAAAAAAAACACTTGTCAAATTTAGTTAAGTATCAAAAAGCTCAACAAAAAAATTTTAAAAATTATCAAGTAGAGTATCAATTAAATTCATAAATCTACAAAGACATATTCAAGAGCACTTTTAAACTTTAAAATAGCTCTTGAATTTAGATCACATAAGATCTTTTCATCCTTTTTGCATGGACCAATTCATAAAAAAATATCATTAAAATCAATCAAATTATATCAAATTTAGAAATTATAACAAGATGTACCAAATATTTTGCTATATTTGTGTATCAAAGAGTATCCAGTTTGGATTGTGGGATATTTCATTATTCTTAAATGCATGAATGCAAAGCATTTTCTCAAATACAATAAGATATAAGCATTTCAAAATTTATTTTCTCATTTTTAAATTTAAATTAAAGTATTTTTGAGCTAGAGTATTTAGAAATTCAATATCAAGACAAGTCATTATGTGAAATTCAAATCATCCTCTTCTCAAAAAATATTACTCATTCAAGTCCAAAGAGATATGAAATTTTTAATTTTCTCTCAAATTACTTTATGAATATAGCAATGTTAGTCTAGTTTTAAGACTAAAGAATAAATTCTATTTACCACAAAAGTTTGAGATAGTAATTTACAAGGCAAAAGCAAGGATACCAAGAAAGAAAATCATTTTGCAAAATTTATTTACCACAATATCCACTCATGTAAATGAATTGATATTGAATTAATAGCCACAAATAAGTTAATTTTAATACAAATTGATTGATATAGAATAGAACTTAATACAAATTAATTGCCAAAAGATCCACTCATGCAAATTCATCAATAAATTATCTTTTAAAGGATACTAAGGATATTCAAAAATGAGTCAATAGATTAAGTTGATCAAGACAAGTAAAGCATAGATAATCATTGATAATTTTATAATACAAGTAAGTTAATTTTAATATTTTAATAATATTTTTTCTCCCTATTTTTCATAGCAAATGCTAGAAAATTAGTGCTCTTGTGTCTCTCCCCCTTTTCCTTTCAAATGCTAGAAAATTTTATGATTCGAGAAACATGAAAATAGAATGATATTTGAAATAGAATTTATAAATTAATTTGGAGAATCAAAAATTAATTAATTAGGGGTATAACAATTAGTCAATTCAAATGAGATCAACTCAAGGGATACTAGATAATAGCTCTATAAATTTTGGTTCAACTAAGAAATTTTGCAAATCCTTAAGGGTCAAGCTAAGATGCTATGTAAATCAACAACATTAAGCACACAATCTTTTATGACTAAATATTTTATCTTAATGTTCTTAGTTTATGCATTTTTTTTATAAGTTTTGAGAATTAGATGTCTTATGAAAATATCAAAATTTAATTTATAAGATTTGCACCTAAATAGTTTCATATGCCATCAAACTCATGTTAATTTAGGTTTCATAAGTGATAGCATACTATGAGAAGTTGAGAACATGCGTAAATTAGAATAAAACTTATGCCTATAACAATCAATATGATACTAGAATTAAGAGAGTAAATTTATCAATCTATTCAAATAAGCAATGAGAAATCATCACAATATCATATATATGTAGGAAACATCAAAATCAATCATTTAGACAAAATAATATCAAAAATTAGTGATGGTTTGATGTGAGAAAAGTTTAGATTTTATCAAACATCATCATCCATTTAATTTTATTTCCAAGGCATCCATCCATAATATTTTTTTTTTCATTCTATTGGATCCTTGGTGTATCTACAAAAATTATTTTTTAATTTTGGATATCCAAGCCATCTTAGGTTCATTGGGGTTAGAGCATATGGTTTCTTTTAGAATCCAAATTTGTTTAACCAAAGTATGACCATTTTTAATAATATTATATTCAAAAATTTTGTAGCCTATTTTATTATATTTGAAACAAACTATGGAATAATCTTTAAATAAATCTTTTCTAAATATATTCTTAATAAATTTTTATTTTTCTAAGAGATTAACATCAATTTCAGCTTTGTGAAAAATAGATTTTTGACTTTTCAATATTAATTGAAGCTTTTCATAACTAAATGTAAACTTTTCAGTAATTAGCTTCAATATTTTAATTTTTTTTCTAAGTTTATCATTTTCATCCAATAAAGATTTTTTTAGATTTCAGAAAAAAATCTTTTTCTTCATCTAACATTTTCTTTTCTTTCAAAAGATCATCCTTTTCCATCAAAATCTTATTCTTTTCTTCATATAAAGATAAATTTAAATTTTTAAGCTCCTTATTCAGCTTAACATATTCTTCAAAAAAAGATTTTTTAGATTTGAGGTACATTTCTTTATCTTTAGCTAAGTTATCCTTTTTTCTTAAAATATCTTCTTTTTCTAATAAGAGTTTACTCTTTTCATCAACTAATAGAAGATTAGACTTTTTGAGCTTCTTATTTTTCAGCCTTAATTCTTAAATTCATTTATTAAGTCATTAAAAACTTTATATAATTCATCAAATGTAAAGTTAGAAGAATTTTCAAGATTTACTTTACTTTCATTAGCCATGAGGCAAAGATTAGCAATACTTTCTTCCACTTTCTCATTTTTCTCTTCTTTACCTTGCTTCCCCTAATCAAATCATTCTTTATTTTGTATTTTTCTTCTTCTTCTTCTTATTTTCATCCTTATGAGCATTGAGGCATAGGTTAGGGTGAGCTTCATTCTCTTCATGGGAGCTTGATATTTTTATTTTATTTTCTCTCCCATAAGTTATTTTCAATCTCTCCCAAACTTTTTTTACTGAAATGCAAGAAGAAATTATATTGAACTCATTTATATCTAATGATCAATAAAGTATATTTAAGATCTTAGCATTTAGTTGGATTATTTTTTCATCACCAAATAATGCATTGTGTGCATATGGACCATTGATTATAATCTTTCAAAAATTATAATCATGTGATTGTATGAAGATTTTCATTCTAATTTTTCAATATATATAATTTAACCTATTTAATAGTGGGGGTCTATTTATAGGATATCCTTCATTAAACAAAAATTTTATTTGGATTGCAATGATCTTTAGCTCAAGACTACTAGGTCAATAAACAATATTAGAGTACCTACTTTGATACGACTTGTTGCCCAGAAATATAGCAACCCAAGAGGAGGGGTGAATTGGGTTATTTAAATAATTTAAGATAAATCAAACTTTAAGCAAGTATGTGCTTCTATTTAAGCTAAGTTATGTATTTAAGATGTATATAATGCAAGCAATAGCAGAATCAAGATATAATTAGGGCTATGCAAGAATTAAATTAAGCTAAGCAAAAAATGAAAGCATGCAAGATAAGAGAGAAAAGGCACAACACAAACATAAAATAATTTATAATGGTTTGGTATACCCTCGCACCTACATCCACTCCCCAAGAACTTCTTAAAAATTTTACTATAATCTTTTGACTATAGTGTGTTTGTTTTAACCCGAGATTATAAACAAACACAGTTGGTTTTCCAGGATCACCAACCACAACCTTACACCGATAGTTTTCTGAGCTCACTATCAATCTAGTTGATTTTTCGGACTTACCAACCAAAATCTATATAATGTCCAATTCTTAACTTGGACGAGTCTTCACCCCAAGTTTCTTTCCTCCAAAGAAACTTATAAAAAAAATAAGAGTACTAGTATGAAATTTTAGAATAAAGTAAAACATAAAAGATGAACTCTTTGAATCCCAAAATAGAGGATTGCTCTTTAAGGCTTGACTTCTCATCAAATGATGCTTGAGAGGATGTGAAAAATGTTGGAGTAGATTGCACTTGAAAGCTTTCTGAAATCTATGCATAATTTTCACTCTTTTCATTCTTTCTAATGATATTCAATGATCTTCACATAAACTGATGTGTTCCTCTTTTTGACCCTCTTGTCTTGGTTCTTCATCAAGTTTGGAAGCTTATATATACTTTTTAGAAGCCAAACTAGCCATTTTTAACTGTTAGGAAGCAAAAATTAGTTGTTAAAAATAATTCTGTATACTTCTAAAATTCTGCAGAACTAGCCATTGGAGCTCGAGTCGAAGCTCGAGTCAACTCATCTCTCTACTCAAGCTTGAGTTGAAGCTCGATTCGACTCGACCCTTAGCTCGAGACTATTCTGTACTTCATCTCGAAAATCATGTTCTCTATATTTTTTCTGAGACTTTGACTCAAGGACCTCGAGTCAACTCAACCCTCTGCTCGATCCAATACATTTTTTTGCTTTGAAAAATTATTTTTATGCCTACTACAAGAAAAAGGATAATTAGCTATGCAATAAAAGCATAGCTAAATCCTAAAAAATATCTCTAATTACATCTACCGATGTAAAATACATCGATAAAATTGCCGTCATTGATTCCATTTATCGATGTTTCTGAATTTTCGTTGGCAAAAAGTGATTTTACTGATGCTAAACTAAACATTGAAGATTATTTTTAGCTACGCAAGATAGGCACCGAAAAACAAAGATTTACCGACATAAAATAATCATTGACAATATAGGTTTTTACCTACAAAAAATAATTGTCGATAAAAATATTTTTACTGATGATAATTTACATCGGTAAATAAATATTTACCTACACTAAGTAAACATCAAAAAAAATCTTTTTCTGTGATGTAAGATAAATGTTGGTAAACTATTCACAACATACGATTTATGTCGGTAAAAAAAATTTACCTATGCTTATTTTGCATCGACAAATAATTTATGATGTAAACATACATCGATAATTAGGTAAGCCGTAGCCAAAGGTAGCATGCTGCATGTTTTTTGGCAACTATTACTTTGGATTTGCCTATGTTTATTATAAGTCAGTAAATATTTTGCAACATTAACTTGTGTCACTAATTGTAGAGCATTGCTAAAAGTGGCATGGTGGCATACTATTTAGCGATGGTTATTTTGATTTATCGACACTAATTTGCATTGCTATAACTCTTTACCTACACTTCATTTGCATTGCTAATTATTTTTACAAAAAAATAAATAATTTTATTTGTACCAATTTTTTAAAACCTATAGATAAATGAACATAATATAACATCCACATAATAAATAAACACATGCCAAAATTAAATTCATTCACTTTAAAACATCCATATAAAATCATGTATATATACAAAATGTCATACATACAACCAATGTAAAAGATATATATAATCATAAAGGATGTCATATAAAAAATAAAATACATCAAAATAAAATAAAACTCCATATGTTCTGCGACATATCATAAACCTGCATTAAATTAAAAAATTAAGTTAGCAAACTAATTATCTAATATAAATGATGAAAATATATTAATTAAAAATAATATAAAATAATATCGATCGTAGAGAACATCCATCATCATCGGTGGAGTCCTGATCATAAGCATTATCAAGAATATCGAAAGTCGGTGGGGGAGGCATATGGCAACATAACTCGTTGAGCTTTATCCCAAATGCTTGAAGCTGGGATAAAAGCTCGACATTGACCCATCGTAGGTCTGCTATCTCCTCCTGATGTTTCCTCTCGATCTCAGCATGTCTCCTCTCTACCTCATGCAGACGAGCATTATAAGAAATATGTGCTGGTCAAGAGGAGCTAGGAGCCACAACTTCATATCCCAACCCCATAACATAACTAAAGTCTCCTACCGAGCACCTCATCACAGATATCATCATCTATGGTTGGGATAGAGCCCTCAACTAGGGGCTGGAATCGTATCTCCATCATGCGGTCCTAATTAAAGAAAAAAATAAATATAATCAAAAGTCTAAATTTTATAATAAAATTAAAATAGAACTTAATCAATTAATACTCACATGTCTCTTCCTAATCTCGAGAAGTCACTCACCCATCACCTAGTGATGGGTCCTCTGGTAGACGTCAATATGCCCGGGCAGCTATCCTATCTCGATGTCCTTCTACAATTTATGAATGTAAGTATACTGACATAGACATATTCTAACAAAATCATTAAAAATGTATGTATGTGTACTTATCAGCTCATACTGATACTATGCAAATGACTTCGATCCACCATAATGCATCACTATGAGCCTCGACTTGCTTTGTGAGGCCTTCTCGCAAGAGGCCTAATAAGCAAATGCAATCAAGATATTAGTGAACATATTACAATACCATATCAATTCAATAATCAATATTGAGCTTATATATAATAGTTATATTCGGTATGCAGGATCCTCGTATTTAGTGTAGAGGAGATTCTAGTCAGGGCATGATACACTCTTGTGCAATGTCTCTCATGCCGCCGCCACCCCACATGCATGGAGGACCTCCTTCCAGTGGCTATGGAGCTCATATCTGAATCCTCTAAGTAATCTCTCCATATACCAAAGGATAGCCTCCTGCACATGTAGGGTATCAATCTCCTGAATATCAAAATCATGCTGCAAAAATAATATACAATATATGAGATTTATCAAAAAAATATAAATTAAATAATTATCAAAAATTATATTTAGTTATCTATAAATGGTCAAGGAGGATCTACTGCTGTGGCCTCGTAACTCTACGCCAATCAGATAGCATCAAGGGAGCGAACAAATGAATAATAATACTAACCTTGCACACGTATGGATCCCTGATGTGGCACTCTAATGGTATGATATATCCTGATGGGATAATAACCCTCATCCTCTCTTCGAGATGTGCCCTCCTCCACTCCTCCAGCTTCTCATTTCTGGCAGCTCCACGTGTCCGCCTAATCATAGTATCAGCAGCTACAGTAAAATAAAAAGCTTAAACTTAGTTATTTATACATGATAAAAACTTAAAGCAAATATAATACAAAAAACTATAATATATAAAATCAACCTATGGTAGAAGATGATGTGACTACCTCAAAAGTATGCTGCTAAGCTGAAGAGGTACCGACATCTCTATGTCAGTCCTCCCCATCAGATCATCCTCCTAGTGGCATAGCTTAAAATCAGTTATTTATAAATGATAAAAAACTAAAGCAAATTAAATACATCCAATTATAATATGTAAAATCAATCTGGAGTGGCTAAAGTGACCACCTGATCATCAAGAAACCGCTGCTTAGAAGCCGATGCACTGACATCTCCTCATGTCTGAATCCTTTGGGATCATCCTCCTAGTGCTATGTCTGTATCAAACAACATATTAGAGATGGATTAATATTGATAAATATTACATCAATACTAAATGATATATGAAATTTAAAATATATGAGTTTCTTTAAAAATTACATATTATCGATCAATTTTTGTATCTTCATCAAGAGGATTATCGATATCTTCATCATCATAATCCACCAATGTATAATCTTCCTCGTCATTATTTATGAAGTTGTCATCATTATCATCATAATCCTCTGACATGTTTAGATTTAATTCACTAACATCAATATTATCGGATCGTACGTCATCTCTAATTAGAGGAGATGTGCTTCCAATGTCGGCAATGTACTATCCCAAGTCAGTTGTATTCTATTTCTCCTGAAAGAAATCCTCATCTATTTCTATCTCGAAATGAACATCTATGTCATAAACACTCCTTGGTGCAATCCTTTGTACAATATGCCATTCATCCTTATATCTCATATCTTTTAGGTATAATATATGCTTTGCCTGACTAGCGAGTATGAAAAGATCTGATTGGTACCATGTTCTTGCAAAGTTGATGCTTGTAAAGTATGCATCTTTATGAATACCCATCCTATTATTGCTGATATTCCATCATTGGCATTTAAGCAGATAAACAAATTATTTTGATCCATATCTTAACTGTATAATATCGGAAAGGATACCATAATATTCAATCTCATTATCTCCATCGATTTTCAATATCAAAATTTCACTATTTTGAGTCCATCATTGTATATCTAGCTCCCTTGTATGAAATCTCATACCACCAACAATACATGAGCTATAACACGAAATCCTAGGATCGAGATGGCATGCCAAATTATATAATTTCTCGATTGCACCATCTTCTTTATTATGGTACATTAACATCATCTACAACAACATACATATAAGTTAAGATAAATCATCTCTGTGTACATTACATATAATAAAAAGTTGAATAAAACTGTTATTATGCTTACACGTTGTCTGAACCAAGCTACGAACTTTCTTCGATGTCGTCCCTCGATATCTCTATTATTTTATTGCAATAATATATCTCTATGCTCTCTATAATAAATACATGCTTATTATTTATTTTACCTCATAAAAAGTATATAATGTTGATTATGTAAAGATACTTACTCCATAAAATGATAGATTTCTTAGCAATTATTTAGTACATAAAAATTTGCCAGCTCGCATTTTTCTATATTCATATGTTTGTACTTTCTTTCACTAATGGGACGAACATTAATCTTGAAAATAGATAATATAGATTCAATGTCGGTCCACTCCTTATCTATGTTACACTCTTCACGATTGAATCGTGTTTCCATATCATTAAGGTATATCAAACAAAATGTAAGACACTTTATGGAGATATATGCTTCCATAATTGATCCTTCTAGACGTGCCTTATTTCGCACATATTGTTTCAACTTATATAAGAATCTGCACATACAAAATGATGAAAAAAATATTTTACATGTAATTATTTTTTTGTTAGATTATAAATTAAGAAAAAAAATTAGCATTTTTATAATATTATTATCATTCAATAGGATACATCCATCGGTACTGAACTGGTCTGGTAAGCAAAGCCCTCCTTAGAAGGTGAACCATCAAGTATGCCATAATATCAAAAAATGATGGTGAAAAAATTTTTTCTAGCTTACACAGCAATAGGATAATATCTGATTAAAGCTTCTTAAGTATATCAACTTGGAGTTTCCAACAACATAATTTTGGAAAGAAAATATCTAATTCAATAAGTGCATTCTGTACCCCTATGGTGGAGAAGCCATGCATCATAATAGGTATAAGATGCTGCATAACATGAGAGTTGTAATTCTTCATACCCAAGATACTGTCATCTTTCAAGTTTACATGGCTTGAAATGTTGGAGGTAAAATCATTAGAAAACTTTGCATTTTTTAACCACTCATAGAAATTTCTTTTCTCATTGCCGTGCAATGTATAACTTGCAGTTGGCATTAAGAATTTTCCACCATCATGGGGCTCCAAGTGCAACTCATACCATATTCCCATTCTTTCCATGTCTAGTTGAGAATTTGGATTATCTTTTATTTTTCTCTTGATGTTAAGAAGTGTCTCGATAATATTATCATAAATATTCTTCTCAATATGGATGACATCGAAATTATGATGATGTAGGAAATGTTGCCAATAAGGTAATTCAAAAAATATGCTCTACTTCGTCCAGTTCAACTCTAATTCATGACGCTTTCGCTTACGACCCCTAAAAACTTTACCGAATTTAACATTGCCAATGGCCTCTAGTTGTGCCAATATGTCATCTCTGCTCATCATACAAGATGGCCCACGCATCTCTGACTTTTCATTGAAGCATCGATTCTGATAGATTCTCCAAGAATGATTAGATGGTAAAACCTGCGATGATCCGTATAGGCAATTTTTCTTCCATGCTTCAGTCTAACGGAGCAGCTATCATCATTGTAAATTGGGCATGCCAAATATTCTTTTGTGCTCCATCCAGATAGGTTGCCATATACCAAAAAATCATTAATTATCCACATTATCATCGCATGTAATCAAATTTTTTTTTTACTACCTAAATCATATGTTACAACACCAATCTCCCAAAGTTTTCTCAATTCATTGATTAAGGGTCATAAATAAACATCTATCTCCTTACCAAGAGCTCTAGGTCCAGGAATAAGCAATGATAAAAATATAAATGGCTCTTTCATATATTTTCATAGTGCAACATTATATGGCATTAGCATAACCAACCACATACTGTAAGCATTGCTCATGCTCTCGAATGGATTGAAACCATCAAATGCTAGGCCAAGATGAATGTTGCATGGGTCACTAGCAAATTCAGGATATTGTTTATCAATTTTTTTCTAAACTATAGAGTCTCCTAGATGACTAATGATGTTATCCTTAAGAATTCTCATCTCATGATGCCATCACGTCGCCTCAGTGATCTTCAATGGCTGATAAAGTCTCTGAAGTCTCGGTGTTAATGGAAAGTATCTTAAGATCTTGTGAGGCTGCTTCTTTCCTCTTTCAAAATCTTCAGCATACCTTGACTCATCACATTCGGGGCAACAATCCAAGTATTGATGCTCTTAATAAAATAATGCACAATCATTTTTACATGCATGTATTGGTGTATAATCTAGTTCAAGTTCATGTATATGCTTTTTTGCCTCTGAATATGATTTTGGAAGTTTTTTACCATCCAGTAATACCTTCTTGATTAAGTTCAATATAAAGTCAAACGACTTTTGACTCCAACCAAACATGATTTTATCGTAGAGAAGTTTTATCAAGTACTCAAGCATCGAGAACTTCTTACAATTTGGATACAATGGCTCCTTGGCATCTCACATAAGTTTTTCAAAATGTCCAACATTTGCATTATCCATACTCTTAAAAAAGTTGTCAAAATATGCTCCTTCATATAAATCATTTAATATCTCATTGATGCCAATTGCACTACAAGAAATAGGAGCTTTGTCGATGTATGATTTACCTACGCAACATTTTGCATAAGTAAAGAGCACAAGTAGCTATGAAAAATATTAAGCATCGATAAATTTGAAATAATTAGCTACATTAAAGATTAAACATCGATAAATATAATTGTTAGGGATAAACCCCACTCCCATCGAAGTCCAGTCGGATGCTTAGCCTAATGCAACTAGTAATCACGAAAGAGCGTTGATCGAGAATTCTTTCTCTAGTAGCCGAACTCCTTCGACAGTCAAACTCTTTCAGTGGACGAACCCCAGTCGAACTCCTCCAGCAGCCAAACTCCTCCAGCGGACGAACCCCAGCCGAACTCCTCCAGTGGTCGAAACCCTCCCAGACTCCTCAAACGACCGAACTCCTCCCGGACCTCTCCTTCAGTTGAATTTCTATAGAAGCTGAACTCCTTCCGGACTTTTTTTCAGTCAGATTCCTATAGGAGCCAAACTTCTTTTGGACCTCTCCTTCAGTCAGATTCCTATAGGAGCCGAACTCCTTCCAAACTTCTCCTTCTGTCGAATTTCTCCATGAGCTAAACTCCTTCCAGATCTCTCTTTCAGTCAAATTTCTCCAGGAGCCGAATACCTTTCGAATCTCTCCTTCAGTCGAATTCCTTCAGGAGCCAAACTCTTTTCGGATCTCTCCTTCAGTTGGATTCCTATAGGAGCTAAACTTCTTCCAGACCTCTCCTTCAGTCGGATTCTCCCAGGAGCCAAACTCCTTCCAAATCTCTCTTTCAGTCAGATTCCTATAGGAGCCAAACTCCTTCTGGACCTCTCCTTCAGTCGGATTTTTACAGGAGCCAAACTCCTTCCGAACTTCTCCTTCAGTCGGATTTCTCCAGGAGTCAAACTCTTTTTGGACTTCTCCATCAATCAAACTTCATCTAGATTCCTCCAGAGGATTACTTTCAGATTTCATGTAGTATTCCTCCCGGATGATCCCCTCTAGCCGTATTTTTTTTAGGAGTCTGAACTCCTCTGGAGTTGATATATGTCAAAGCTTTTCACCAACCAACACCTGCTTCCTCCGGACTTCAACTATTAAATCTCAACGAACAGGTGACCCTACTACTGGATGGTTACGACTGTCATTATCAGTCTATTACAAGTGACACCTCTCTCCATAATAAATTTCATATGGTCCCTCGAGCGGCCCACTATCGGACGATTACGACAAGCTCCATCTGTAAAATAGGATCCTCTAGATATATTTTTTTTAAGCTCTCTTCTCCTTTCTAAAATTTTACTGAATTCTTGCCTGAGCACTTCATTTCTGTTGATCAGAAGAGCTAACTTGATTATCGAAGGATCCTGCCAAAGCCACCACCATCGACTTCAGATGGAACTTTATTTTGCAGATCACCGACGGCGACCTCTTCTTTCTCAACTCCAGCTCGATCCGGCATCAATCAGATTCTGCATCAATAGGATTGGCGCTAGAGAAAGGGCCCTCTATTTCCTGAGGTTCTCTTGATCTTAAAGGAGTGCTCAGCAGCGATCTCTCTTCTTCCTCTCTAGAGTTCTTTCTGAAAGAAATGCCTCCAAGAAAGGCAACTGTTCGAAAATCTACCGCTTCTACTGTCAGATCTGAGCCAGATCCATCCATTCCTGCTCCATCGCTGATGCTTCAACCTCCTCCTCCACCGACGATGATGGTAGATCCAGAGCAGTTTAATCTACTAATGCAGCGGGTTCAGGGCCTCACCAAAATGGTGCAGGCCATGTGGCAACCCCCGATGGCAGTTCTATCAGAAAACCTGCCATCGGGATGTCAGAAACTGGTTCCAAGGAAGAGCACTTGGGCTAGCATACCCATCACCCCTGGAAAGAAAAAATAAAGAGCAAAGGATCCTCATTCGGATCATGATTCTTCTTTGGAAGAGACCTTCCCCATCTATAGTTAGAAGCCTTCCAAGATCTGCGATCGAGATGACATCCTCGATCAGAAACTACAAAAGATGAACCGATGGATTGAGAAACTCCACCATGTTGCCTTGACTCACAATGATGACATCTGCACTGATCTTCATTTCTCTTTCCAAATTATGCAAGAGCCCATTCCATCAAACTTCAAGCTCTCCTAATTTGAAAGCTATGATGGAACCTCTAATCTGGTCGATCACCTGGAGGCCTTCCGAACCATGATGCTGCTCCATGGTACACCAGACGCCATCTTATGCTAAGCTTTCTCATCTACCTTAAAGGGAGCAGCAAAAAACTGGTACTCAGCATTGAAGTCGGGTATGATCTTTTTCTTTGACCAGATGAGCCATCAGTTTGTGGCTCACTTTTTCAGCAGCTGATGTCCTCGTCGAGTTTAGATTTTTTAATGAATATCAAGCACAAGGAAGGAGAATATATCTGGACTTATGTCACTCAATTTAACATGGCTGTATTGAAGATCCAAAACCTGGACCAGTCTGTTGTAATGGCCGTACTCAAGTGCACCCTTCAGAAGAATGATTTATTGTTCTTCCTGAAGAAGAAGTATCTCAAAAATTTTGTTGATCTGCTAACTCGAGCTAAAGGATATGCCCGAGCGGAAGAGGCCTTCAAGTTAAAGAATTAGGAGGCCATAGGAGAGTGGTAGGAGGGCAAGTCTAATAAATCCATAGCTGATGGAGGGCCGAACAAAGTTTGATTGTGCTTACGAACTCCCTCCGAGTGCAAATGAGCTCGAACTCCTCCTCGAGCTCATCTTCAAAGAAGCCTCAATAGAAGGGCGTAAAGAAGTTCTCCTCTCAGAAGGTTCCACAACTACGCCCCCCTCGATGCTCCAAAAATGTAAGTATTGATGTAGATCAAGGAGCAATTGCCGAGGCCTGAAAGGATGCGCTCTCACCCTACTCCAACACGAGATTGAGGAGCTCAATAGGAGAAGTCGATTGGATCAATTCCTTAGATGCCGGCCTGAAGCAAGAGAAGATCGGCCAAGGATGTTGTCGCAGCTAGAATCATCAATGAGGGAGGAACAACAAGAAGATCGGCCATCTCTTGGCATCATCAACACTATCTATGAAAAACTTAGTGCTTCAGCGAGCCATTATCTCTCAGCCTCAGAGCCAGGGGAAGCTTGCCCTGAATTGGAAAGGCTCGTATGAAATAGAGGAGGTCGTCTCTGGCCTGGAACTTATTGCCTGAATGAGCTCGAAAGAACAATGCTCCCATGACCTTAGAATTCAGAAAATCTGAGAATGAAAGAAGCAATCAAAAATGGCCATGTTAACCTCATCCTAATGTGAGCAAAATCAAAGGTCTTGTTCATTTTAGACGAGATGAGGGGAGAGGCCCTGACAATGACCCTTATGTGCCCCTACATTCCGTTAGGAACATGAGGAGAATCTCATCCTAACATGAGCAAAGTCAAAGACCTCGTTCATTTTAGACGAGATGAGGGGAGAGGCCTTGATAACAGCCCTTATGTGCTCCTACAGCCCATTAGGAATAGGAGAAAAACCTCATCCTAATGTGAGTAAAGTCGAAGGCCTCATTTATTTTAGACGAGATAAGGGAAAAGGCCCTAACAACGGTCCTTATGTACCCCTATAGTCCGTTAGGAATAGGAGAAGAATCTCATCCTAACATGAGCAAAGTCGAAGGCCTCGTTCATTTTAGACGAGGTGAGAGGAGAGGCCCCGACAAGATCTCCTTCAATCTTGATTGGAGATAAGATCTCCCTCGAGCTTCAACTTCAACCTCGGTTGGAGATAAGATCTCCCCCGATCTTCAACTTCAACGTCAATAGGAGATAAGATCTCCTTCAACCTCGGCTGGAGATAAGATCTCTCCTGAGCTCTAACTTTAATCTCGACTGAAGATAAGATCTCTCCCGAGCTTCAACTTCAACTTCAACAGGAGATAAGATCTCCTTCAATCTCAGCTAGAGAAAAGATCTCCTCCGAGCTTCAACTTCAACCTCGGTTGGAGATAAGATCTCCCCTGAGCTTCAATTTCAACAGAAGATAGGATTTACTTCAACCTCGGTTGGAGATAAGATCTTCCTCGAGCTTTAACATCAATAAGAGATAAGATCTCCTTCAACCTTGGCTGGAGATGAGATCTCTCCTGAGCTCCAACTTCAACCTCGGCTGGAGATAAGATCTCTTCCGAGCTTCAACTTCAACATCAATAGGAGATAAGATCTCCTTCAACCTCGACTGAAGATAAGATCTCCCCCGAGCTTCAACATCAATCTCAACAGGAGATAAGATCTCTTTCAATTTCTACTGGAGATAAGATCTCCTCCGACCTTCAACTTCAATAGGAGATAAGATCTCCTTCAACCTCGACTGGAGATAAGATCTCCTCCGAGCTCCAACTTCAATCGAAAATAAGATCTCCCCCGAGCTTCAATCGCAACAAGTGCAGAACCTAGAAAAGAACTTTGACAGTTATCTTTTTTGTACTCCCTTCCTTTGAATTTCAAACTCGAGAGTGGGGGCACTATTGTTGGGGATAAACCTCACTCCTGTCGAAGTCCAGTCTGATGCTTAGCCTAATGCAACTGATAATCATGAAAGAGCTTTGATCGAAAATTCTTCCTTTAGCAGTCGAACCCCAGCCGAACTCCTTCGACAGCCAAACTCCTCTAGCGGACGAACCCCAGCCAAACTCCTCCGACAGCAGAACTTCTCTAATGGACGAACCCCAGCCGAACTCCTCTAGTGGATGAACGCCAACCGAACTCCTCCAGGAGCTAAACTCCTCCAACGGTCGAACCCCTCTCGAACTCCTCCAGTGGTCGAACTCCACCCGGACCTCTCCTTCAGTCGAATTTCTATAGGAGCCAAACCCCTTTCGGAACTTCTCCTTCAGTTGGATTCCTTCAAGAGCCAAACTCCTTCCAGACCTCTCCTTTGGTTGGATTCCTCCATGAGCCAAACTCCTTCTGGACCTCTCCTTTAGTCAGATTCCTATAGGAGCCAAACTCCTTTCGAATATCTCCTTCAATCAGATTCCTTCAAGAGCCAAACTTCTTTCAGATCTCTCCTTCAATCAGATTCCTCCAAGAGCCAAACTCCTTCCGGATCTCTCCAATCGAATTCCTACAGAAGCCAAACTCCTTCCGAACCTCTCCTTCAGTTGGATTCCTCCAGGAGTCGAATTTCTTCTAGACCTCTCCTTCAGTCGAAATTTCTACAGGAGCCGAACTCCTTTCGAACTTCTCCTTTAATCGAATTCCTCCAAGAGCCAAACTCCTTCTGGACCTCTTCTTCAGTTGGATTTCTATAGGAGCCAAACTTCTTCCAAACTTTTCCTTCAGTCGGATTCCTTCAGGAGTCAAACTCCTTCTAGACCTCTCCTTCAGTCAGATTTCTTCAGGAGCCAAACTCCTTTCGGACTTCTCCTTCAGTCAAATTCCTATAGGAGCCAAACTTCTTTCGGACTTCTCCTTCAATCGAATTTCTATGAGAGTCAAACTTTTCCATCAGTCGAACTTCATCTAGATTCCTCCAGAGGATTACTTTCAGATTTTAAGTAGTATTCCTTTCGGATGATCTCCTCTAGCCGTATTCTCTTTAAGAATCCAAACTCCTCTGGAGTTGATATATGTCAAAGCTCTTCACCAACCAACACTTGCTTCCTCCAAACTTTGACTATTAAATCTCAACAAACAGATGACCCTACTACCGGATGGTTATGACTATCATTATCAGTCTATTACAAGCGACACCTCTCTCTGTAATAAATTTCATGTGGCCCCCCGAGCAGCCCACTATCGGACGGTTAAGACAAGCTCCATCTATAAAAAGAAACCCTCTAGATATATTTTCTCTAAGCTCTCTTCTTCTTTCTAAAATTTTGCTGAATTCTTACCTGAGCACTCCATTTCTATTGGACAGAAGAGCTAACTTGATCGTCGAAGGGTCTTGCTAAAGCCACCACCATCGACTCCGGATGAAACTTTATTTTGCAGGTCACCGACGGCGACCTCTTCTTCCTCAACTCTAGCTCAATCCGACGTCAACTAGATTCTGCACCAACAGTAATTATCGATATAATTATTGCATCAGCACTTAAACAAAAGCATCAATAATGGATGGGCTTAATTTTTTAATTTTAAAAAATATTTATTGATGTTAATTAAGCATAGATAATAAGACAAATTAGCTACACTTATCTCTTTCGTAGGTAATTAGGTTATTACCTATGCTAAATTTACATCGATAAATATTTTTTTTTATTTTTTTAATTTCATAAATAATTTATCAACATTAATTAAGTGTAGGTAATAAGCAAAATTACTTATGTTTATCTATTACATAGATAATTATGCTAATTTCCTATGCTAATATAACATCGACAAATATTTTACTTTTGTATTATTTTTTTTATTCTTGTAAATACTTTATCAATGTTAAATAAGCATAAGAAATAATGTTAATTACCTACATTTCCTTATTATGTAGGTAATTAAGCTTATTGCCTACGCTATACTTGCATCGATAAATCTTTCTTTTTTTTATAAATTTAATTATTTTTATAAATAATTTATCAATAAATTAGCGTAGGAAATAAGTCAAATTATCTATGTTTAGTTCTTATGTAGGTAATTGGCTTATTGCCTATGCTAAAGTAGCATCCATAAATATTTTATTTTTTTATTAATTTTTTTTATTTTCATAAGTAATTTATCATTATCTAAATAATTTATTGATATAATTTTAAAATTTAAAAGCCCATCTTCATCGATCATTATCTAAATAATTATCATTAAAATATTATCATAAAAGTCTACCTCAATCTGGTAGCCCTAGCTATGTCGATCAATAAAATTTGATATTGATGGCCATAAACGATCGTATGATGATCTGATAGATAGAGATCACTGATGAATTCAAAAATTTATAACAATAATTTTGGTGATATTTATAGCATACTATCAAAATTTTATCTCAATTAGACATCATTATCATAATCAATTTAGCATAGAATGATTTCGATCATTGAATAAAAAATATGTGATCAAAATACCAAACGATGTCTAATTATAAGATGATTTTTTAGATAAATAATCTTTGCTCCTTTGATCATTTATTTGGTGATGATCATAAAATTTAAAATGCATGTATATAAGCGATGAGAAACTATATATCTTTTGATACTCATTCTTAAGATTCTTAAGTAATTATACTTTTATTTTCGTAGGATCTGCTTAACATGCATGATTCATACATACATGGTTTGAATTTTAAGATCATTATCATATAAATAATCAAAATAGTAACAAAGATTATTTATCTAAAAAATTATCTTATAATCAGATGTCATTTGACTTTTGATCATATATTTTTTGTTTAACGGCTGAAATCAGCCCATGCTAAATTGATCATGATAATAATATCTGATTGAGGTAAAATTTTGGTAGTGTGTTACAAATATCATCGAGATCATTATTTTAAATTTTTAAAATCATCGGTAGTCTCTATCCTTCAAATCATCAAGGTGGACTTTTGTGATAATATTCTAATGATAATTATTTAGATAATAATCGATAAAGATGAATTTTTAAATTCTAAAATTATACCGACAAATTATTTAGATAACAGTAAATAATTTATGAAAATAAAATTATTAATTTAAATACAATAATTACCTATGAAAATCACTAACGTAGGGAATTTATTTTATTTCCAATGTTATACTTGCACCAAAAAATGTTTCTTTTTAATTTTTTATTTTTAAATTTTAATTAAATATTTTTTAAAAGTAGTTTTAATTTTAAATAAATATTTTTCAATGTTGGCAATAACATTAAGTACCTACGTTTCATGTTAACATAGGTAATTATTGTATTTATCAATGTTAACATTACGTTGCTAAAAACTTATACTTTTTATTAAATATTTTATTTTTTGTTAAACATTTACCAACATTACATAAATGTCGGCAATAACTTAATTACCTACATTTTTCCTTAATATAGCTAATTATATTAATTACCGATGTTTTTTTATGTCGATAAATCTTGAAAATTAATGTTAATTGAAGTTAATTATTGATATTAGATAATTAATGTCAATAGTTAATATTAATTATTAAATTATGAATCAATTGAAATAAATTATTTATAAAAATAAAAATATTAATTAAAAAATCTCTTTTTGATGCAACTAAAATGTCAAAAAATTGCCTATGCTTAATATTTACATAGAAAATTAAATTTATTGCCAACAAAAATTAAACATCAAAAAAAGTTTGACATTTTTAGCAACATAAATTAATGTCGGTAAATAGAGGAACTACCTATGAAATTATACGTCGGTAATAACCCAAATTTTGTGGCTTAAATTATAAGTCAGTAAAAAGTAAAAATATTTATCGATGCTAATTATACATCAAAAATAACATAAATTTCCTATGTTAAAGATTTACGTAGGTAATTATTTTATTTTCCAATGTTAATTTACCATCGCTAATAAGTTATACTTTTTATTAAATTTTTTTTATTAAATATTTATCAACATTTTTAAATATCGATAATAATTTTAATTACCTACATTTAATTTAACATCGCTACTTATTAAAATTACCAATATTATGTTGCGTTGGTAAATCTCTTTAGATATTTACAACCCCGCCCCTCTTTGCATTTTCGTCTCCCGCCCCCGCCCTCCTATTTTCTCAGCTCGAACCCTCTTCGCTGGCTACCACCGCCATCCTATCCCTTCTCTCTTTCGATCACTCTCATCATCGGTCGTCCCCACTTCCACCTCAGTTACTGTCGTCGTGGCCATGCCGCCGCCCGGAAAAGGTAAAAGTCTTTTTTTTTTTGCATCCTTGGGGAAGGGAGGAGTCGAGGGGTGGGGTTGGAAGGAGAGGAGGGGTGGGGTGGGGTAAAGGAGAGCCACAGAATGAGGGAGCGGGCCTAGGCATTTTGGGGGAGGAGGGGCATGGGGCCAGGGGAGCGGTTGTCGATGGTGACTGGCAGCGGAGACCCGACCAAGGTGTGGGGGTGGCGGTGGCGACAAGTACCCCAGGGGTGGTGCAGGGGCAGAGGGGAGGGAGGTACGGACGGAGGGGGAGGGGGGTGCAGGGGCCAGTGGTGACGATGGCCAGAGGGAAGGAATGGTTTTTTTATAATTTATTTATTTATTTATAATACTTAAAAATAAAAAAATAAAAAATAAATAATATAAATAATATAATATAATATATAATATTTAATATTTAATTTTGTTTTCAAAATAATTATAAAATATTATTTTTTAAAAAATATCAAATAATTAAAAGAGGAAGGAAAAGAAAATTTATAGTAATTAATATAATTTATTATTATATTTTTATATATTTTATATATTTTATATGTAATTATATAAATATTTTATGTAGGATTATTTATTATTTTATAGGATTATATATTTTATAATATTATATATATTTTATATCTAATTATATAAATATTTTATATAAGATTATTATTTAATATTTTATAGGATTATATAATTATTTTATATATTCAATCTAGTTATCTAAAACTGTAACTAAGATTAATATTAGTGTGAAAAAATATGAACCATGCTTATACTATTTTTAGATACAATGTAAAAAATAAATTAAAGAATATAAATTAATCATATAATTTTCAAGGTTAATAAGAAGGACATATGATTGAATTTATTGATTTTCTTACAGTCTTAGTCAATGAGATACATCTAGATTGGCTCCATATTTTTTAATCTACCATTTAGATAATGTCTTGCCAGCATTAATTTTAAGATTAAACACATTTTTGTTGTTGTATTGAATACCTATTCAATATATTGATCATATATTTGTAATGTATGTTGTTGATGAATGTTGTTCAACTTTGATTTTTTTTTTAAATTTTTTTATTTAAGGTTCATATTGATAATTTATTATTAAAGCTTTAATCTTTAGTTTATAATTTTATATTTATAAAATTTATTGCATAAAATATGAGAAACATCCATATTTTAGAGGAAACTTTACTGAAATGTAGAGTTATTCTTTTTTGATAAAATAGAATACCATTTCTGAATGTATGTTCAGAGATGGTAGCTAAATTGCATTGAGCCATAGATTTTCATTCAAGAGTCAATTTCCAATCGGGATCGACTTTTAGATATCCTATTTTTGGATATTTTGAAAAAGCTTTAATCTTATTATTATTATTAGTCGATATTTTATTTCATTATATGGTGTTCAGTAGTTATCTCTTATCTGTTCTCTGGATATATATTGGATAGGATGTATAAGCACCGTATTCACATCGTATACTTAGAGAACCATGAGGAGATGCTACCAAAATTTTTATAATAATGAAACAAAATATCAACTCATAACAATAATAAGATTATTGCTCTTCTAAAAGAAATAGAGCCATACCTATTAAAAATGTATAGGATGATGCATTCTTAAAATCTTACTAATAACACATACTTTAATGATGAACATTTTTCGTGAATAGAAGAAAAATATTGACAAGAGCTGGATGAATGCTCTCTCTATCATTTTACCTGAATACCGACAAGATGTTAGGAATTTTATAAGATTTGCATGAAAAAGAGTTGATGATTCCAATAGAATCAAATGTTCTTATCGGAGATGTCACAACAATTACTTCTAGCCTACAGATACAGCATTGGAGCACTTGTTGAATTGGGATATGGATAGAAAGTATACTATTTGGGATTTACATGAAGAAAGTAGACCTACTAAAATAAGAGACCAACATATGGATGAACAGTCTAAACCAATTAGCATCAATGAGATGTTAGATTATTTATATTAAGGACCATATTTTGACAACTCTCTTAAGAGTACGGATAATGCAAATGATAGATATTTAAAAAAAACTCACGAGAGATGCCAAGGAGCCATTGTATCTAAATTATAAGAAGTTCTCGATGCTTGAGTACTTGATAAAACTTCTCCATGGTAAAATCATGTTTGGTTGGAGTCAAAAGTCATTTGACTTTATATTGAACTTAATCAAGGAGGCATTATCGAATGGTGAAAAACTTTCAAAATCATATTCAGAGGCATAAAAGTATATGTGTGAACTTGGACTGGGTTATACACCAATACATGCATGCAAGAATGATTGTGTATTATTTTATAAAGAGCATCAACACTTGAATTGTTGCCTAGAATATGGTGAGTCAAGGTATGCTAAAGATTTTGAAAGAGGTAAGAAGTGGCCTCATAAGATTTTGAGATATTTTCCATTAACATCAAGACTTCAGAGACTTTATCAATCATCGAAGATCGTCGAGGCAATGAGATAGCATCATGAGATGAGAATTTCTGAGGATAACATCATTAGTCATCCAGCAGACTTTATAGTTTGAAAAAAATTTGATAAACAATATCCTCAATTTGCTAGTGACCCATGCAACATTCATCTTGGCCTAGCATCTGATGATTTCAATCCATTTGGGAGCATGAGCAATGCTTATAGTATATGGCTGGTTATGCTCATCCCAAAGATAGAATGAGGGTTGTCATCCCATCGGGATATATCATACCACTAGAGTACCATACCAAGGATCCGTATATGTGTGAGGTTGGTATTATTATCCGTTCATATGCTCCCCTGATATTGTCTGATTGGCGTAGAGTTACAAGACCACAACAGCATATCCTCCTCGATCATTTGCAGGTAACTAAATATATTTTTTGATAATTATTTAACTTTTATTTTTTTGATAAATCTCATATATTGTATATTATTTTTGTAGCATGATTTTGATATTCAGGAGATTGATATCCCGCATGTGCGGGAGGCTATCCTTCAATATATGGAGAGATTATTTAGATGATTTAAATATGAGCTCCATAGCCACTAAAAGGAGGTCTTTCATGCACGTGGGGTGGCGATGGCATGTGAGACACCACACAGGAGTGTATCATATCCCAACTAGGATCTCCTCTGCACCAGATACGAGGATCCTACATACCGGGTGTAACTATTATATATAAGCTGAATATTAATTATTGAATTGATATGATATTATAATATGTTCATTAATATCTTGATTGCATTTGCTTATTAGGCCTCTTATGAGAAGGCCTCACAGAGCAGGTCGAGGCTTACGGTGATGCATTACGGTGGATCAAAGTCATTTGCATAGTATCAGTAAGAGCTGGTAAGTATAGATACATACATCTTTAATGATATGTTAGAATATATCTGTGTCAGTATATTTACATTTATAAATTTTAAAGAAACATCAAGATAGGATAGCTGCCCAGGTGGATTGACGTCTACTAGAGGACCCATCGTCGGGTGACGGGCGAGTGGCTTCTTGGGACTAGGGAGAGACATGCAAGTATTAATTGATTAAGTTCTATTTTAATTTCATTATAAAGTTTAAATTTTTTATTATATTTATTTTTTTCTTTAATTAGGACCGCATGATGGAGATACGATCCTAGCTCCTAGTTGAGGGCTCTACCCCATCCACAAATGACGATATCTATGATGAGATGCTCGGTAGGAGACCTAGCTATGTTATGAGGTTGGGATATGAAGTTGTGGCCCCTAGCTCCTCTCAAGTAGCACATGTTTCTTATGATGCTCGTCTGCATGAGGTGGGGAGGATGTTGGTGCATCACCATGGCATCACCTAGCTCTGATATCATGTTGCGGAAGTCCCTGATGTTTAGCATAGACCTAAGGAGATCTTTGATATTCTTTAAAGGCAGCAAACTATCAATCTACCAATCTAGACCTATGATGGGGCGCCTCCCTCCTTGGGCTTGAGGGAGGCAGCCCCCTTGGGGCAGCAACTCTAAAGAGAAGAGAGAAGAGAGATTGAGGGAGAAAAGATCTATATTTCAATCCATATTCTAAAATCCAAATATAACCCATGTATTTATACATAGCCATTAGGCCAAACCAAAAACTCTCCTGGCTAACCCAATATATGAAAGCACTCACCGAGACTATGTACATATGTCTCACATGCTTTCATCCCCTAGATCTAAATCCAATCCATATATGAGTTAGCCCCCTTAAGATCTTATTAGATCAGTCCTTAAGACCCTAGGATAAAAGCCTATCCTAGATCCAAATAGAAAAACCCATCCAGTTTTGTTCGCCACCGTCGAGCTGGCTCTATCAGGAGCCAAGCTGGCTCGACTACATCTCATCCGAATCCTATCTTCTATCTGTCTGAGAAAGCTGGTTCACTACACCCCGAGCCAGCTCAACTGTGCTCCAAGTTGGCTCGATCTCAGACCAAGCCAGCTCGACTGCGTATCCAAGCCAGCTCGCCTATGTGTCAGTCCCTTATCTTGGCTGATTCTTTTCCTGGCTTTGGTCCCTTGCTCTACCTTATATCCTAGATCTTCGGAGTACCTACTAAGCCCCCTTAAGATCCTCACACCTGAACGTCGAGCTTCGTGTAGGGCTACACGCTGCCTTCATCTAGGATAACTCTTGTCCTATCCTAGGACTCACACTCATCCTAGTCTCTCAGAGCCAACATCCTGACTCCTCCTGTGGCCTTCCAAGGCTTGGGAGCACCACACCAAATCCTACAATCTTCACCTTGGTGCATCCAAGCCTTGGCACACCTGGCAATGTTCCCCTGCATGAACCTGCTGTCATTTTACATCCTAACAGCTACTTATGCACACCTTACCACCGCCATTCTTCTTTAGCTGCTAAGCTCTCTTTACGATCTTTGGGATGACCGCCTCCACCACTGAAGACCTTGGCTTGCTTCTATGCATCACCCTTGAAGTTGTAGGCATCCTTTGCTTGGCAGTCGCATCAACTATCTTGGACTTTTCTGGAGAATTTGCAGTAATCCTATGCCGACGCCTGCTACATACCCTAATACAGTCTCCTTAGAACTTTGTCTGTCCTCCCACACGTGCTGCTCCATCTAGAACTGTGCATCTCCGGCATTAGTGCTAGAATATTGGTCTTCTTGCACTCCTCCGCTCTGAACTCGTGTCATAACTCCCTCCATCGATGAAGCCACCTCTGCCTAGTGCTCCATCTAAAACCAAAGTCTCCTTGATGCCACAAAAGCTGACTCTATAACCAAGTCTTCTAGGACAACGACTCAATGCTGCACTATTGTGCCTACCACTATGCCATGGATACCGTCGCTACCCCTTCAGACCCTCTGCACTTTGCAAACCTGTCCAAAATTGTATTAGATACACTGCACCCCATAAGCTCCTCCGAGATCATAAAGAGCTCATCCGACTCTTCACTTGCAGCGACTGAACTGATGGAATCTGAGTTTTCTCCTTCCTTGTACTTCTTCCAAAGCAAATATTCTCACTTAAAGTGCCCTGCTTCACCACACTTGAAGCATCTCTTGGATCCCTTGCTGATCCTTCTTCTTTCCTTGCCTGGGCCTCTCTGAAACCATGAGACCCTCTTGGAAGACCTCCCTTTTCATCATTCATTTCTGCTGCTAATTGGACCTTAGCACTGATACGATCTCCTCGTACACCAGCATCTTCTTACCATACAGCAACATCGTCACCAACGGATCGAAGCTCCCGGGTAGCAAACATAGCAGCAATAAATTTTTATCCTCCTCTTTGAGATCCACACCAATGTTGAGCAAATCCATGCTCATTCGATCGAACCACTGAATATGCCCCACAACATCCTCGTCCTCTTGCATTCGAAGGCTATATAGTTGCTTCTTCAGCATCAACTTGTTGCACATATTCTTTTCCATATACAACTGGCATAACCTCAACCATAAATCCTGGGTGTCTTCTCCTCTAACATGCCATACAGCACCTCATCTTCTAAACAAGTTCTAATCATAGCACATGCCCTATTCTCCAAGGACACCCACTTCTTATCAGTCATCACCTCCGGCCTATCTTTCAAGGCCGAATCTAGTCTCATCTGAACCACCAGATCCTCCATCCTAATCTTTCACATCGTAAATTTTTTTTTCCATCAAAGTTCTCAAATCCTACCTTCAACCCGCTATTCTCCATGATCGTATGAATCAAAAACAGCAAACAGGTGGATCTAAAAAATTACCTTGATTAGGGATGGTGGACAGCAGCCCTATGATCTCTTTCTTCCTCATGAAGCCTAGAGAAAGCCTTTAGATCTAAACCTCACTGCTGATCTCTGCTGAAATTTGATCTTTTTCCTCCTCCATGCTCAATCAAGCTCTGATACCACTTGTTAGATCCTGATACCACTCTGATATCAAATGTTGGTGCATCACCATGGCATCATCTAGCTCTAATACCAAGTTGCGGAAGCTCTTGTCTTTAGCATGGACCTAAGGAGACCTTTGACATTCTCTAAGGGCAGCAAACCATCGATCTACCAATCTAGATCTATGATGGGGCTCCTCCCTCCTTGGGCTTGAGGGAGGGCATCCTTGGGATGGCAACTTTAGAGAGAAGAGAGAAGAGAGATTGAGGAAGAATAGATCTGTATTCCAATCCACATTCTGAAATCCTAATACAATCTATATATTTATATATAGCCATTAGGTCAGACCAAAAACTTCTCTAGCTAACCAAATACATGAAAGCACTCACTGAGCCCATGTACATATGGCTCACATGCTCTCATCCCTTGGATTTAAATCTGATCCATACATGAGTTAGCCCCCTTAAGACCTTATTGGACCAGGCCTTAAGATCTTAGGATAAAAGCCTAGTCTAAATCCAAACAAAAAATCCTGTCCAATTCTGTTCGCCACCATCGAGCCGGCTCTGTCAAGAGCCGAGCTGGCTCGACTGCATTTCATCCGAATCCTATCATTTGTCTGCTTGAGATAGCTAGCTCATTGTGCCCTGAGCCGGCTTCATCTCAGTCTAAGCCGGCTCGGTTGCATATCTGAGCCAGCTCACCTATGTGTCAGCCTCTTGTCTTGACTGATTCTTTTTTTGGCTTTGATTTCTTACTCTATCTTATGTTTCAGGTCTCCGAGCAACTACCAAGCCCCCTGACTTGAACCTCGAGCTCCATGCAGGACTGCACGTCACCTTCACCTAGGACAACTCCCATCCTAGCCCTAGGACTCACACCCATTCTAGTCTTTCGGAGTAAATATCCTGACTCCTCCTATGGCCTCCTAAGGCTTGGGAGCACCATACCAAATTCTATAATCTCCATCTTGATGCGCCCAAGCCTTGGCACACCTGGCAATGTTTTCTTGCATGAACCTACTTGTGCACACCTTGCCACCATCATTCTTCTTCAGTTACTGTGCTATTTTTAAGGCCTTTGGGATGACCGCCTCTACCGTTGAAGATCTTGTCTTACTTCTATGCACCATCCTTGGAGTTGTAAGCATCCTTCTACTTGGCAGCCGCATCAACTGTCCTGGACTTTTCTGAAGAATTTACAGTAATTCTATGTCGGCACCTACTGCATACCTTGACATGGTCTCTTCAGAACTTCATCTATCCTCCCACACATGCTGCTCCACTTAGAACTGTGCATCTCCGGTATTGGTGTTGGGATATTGGTCCTTTTGCACTCCTCCGCTCTAAACTCGGGTCATAACTCTCTCCATCTGTGAAGCTACTTCTGCCCGATGCTCCACCTAAAACCAAAGTCTTCTTGATGCCATAGAAGCCGACTCTATAATTGAGTCCCCTAAGGACAACCATTCAACACTATACTGTTAAGCTTACCACTACACCTTGGATACCATCGTTGTCCCTTCAAACCCTCCGTACTCCACAGACTTGTCTGAAATCATCTCAGATACACCACACCCTATGGGCTCCTCCGAGACCATCAAGAGCTCATCCGACTCTTCACTTGTAGTGATTGAACTAATAAAATTTGAGTTTTTCCTTCATTGCACTTCTTTCAAAGCGAACATTCTCGCTTAAAATATCCTGCTTCACCATACTTGAAGCATCTCTCAGACCTCTTGCTGCCACTTTGTTGACCCATCTTCTTTTCTTGCCTGGGCCTTTCTGAAACCACGAGACCATCCTAAAAGATCTTTCTCTTCGTCATCTATTTCTACTGCTCATTGGATCTTAGCACTGATACGATCTCCTTGTACACCAGTATCTCATTACCATACAGCAATATCGTCACCAATGGATCAAAGCTTTCGAATAGCAAACATAGCAGCAATAAATTTTTATCCTCCTCTTCGAGATCCATCCCAATGTTGAGCAAATCCATGCTCATCCAGTCGAATTGCTGAACATGCCCTACAACATCCTCGTCCTCTTACATCCAAAGGCTATACAGTTGCTTCTTCAACATCAGCTTATTGCACATATTCTTTTTCATGTACAACTGGCATAACCTTGACTATAAACCCTTGGGTGTCTTCTCCTCCAACACACCATACAGCACCTCATCTACCAAATAAACCCTAATCATGGCACATGCCCTTTTCTCCAAGGACACCCACTTCTTATCTATCATCTCCTCCGGCATATCTTCCAAGGCCAAATCTAGTCTCATCTGAACTAGTAGATTCTCCATCCTAACCTTCCACATCGTGAAACTTTTTTTTTCATCAAACTTCATAAATCCTACCCTTCAACCCGCTATTCTTCATAATCGTATAATTCAAAAATAGTAAACAGGTGGATCTAAAAAAATATCTTGACTAGGAACGGTGGATAGCAGTCCTGTGATCTCTTTCAAGTCTGAAAAAAGTCTTTAGATCTGAACCTCGCTACTGATCTCTACTAAAATCTGATATTCTTTCTCCTCCATTCTCAACCAGGCTCTGATACCACTTGTTGGATCCTAGTACTACTCTGATACCAAATATTGGTGCATCACCATGGCATCACCTAACTCTGGTATAATATTATGGAAGCCCCTAATCTTTAGCATGAACCTGCGGAGACCTTTGACATTCTCTAAAGGCAGCAAACCATCGATCTACCAATCTAGATCTATGATGGGGTGCTGATAAGTGGTAAAAATATACTAATAAAAGTATTAAATTATAAAATAAATTAATCTATTTTATAAGAAATTAATATTTTTATTCATCTTATGTAGGAAAGAAGGCCACCAATATAAAGATCTTATTTTTCTGATTCTGATGAAAAAAATTTCAGATAAAACGGACTTCAAATGAGCCCAAAATTGATTTCAAAAAAAAAAAAATGCCAATGCAATGCTGATGTCTGGATGATGTCAGCATTTTTTGCGAGTGCACGATGGACCATCTAAAGGGTATTTTGAGAATTTCATAGCAAGAGGCGACGCTCTGATTGGTAGAAGAGTGCGGCGGTCTGATAAGCATCGTAAATTCACCAATAAAAGTATTAATTTATTAATTAATTTATATTAATTTTTAAAAATTATCAATCAATTTAAATATAATTTTTGAAAAATTTATATTTTTATTAATTAAAAAATTAATTAAAAAAATAATAAAAAATAAATAAAAATTAAAAAATAAAATTTTAATATCAAAAGAAAGAGCTTATTTTTCTGATCACAACAAAATAAATTTTAAGTAAAATGGAGTTAAAATGGAAAAGATATGAATTTTTAAAAATTATAAAATAAATAAAAATTAAATAAAAGAAAATGGCTCAACCGGCTCCGTAAGCCGAGCCACCAAGCCAAGCCGAGCCACCAAGCCAAGCCAAGCCATCAAAGCTGACTCAGTCTTGAAGCCATCAGTCGGTCTACGATCCAGGCGTGGACCGCCAGCTCAGTAAAGTCGCCGAATCAGAGCTTGCCACGTGGTGGACCTAGACCCTTAAAGGGTCTACAAAAAATTTATCGTGGCTCACAGGGCAATCTGGTCATTTCACTCGGTGATAGAAGCTTGATTGGTTGCGGTGTGGGTGCGCGCCGGTCTATCGCGGTCCATGGGAACAGTAATTGCCGCGATCGGTATGGCTGCGGTTGATTGCGTTAAGATCGGACGGTCAACATTTTTTTCTGGTGTCATTTCACTCGGATCACCATCAAATAGCAGCGCCTGATTCCAGCTTCGATCCGACGGTCCAGAATGCTTTCGGCGGTGATCAGGACTCCCGAAGCATGATTGCGGCATTTCCTCGATCAAGCGCGATCGGACGGCAGAATTAATTCGAGCTGATTTGGACTGATAAGCATCCGATTTTGATGATTTTTGAACCGTTCGATTCCTATCGAATAGTCAGATTTTACCAGATTTACTAGAGTGGTAACAGAGTTATTTTTATTCAAATTTTATTCATATTTTTACGATTACAAAGGAAATTAGTCCATATTCTTTTAGAAATAAATATCTACCTCTTTAGCTCTATAAAAGGATCTAAGCCTCTAAGAAGGGGGAGGGTTGGAAGGGAAGCTAAGGTATAGGGTGAAAGTCAAGCTCTAGATTAAAGGTTGCTTCAAAGCTGCGGTGCTGCTGAGAAGAAGAGCCGATCTTCTACGCCATCTTCATGCCTACGCCGATCTGCGATCTTCATCTAGTCTTTTTCCTTTAATTTCCTTATATTAAAATTCTAATTTTCTTTAATTTCTTTATTTAAATTCTACATCTTAGTTTTAAATTTAATAAAGAAGTTTCATTATTCTTTTCAAATTTAGCTCTTTAAATTATTGTTTCTTTAATTGCTTTTTAATTTTACTATAAGTAGTTTGCCTAAGATCTAAATAGTAGATCTTAGTATCAAATTTATTTTTGCATAATTTAAATTCTATTTTTATTTATAGATCTATTTTCAACTTTAATTTTTTAAAAAAAAAATCCTTGCTTTCTTTTCTTAAAAAAAAAAAAATCAAAAATTTGTTAGAATAAATCATTGCCTCTCTGTGGATTCGACCCGACTCGCCACTTTCTTCATAATTTTTAGTTAATTTAAAAAAGTAAGAGTCGAATTTAATTGATAAACAGGTGTTTAACGACAGCATCGTGTCCCTATCAAGTTTTTTGCACATTGTCGGAGAGGCATAAAAATTAAAATTTCTTTATTTCTTTGATTTTTTTTTACTACCTACTCATTATTATTTTTTTATTTATTTTTGCAGAAAAAAAAAAGGAACAAGGAAGATTAGGGCACGAACAAAACTCTCAATCCTATTCGGTGAGATCATTCCTAAACCCTAAATCTCTTTCTTTATTTTTAATATTTGCTTTATTTTAAATTAATTAAAAATATTACCTACATAAACCTAATTAAAAAATCTCATCACAAGATTAGAAACCCTAATTATTTAGAGCATCCATCATATTAGTTTTTATTCTTATTTTTGGTGATTGCTGGAGTCAAGGTAAGCCTTTTTATAATTTAATTAATTAGTTTAAATTGCATAGAACTCTTTGATTGGAAATTTTTTTTTTCTTTTGCATATTTCATATTAAACCAAATTAAGGGCACAACCCATTAAACAAGATAAGGTGGGGATTTGATCACCCTTCCTTAGCCCACAAACAACCAACCAGCATCCTGCATTAACCCAAACCTTAACTCTTAAAATCAATTAGACATTAACCTTTAAGGATATTCGAGCTCAATAGGACAAAGAAATCCTAAGAGTTGAACCAAGTTAGGATTAATCAATTTGACTGGTGTCTAGGAAAGTGGTTCAGGGACGATTGGGCCCGAAAGAAGGTGGTTACTTAATTGGTTCTGTTCGCTTACCTGGCCAAGCACAATTGGTGTCTAAGGCAAGCAACGGAGGGACTCCCACCGACTTTACACTTACCTGGCCAGTTGATTGGTTAATCCTCTATTTGGAGGGCTTGAAGGTGATCTTGGCAGTTAGGAGCTGTCTAGATCTAGGATAACTCTTAGTCAGGATTGATTGCCTAACTTGTTTGCCAAATAATATCTAACATAAAAAAATTAACTCCTCCCTATCTTCTCCAGATTTAAGATTCTTTAGGATTTTTTCCTCTTCTTTCTTTCTCTCTTCTTTTCTTAAAAAAAATAAATAAATTAAAAAATAATAATAATAATAATTTAAAAAAAAAAAATTGAACCATATATCAAATTGCACTAGTACATGCACGGTAGAAGATCACTTTTACCTGACCTAGTTAAACCAGATCCTGAAATTGAAAGACTAATTCATTTAAGACCAGATAATCAAATGGCTGGAAATCGTGAAGAACCACCTAGGCAGATGAAGGAATACTTTATTCCTTCCACCTACAACCCATCGACTTGCATCCACATACCTGATATCCCTGCTAGTCACTATGAGATTAAGTCGACCACAATCCAGATGCTCCCATCTTTTTATGGGAATGCCAATGAAGACCCTTACAAACATCTGGATGAGTTCTTAGAAATCTGCTCTACGGTAAAAATTCAGAATTTTTCTGATGATGCCCTTAGACTGACCTTGTTCCCTTTCTCATTAAAAGATAAAGCCAAGTACTGGCTTGGCACATTAGGAAGAACAATTCAAACATGGGCAGAGATGCAACATGAATTTCTTAAGAAATTTTATCCCATAGGACGAACCAATACCATGAGGCGAGCCATCACGGGATTTGCTCAGCTTCCAGGGGAACAAATTCATGAATCATGGGAAAGACTTAAGGAACTCCTTAGAAAATGCCCACACCATGGTCTATCTAAGTGGCAAATTGTACAAGCTTTCTATGAAGGTTTAGGAGATCAATATAAGCAGATGGTTGATGCATCCTGTGGAGGTGCATTCATGAGCAAAAGTGAGGATGAAGCTTATACCTTGTTTGAAACTTTAAGTGAAAACTCTATTAACCATGCTTCATTATCTTCTTATGAAAGATCAATTTCTCAACAAAAACGGGCAGGAATTTATGAGATCAAAACTTCGGAACTCAATTCTAAGGCAGATTTGAACATAATAGCACAAAAATTAGATAAAGTCGACCTTATTGCACAGAAATTAGATCAATTCCTAAACTTAGGTCAACAATCCCCTGCACAATACACACCAGCTTCTAATTATCAAGTGATTTGCTCTATTTGTGCTAGCCCAACACATCATGTAAGTGAATGTCCCACGGTTGCACAATTACCACCTCTTATCCAAGAACAAGTCCAAGCTGCTCAAGGTTACTCAAAACCACTTAATGACCCATATTCAAATTCATATAATCCTGGTTGGAGAAACCATCCTAATTTCTCTTGGAAACCACAACAAACTCAGGCTCAGACCCAAATCCCACCAGTTCAGAATTATCAAAATAGGCCCCAATACCAGAACTATGCCTATAATAAGGGTCAGCCTAGTCAGTCTTCTCAACCACTACATTATAATCAACCCTCATACCCACCTCCTCAACAGACCAATCTAGCCGACGATAAATTCAATCAACTTCAACAATTAATTCTAAGCCAACAACAATCAATCGCCAGACTAGAAGCTCAAATAGGACAAATAGCTGAGTCTAGCATGAGGAGAGAACCGGGTCAATTACCAAGCCAACCAATTGCAAATCCTAAAAATAATCCATCCAATGTCTATCAACCACCTGGATTTACTCATCCATCTAACATTCCACCTAAGAACCCCCAATTAGAAAATGCCAAAGCAATATCTGAACTTAGAAGTGGTAGGATTCTTAAGGACCCATATCAAGACCAGGTGATAGAGGCCAATACTGATGTTAGCCAAGATGAGAAATTTGAAGAAGAGGATAATCATATAGAAGAACTTGAGCTTAAGACTGGTACTGACACTGATAAGATGGATAAAGAAAAGAAGAGAACAGATGAATTAGCTGAGACATATAAACCCAAAGCCCCGTTCCCTTCGGCCTTAGAAGCAGGCTCTTCTCGCAAAAAGCAAGAAACACGCAACAAGGAGCTAATGGAACTATTTAAACAAGTTCATATTAATTTACCCCTCCTCGATGCAATTCAGCATGTTCCAGCCTATGCTAAATTTCTTAAAGAACTCTGTACCCAAAAGCGTGAGCCACGAACCACCAAAAGAGTTATGCTATCCGAGGATGTAAGTGCGGTCCTGTTAAATCCAATACCTCAAAAGATGAAAGATCCTGGTGCACCCTTAATTTCATGTGTTATTGGAGGTATAACCTTTGACCGAGCATTACTAGACTTAGGAGCTAGTGTAAACCTCCTTCCAACCTCGGTTTATGAAAAATTTGGGATTGGAGAATTAAAACCCACGTCAGTCATTTTGCAATTAGCTGATAGATCTATAAAAACACCGCGTGGTTTAATTGAGGATGTTCTAGTTAGAGTAGATAAATGTTATTTTCCTGTAGACTTTCTCATACTTGACATGGAACCATCCCAAGAGCTGAACCAAAATCCCATAATTTTAGGACGTCCATTCTTAGCAACCGCGAATGCCAATATCAACTGTAAAACGGGAGCTATGGATATTTCTTTTGGGAATCAAAAAGTAAGAATTAATATTTTTTAATACCCCAAAGTACACCCAAGAGGAGGAAGACTGCTTTGTAATCAATCAGATAGATGAAATAGTTGAATCTAATTCCTCCTTAGATTTACTACAAGATGATGAACCCACTGAAGATACTCAAACCCAGGAAGTAAATACCCTGCTTAATTTACCTCAACCATCACATTCATTACCTTGGTCAGTGAAAATTGAGCCCTTACCTGAGCGAAAAATTGAACCACTACGTCCTTCAATTCAGGCCCCACCACAACTTGAACTAAAACCTTTACCTGAATCACTTAAGTATGTATTTTTAGGATCAAAGAAAACCCTACCAGTAATAATTGCTTCCAACTTAACTACTGAACAGGAAAACCAATTGGTAAATATTCTAAAAACATATAAAGAGGCCATAGGGTGGACCGTTGCCGATTTAAAAGGAATTAGTCCGTCAATATGCATGCACCATATTTATACAGAAGATAATGCCAAACCAACTCGAGAGATGCAAAGAAGGCTTAATCCCTAACATGCAAGAAGTAGTCAAGAAAGAAGTAATTAAATGGTTAGATGCTGGAATTATTTATCCTATCTCTGACAGCCACTGGGTGAGTCCTACACAAGTTGTTCCAAAAAAAATCTGGACTTACGGTTGTCCGCACTGAACATGGAAACTTAGTACCAACACGACTTTTCCACTGGGTGGCGTGTCTGCATAGATTATAGAAAACTCAATACAACCACCCGAAAAGATCACTTTCCCTTACCCTTTATCGATCAAATCCTAGAAAGACTAGCAGGCCAACAATACTTTTGCTTTTTAGATGGATACTCGGGATACAATCAGGTAGCAATCTACCCAGGAGATCAAGAAAAGACCACCTTTACATGTCCTTATGGAACCTTTGCTTTTCCGTAGAATGCCATTCGGATTATGTAATGCACCTGCAACTTTTCAACGGTGCATGATGTCAATATTTTCAGACATGATAGGAGATTTCTTAGAAATATTCATGGATGACTTTTCAGTCTTTGGAGAATCTTTTGAGAGTTGTCTCAACAATTTGAAGAAAATATTAAAACGATGTATTGAGGCTAATCTAGTGTTAAGCTGGGAAAAGAGCCACTTCATGGTTCAAAAAGGGATCGTTTTAGGACATATAGTATCCAAGAAAGGGATTGAGGTAGATAAAGCTAAAGTTGAACTAATTTCTAAACTTCCTCCTCCCACTTCTGTCAAACAAATTCGATCTTTTCTTGGTCATGTAGGATTCTATCGTCGCTTCATCAAAGAGTTCTCTAAAATTTCTCGTCCTTTGTGTAATCTCCTTGCTAAGGATGTTTCTTTTAACTTTGATGAAAATTGTCTTAAAGCTTATGAAATCTTAAAAGAAGCTGTGACCAAAGCTCCAATCATACAACCTCCTAATTGGTCACTACCTTTTGAAATTATGTGCGATGCCTCAGATTTTGCCATAGGAGCTGTCCTAGGCCAAAGGGTAAACAAATGTCCTGTAGTGATCTATTATGCTAGTAGAACTCTGAATGAAGCACAAATGAATTATACCACCACTGAAAAAGAGTTGCTAGCCATTGTGTTTGCCCTAGAAAAGTTTAGATCATATTTATTAGGATCAAAAATCATAATTTACTCGGATCATTCAGCCTTGAGATACCTGCTCTCAAAGAAAGATGCTAAACCATGATTAATTAGATGGATTTTACTGTTACAAGAATTTGACATTGAAATTCGAGATAAGAAGGGATCTAAAAATGTTGTAGCAGACCATCTGTCTAGGATCCTAGTGAAAGATAATGAACCTGTATCAATCAGAGAATCTTTTCCAGATGAACAATTGTTAACAGTTTCACATACAAAGACTCCTTGGTTTGCAAATATTGTCAATTACTTAGTCATAGGACAAATTCCTGATGGCTGGTCTAAGAATGAAAAGGATCGATTCTTTGCTCAAATCAAATATTATTTTTGGGAAGATCCTGAGCTTTTTAGAATTTGTGCTGATCAAATCATTCGTAGATGTGTTCCTGAATCTGAACAATGGAGTATCTTACAATTTTGTCATACTCTTGCTTGTGGAGGACACTTTTCTGGACGAAAAACTGCGGCCAAAGTGTTACAAAGTGGTTTTTATTGGCCAACATTATTTAAGGATGCCCATACTTTTAGTCAGGAGTGTTTTAAGTGTCAAGCCTTAGGGAATATTTCAAAGAAAGACATGATGCCTTTGAACCCCATTTTAGTGGTTGAAATTTTTGATGTATGGGGAATTGATTTTATGGGACCTTTTTCCACCTTCCAATGGATTTGAATACATTTTGGTAGCTGTCGATTATGTTTCTAAATGGATTGAAGCAATAGCAACTCGAACCAATGATCATAAAGTAGTCCTAAAATTTATTCAGAAGAATATCTTTTCCAGGTTCGGATTTCCACGTGCTATCATTAGTGACGGGGGTACCCATTTTACAAATCATCAATTTCGAACTTTATTACGAAAATATGGGGTGACACATAAGATAGCTACACCATACCATCCGCAAACAAGTGGTCAGGTAGAAGTCTCTAATAGGGAAATCAAGAATATCTTACAAAAGACTATTAGGCCTGATCGAAAAGATTGGTCAGATCGATTGGATGATGCATTATGGGCCTATAGGACAGCTTATAAAACCCCCATTGGAATGTCTCCCTATAGATTAATCTATGGAAAAGCATGTCACCTTCCGGTAGAACTTGAACATAAAGCATATTGGGCAATAAAATAATTAAATTTTAATTTAAACAAAGCTGGTTCCAATCGGATGTTACAATTAAGTGAATTAGAAGAATTAAGGCAAGAAGCTTATGAAAATTCAAAAATTTATAAGGAAAAAATGAAAGCCTTCCATGATAAACATATTTCAAGAAAAACCTTTGAGCCAAATCAACAAGTCTGGTTATTTAACTCAAGGCTTCGATTATTTCCTAGGAAAACTAAAATCCAGATGGGATGGACCTTATATAGTTAATCATGTATTCCCACATGGTGCAATTAAACTCTATGATCCCAGGACTAAAAATTTTTTTAAGGTAAATGGCCAAAGGCTTAAACCATATATCGAAGGGATATCATTAAATCGAAATATTTGATCAAGTGCAATTAATAGAACCATAATGAATTAAACTGCATTTTGTCTGGCTGAAAGATAAATAAACTTAGCGCTTATTGGGAGGCAACCAATACTTCTTGAATCTAATTTATTTTTTTTTTAGGCTAAGTTGGAGAACCAAAAAGCGGGAAGAAGGATCATAAGCTTCAAGACCCATGCTAAATAAATAAACATAATTTACACTCTTTTATTGAGGACAATGTCAATTCAGTTGGGTAAAAAGTAAAAAAATAAAAAATAAAAAAAAACAATAAAAAAAAAATAAAAAAAAATAAAACAAAATATATATATATATAAATAAATCAAACAATAAAAATAAAAATTAATAATAATAATATAATAAAATAATAAAATATTAAAAATTAAAAAAAATTAATAAATAAATAAAAATAAAATAATAAATAAAATAATATATAATAAAACTATTAAAAAAAAAATTTGAACAAACCATATTTTGGGAAAGAGAATCTTAAGCAAAATAAACTAGGACAAGTAATAAAGTTAGAAAGTATTAACTAATAATGGTAGCGAGTCAAGAAGCAGATTATTTGGTCAGACCATTAGCAACCTACTTAGGTCATTTAAAGGCTAACAGCACTTCTACTTGCACATGCATACTAATGAAGCACAGCAGGTGTTTGATTATAAGGCTAAATTGAGGATTCAATTATCACTAAAAATTGATGGTTTATATATACTTCAATTAAAGAAACTTGAATTTAAGGAAAGAGCTACCTGCTTCTAAAATTTAAAAAAAAAAAAATGCAAAAAAACATAGTATATGTGGATTGCCCTAAACTAGAACTTTGCACCTTAAATGTAGAAGTTCACATCAAATGGTGAAGGGAAGGCCAGGATGCTCAGCACAATTTAAAAAAAAAAAAAAAAAGCAGTGTGAAAGCTACCTTAATTCATGCACTTAACTTGGGAGTATATAAAACTAACCAAAATAGGTGATAAAAAGAAGATTCATTTGCCCTTTGAATCAACACCCAAATGCTAAGTTAGTATTCACGACACAAAGTGCTGAAAATCTTTAGATGAACTCTAAGAAAGTTTCTGATTAATCTGCCGTGAAATTTACTTCTGAAACTCAATACTTAGTTAGTGATACTGTCTAAACTTTTGATCTTAAATTCTAGATTTATTTTTGTGAAGGAGGATCTCAACAAAATATGGTAATTGATCTAAACTAAATTCTTTCTTTACTCGAGGACGAGCAAAGCTTAAGTTGGGGGGTGTGATAAGCATCGTAAATTCACCAATAAAAGTATTAATTTATTAATTAATTTATATTAATTTTTAAAAATTATCAATCAATTTAAATATAATTTTTGAAAAATTTATATTTTTATTAATTAAAAAATTAATTAAAAAAATAATAAAAAATAAATAAAAATTAAAAAATAAAATTTTAATATCAAAAGAAAGAGCTCATTTTTTTGATCACAACAAAATAAATTTCAAGTAAAACAGAGTTAAAATGGAAAAGATATGAATTTTTAAAAATTATAAAATAAATAAAAATTAAATAAAAGAAAATGGCTCAACCAGCTCCATAAGCCGAGCCACCAAGCCAAGCCAAGCCATCAAAGCCGACTTAGTCGTTGAAGCCATCAGTCGGTCTACGATCCAGGCGTGGACCGCCAGCTCAGCAAAGTCCGGCGAATCAGAGCCTGCCACGTGGTGGACCTAGATCCTTAAAGGGTCTACAGAAATTTATCGTGGCTCATAGGGCAATCTGGTCATTTCACTCGGCGACAGAAGCATTGATTGGTTGCGGTGTGCGGTGCGGCCGGTCTACGCGGTCCATGGGAACAGTAATTGCGCGATCGGATGGCTGCGGTTGATCGCGGTTAAGATCGGACGGTCAGTGTTTTTTTCGGTTGCCAATTTCACTCGGATCACCATCAAAGGCAGCGCCTGATTCCAGCCTCAATCCGACGGTCCAGAACGCTCTCGATGCGTGATCAGGACTCCCGAAGCACGATTTGCGGCCAGATTTCCTCGATCAAGCGCGATCGGACGGCCAGAATTTAATTCGAGCTGATCTGGGCTGATAGGCATCCGATTTTGACGATTTTTGAACCGTTCGATTCCTATCGAATAGTCAGATTTTACCAAATTTACTAGAGTGGTAACAGAGTTGTTTTTATTCAAATTTTATTCAGATTTTTACGATTACAAAGAAAATTAGTCCCATATTGCTTTTAGAAATAAATATCTACCTCTTTTAGCTCTATAAAAAGGATCCTAAGCCTCTAAGAAGGGGGGAGGGTTGGAAGGGAAGCTAAGGTATAGGGTGGAAGTCAAGCTCTGGATTAAAGGTTGCTTCAAAGCTATGGTGCTGCTGAGAAGAAGAGCCGATCTTCTACGCCATCTTCATGCCTACGCCGATCTGCGATCTTCATCTAGTCTTTTTCCTTTAATTTCTTATATTAAAATTCTGAATTTTCTTTAATTTCTTGTATTTAAATTCTGCATCTTAGTTTTAAATTTAATAAAGAAAGTTTCATTATTCTTTTCAATTCTAGCTCTTTAAATTATTTGTTCTTTATTGCTTTTTAATTTTACTATAAGTAGTTGCTAAGATCTAAATAGTAGATCTTAGTATCAAATTTATTTTTGCATAATTTAAATTCTATTTTTATTTATAGATCTATTTTTCAACTTTAATTTTAAAAAAAAAAATCCTTGCTTTCTTTTCTTAAAAAAAAAAAAAAAAATCAAAGATTTTAGAAATAAATCATTGCCTCTCTGTGGATTCGACCCGACTCGCCACTTTCTTCATAATTTTTAGTTAATTTAAAAAGTAAAGAGTCGGATTTAAATTGATAAACACGGTGTCTTAACGGCAGCATCGTGTCCCTATCACGGTCCATGCAACACCGGGCTCGCGCATGATCCACGGAGGGTAATTTGGAAATTCTGTCTAATCCAACGGGCGGTATTCACTGAAACTCGATCGGACGGTCGAAAAGAAGACGCTGATGGACGGCATCCATAGCTCTCGATCGAGATCCAACGGCTAAGATCCATCCTAACGTAAAACTAAAGATCAGAAGGCTTATTTCTACGCGATAGGATGGCCCAGATTCGATCCAACGGTCGATCCAACGGCTGGCATTAAATCCAACTTGATCTAGGTTATTTTAAGGGTTTTTTGAGTGGTTTTTGGATCATTTGATCAACATTTGATGGTCAGAATTATCCAAATCTTAGTTTGAATTGTTTTGGGAGTCTTAAACCTAATTTTTGATGGATTTTGGGGGAAAATCAAACTCTTTATCTATAAAAAGAGTTTGTTATCGTGAAAAAAAAAAAATCAATGAGAGAGAGAGACAGAGAGAGAAATAAGGAGAGAAAGAGAGAGACAGAGAGAGAAAGAGAGAAAGAGAGAGAAAAAGAAAAAGAAAAAGAAAGGAGAGAGATAAGAGTGATTTGTGAGAAATAAAAAAAAAGGATTTTTGATTTTTTTTCGATGATCAAGACATCGATCAAGGAGCCTCTTCTTCTTCGCCAAGTTCTCCACATCAAGAGCAGCAGACAATCAATTTCAGCAATCAAATAGTCTAATTTCTCTATGCTTTTTATTTTAGTTGCTGTTTTTGAACTTGTTATCATGAACTAAATTTTTTTTACTAAGGCTAAGGTGTAGCCACTCTTTTGATGCAATATTCAGTATGATTTATTTTTAAATTTTATTCATGAGGAGTATATAAATCTGATCTTAATGCTTTTAGATTACTGGCCATCTTCTAATTGATCTGATGAACATAGATGTTACGGACCAAGTACATCTATGTTAATGCTTCTTGATTATATACCTTGTATTATGAATCAAATTAGAATTCATATGCATGCGAAAATTTTAGTGTGCTTTGGACGCAGCGTATTTTAATTAGAGGGTTTCACAAAACCTAATGCATTAATATTTATTTAAATTACACCTAGATCAAAGGATAATTAATAAATATTAATAATTTTGCTATGCCTGGACCAAAGGATAGTGAATAAATTAGGAGACTCCACCATCACATGAAATAAAATTAATCTAAAAACCTGAATATTGTATTGACTGAGTTGGTGAACCGATTGCCTTAGTAATCCATTACTCTTGAGTTTAAAATCCTAATAATTTACACTCTCTCTATTTAATTAAAAACTTTTAATTATTTTTTTTATTTTTTTTATTTTTTTTAATTTCTTATTCTCATAAATCGATCTTCTAATTAAAGCATAGGAAAGAGCTTTTCAGTACTTATTTTCCAATCCTCTAGGGACGATACTCTACTCATTCACTTTATTACTTGATCGACTGGTGCACTTGCCATAGCTATAAATTAGCATGCATCAAGTTTTTGGCACCGTTGTCGGGGATTGTATCTAAAATAATATTAAAATTTTGATCCTAGCTTTACTTTAGAAATTTATTTTTAATTTTTATTATTAAAAAAATTTATTCATTGCATGACACGTACTGGACATAGTAACTTACTATCTCTAGATCCAAAAATTGAAAGAACTATTAGAAGACTATAACAAGAGAGAAACATGGCAGCTGGAGATCCTAACGACATCAATCTAGGATTGGATATGGCAATCGAAGGACAGCATGAAGCTATTCGACCAGTACATCATCCATTAAATGATTACATCACACCATCTGTAGTCGATGCAGCTTCGAGCATCAGGAGACCGCCTGTACGAGCAAACAACTTCGAAATAAAATCGACGATGATCCAGATGATTCAATCAACTGTCCAATTCAGTGGACACGTGCATGATGATCCGAATGCCCATATTTCTAATTTTCTTGAACTTTGTGATACTTTTAAAATTAATAGGGTGTCGGATGATGCTATTAGATTAAGGTTATTTCCTTTCTCTTTATGGGATAAAGCTAAAAATTGGCTTCATTCTCTTCCTGCAGGTTCTATCACAACTTGGGATGTCCTAGCCCAAAAATTCTTAGCCAAGTACTTTCCACCTTCCAAGACTGCTAAGATGCGCAACGATATCACTTCTTTTATGCAGATGGACATGGAGACACTATATGAGGCTTGGGAGCATTTCAAGGAACTGCTGAGGAGATGTCCACATCATCAACTACCCGTATGGCTTCAGGTACAAACTTTCTATAATGGTTTATCTCCTACTAATCATTCTATGATTGATGCAGCAGCAGGAGGAACCATTAACCAAAAAATAGAGGAAGAAGCATTCGATCTGATTGATGAGATGGCTTCAAATAGCTATCAATGGCAGACAGAGTGTATGATGCCAAAAAAACTAGCAGCTATGCAGGGAGTAGATTGCGTGCCAACCTTACTAGCTGAAATTGCAGCCTTTAGAGCAGAAGTTAACAACTTGAAGGGAACAGCTATGCATATTCAGAGCATTACTTGTGACTTGTGTGGAGGAGGACATGATACGAACAATTGCCAGATAGATAATCCTTTTGCTAAAATAACTGATACAGCTAATTATATTGGTAATTTTTTCAGGCCGCAACGAAACAATCCCTACTCCAACACATACAATCAAGGGTGGAGGCAGCACCCAAATTTCTCGTGGAGTAATCAAAATGCAGCACAATAGCCACCCCCAGGATTTCAAGTATTTGAAAAGAAGTCCAACATGGAAGAGCTGATGGTCAAATTTATGCAAAATCAAGAAGCAACTATAAAAAATTTGGAAGCCAAACTTAGACAGGACCAAACAGCAGCAATTCGAAACTTGGAGATGCAAATAGGTCAAATGGCTAAGATAATCTCTGAGAGACCTCAAGGATCCTTACTAAGCAATACGGAGACAAATTCAAGGGAGCAAGTCAATGCTATCACTCTAAGAAGTGGTACAAAGCTGGAGGAGCCACATCAGAAGAATGAGATTGAAGAGCCAACTATAAATAAGGAACCATCAACTAAAATTCATCAGTCACCAATACAACCAGTAGATGGATGGTCTCCAGGTATACAATTTGCTGATCCAAATGTGAAGCCCTATGTGCCGCCACTATCATTCCCAGAGAGACAAATACAGCATCCAGATAATGAATTTTCTAACTTTTTTAAAATTTTAAAGAATTTATATATTAATATTCCTTTTGTAGATGCTATTACTCAAATGCCCAGGTATGCCAAGTTTCTTAAAGAAATCTTAACAAATAAGAAAAAGCTGAAGGAGCATGAGAGAATAAATTTGAATGAAGAATGCTCAGCAATACTTCAAAATAAATTACCACAGAAGCTAAAAGACCCAGGGAGTTTTACTATCTCCTGCATTATTGGTGATTGTAGTTTTGATAAAGTTTTATGTGACTTAGGAGCAAGCATTAATCTCATGCCTTTTTCTATTTTTAGGAAACTGGGTCTAGGAGAACCAAAGCCTACCACTATTACTCTTCAATTAGCCGACAGATCCATTAAATATCCAAGAGGTATAGTGGAGGATGTCTTGGTAAAGGTAAATAAGTTTATTTTCCCTGTTGATTTTATTGTTCTTGATATGGAAGAAGATTATGATGTACCCCTTATTTTAGGGAGACCCTTTTTAGCTACTGGAGGAGCTTTAATAGATGTTCAACAAGAAAAATTAATTCTTAGAGTTCCAAGACAAACAAGTTACATTTTAATATTTTCAAAGATACTAAACATCCTGATGATAATCAAACTTATTTTCTAATTGATATTATTGATAATTCATTATATGAGAATTCTGTAGAAAATAGGTTTGAGACTATGAAAAGCGAGCAATGTCAAATTGAAAAGAGGACTCGATCAAACATGAAAGTATTCCAATTGAAGTGGCACCGGATTGATCCACTTTAGAATTCAAAGAAAGTCAAGCTGAAGACTATAAATCAGAACTACTAGATAGGTTGTTTCTTTTCTTTTTAGTTTTGATCATTTTTTTTTCTTTTATTTTTCAGTAATTTATTGTTGCTCTTTTACTGCTCTGGTGTGTATTTTCAATTTTGCAGAAAAATCAATGAGAACTCAAGCAAAATTTCAAAGCTCCAAAGAACCGGATTGAACCAAATCAGGTGTATTCCTTCCTATCTTTTATTGCACCCTTTATTTTTCTTTCTCCTTTAAGAAAATGTAGAATAAATTAAAAAAAAAATAAACATGTGTCAAGAAGAAAATCTTGAGCAAGATAAACTGGATAAGTGATAAAAGATAGAATTATTTGCTAATGAATGTAACGAGTTAAAGAAGTAGATTAGTTGGTCAACTTTTAGCAGCCTACTTAGGTCATTAAAAGACTATTAGCACTTCTAATTGCACATGCACACTAACAAGGCAAAGTAGGTATTGATTATAAGGCCAACTGAGATTCAATTATCACTTAAAAATTGATAATTAATATACATTCTAATCAAAGAAACTTGAATTTAAGGAAAGAGCTACCTGCCTATAAATAAAGTGCAAAAGATAGAGTATATGTGGATTGCCCAAAGCCTAGTAACTGGATCTCTGCACCTAGGTCAAGTGTGGAAATTCACGTAAAATGGTGAAGGAAAGGCCAGGATGCTCAGCACAGTAAAAAAAAAAAAAAAAAGGCAGTGTGAAAGCTACCTTAATTCATGAGTATAAAATTGAGAATGTATAGAAAATTGACCAAAATAGGTGATAAGAGAGGATACTTTTGTTCTTTTAATTTAATACTGAAATACTAAAGTTAGTCATCACGAACACAAGTGCTATAGATCTTTGATGTACTCTAAGAAATTTTTTAATTGTATTGACTAAAAAATTTGCTTCTGAAGCTCAATGCTTAGTTAGCAGTATTTTCTAAACTTTTTGACCTTTAATCCTAGATTTTATCTTTATGATGGATAATCTTATTGAAACATGGTATTAAATAAAAGATTGCTAAGGGACTAGCAATGACTAAGTTGGGGGGTGTGATAAGTGGTAAAAATATACTAATAAAAATATTAAATTATAAAATAAATTAATTTATTTTATTAGAAATTGATACTTTTATTAATCTTATGCAGGAAAGAAGGCTACCAATATGAAGATCTTATTTTTCTAGTTCTGATGAAAAAAAATTCAGGCAAAACGGACTTCAAATGAGCCCAAAATTAAATTTCAAAAAAAAAAAATATTGATGCAACGCTGACGTTAGGATGACGTCAGCATTTTTCGCGGCGCACGATGGAACCATCTGAAGGATATTTTGGGAATTTCACAGCAAGAGGCGCGCTTTGATTGGCAGAAGAGTGCGGCGGTCCATGCAACGTCGGGCTCGCGCATGGTCTACGGAGGGTAATTTGGGAATTCTGTCTGATCCAACAGGCGGTATTCACTGAAACTCGATCGGATGGTCGAAAAGAAGGCGCTGATGGACGGCATCCGTAGCTCCCGATCGAGATCCAATGGCTGAGATTCATCCCGATGTGAAAACTAAAGATCAGAAGGCTTATTTCTACACGATCGGATGGCCCAAATTCGATCCAACGGTCAATCTAATGGCTGGCATTAAATCCAAATTGATCTGGGTTATTTTAAGGGGTTTTTGAGTGGTTTTTGGACCATTTGATCAACATCTGATGGCCAGAATTATCCAAATCTTAGTTTGAATTGTTTTGGGAGTCTTAAACCTAGTTTTTGATGGATTTTGGGAGAAAATCAAACTCTTTATCTATAAAAAGAGTTTGTTGTCGTGAAAAAAAAAATCAATCAGAGAGAGAGAGAGAGATAGAGAGAGAAATAAGGAGAGAAAGAGAGAGATAGAGAGAGAAAGAGAGAAAGAGAGAGAAAAAAAAGAAAAAGAAAAACAAAGGAGAGAGATAAGAGTGATTTTGAGAAATTAAAAAAAAAGGATTTTTGATTTTTTTTTTGATGATCAAGACATCGATCAAGGAGCCTCTTCTTCTTCGTCAAGTTCTCCACATCAAGAGTAGCAGACAATCAATTTCAGCAATCAAACAGTCTAATTTCTCTATGCTTTTTATTTTATTTACTATTTTTGAACATGTTATCATGAACTAAATTTTTTTTTACTAAGGCTAAGGTGTAGCCACTCTTTTGATGCAATATTCAGTATGATTTAGTTTTAAATTTTATTCATGAGGAGTATATAAATCTAATCTTAATGCTTTTAGATTATTGGCCATCTTCTAATTGATCTGATGAACATAGATGTTACAAACCAAGTACATCTATGTTAATGCTTCTTGATTATATACCTTGTATTATGAATCAAATTAGAATTCATATGCATGCAGGAATTTTAGTGCACTTTGGACGCAGCGTATTTTAATTAGAGGGTTTCACAAAACCTAATGCATTAATATTTATTTAAATTACACCTAGACCAAAGGATAATTAATAAATATTAATAGGTTTGCTATGCCTGGATCAAAGGGTAGTGAATAAATTAGGAGACTCCACCGTCACATGAAATAAAATTAATCTAAAAACCTAAATATTGTATTGACTGAGTTGGTGAACCGATTGCCTTAGTAATCCATTACTCTTGAGTTTAAAATCCTAATAATTTACACTCTCTCTATTTAATTAAAAACTTTTAATTATTTTTTTTATTTTCTTTAATTTCTTATTCTCATAAATCGATCTTCTAAATAAAGCATAGGAAAGAGCTTTTCAGTACTTATTTTTCAATCCTCGAGGGACGATACTCTACTCATTCACTTTATTACTTGATCGACTGGTGCACTTGCCATAGCTATAAATTAGCACACATCAGGCGCCTTCCTCCTTGGCCTTAAGGGAGGTGCTAAGGAGGGAGGCGCCCCCCTTAGGACGGTAACTCTAGAGAGAAGAGAGAAGAGAGATTGAGGAAGAAAAGATCATACCATATTGTGAAAGCCCCTGATCTTTAGCATGAACTTGAGGAGACCTTTGACATTCTCTAAAGGCAGCAAACCATTGATCTACCAATCTAGATCTATGATGGGGTGCCTTCCTTCTTGGGCTTGAGGGAGGTGCCCCCTTTGGGTCGGCAACTCTAGAGAGAAGAGAGAAGAGAGATTGAGGGAGAAAAGATCTGTATTCCAATCCATATTCTGAAATCCTAATACAACCTATATATTTATATATAGCCATTAGGCCAGACCAAAAACTCTTCTGGCTAATCCAATACATGAAAGCACTCACCGAGCCTTTGTACATATGTTTCACATGCTCTCATCCCCTAGATCTAAACCTGACCCATACATGAGTTAGCCCCCTTAAGATTTTATTGGACCAAGCCTTAAGACCCTAGAATAAAAGCCTATCCTAGATCCAAACAGAAAATCCTATCCAATTCTATTTGCCACCATCGAGCCAGCTCTGTTAGGAGCTAAGCTGGCTCAACTACATCTCATTCGAACTCTGTCTTCTATCTGCCTAAGACAGTCGACTCGACTGCACCTCGAGTCAGCATGATCTATCCAAACCAGCTTGAGCCAGCTCGGCTGTGTATCCAAGCCAGCTCGTCTATGTGCTAGCCCCTTGTCTTGGCTAATTCTTCTTCTGACTTTGGTCCCTTGCTCCATCTTATATCCCAGATCTCCGGAGCACCTACCAAACCTTCTAAGGTCCTCACACCTAAATCTCAAGCTTTGTGAAGAGCTACATGCTGTCTTCATCGAGGATAACTCCTATTCTAGCTCTAGGACTCACACCCATCCTAGTCTTTCAGAGCCAACACCCTGACTCCTCTTGTGGCCTCCTAAGGTTTGGGAGCACCATACCAAATTCTATGGAGGAGAAATGCTGAGACTGAGAGGAGACATCAAGAGGAGATAGCGGATCTAAGATGGTTTAATGCCAAGCTTTTGTCCTAGCTTGCAGCATTTAGGGCGAAACTCGATGAGTTATGTTGCTGTATGGCTCCCCCACCGAGCCCCGATGTTCCTACTGATGCTTATGATCAGGACTCCATCGATGATGATGATGAAAGTTCTCTATGATCGGTATTATTTTATATTATTTTTAATTAATATATTTTCAGCATTTATATTAAATAATTAATTTACTAACTTAATTTTTTTAATTTAATGCAAGTCTATGATATGTCGTGAACATATGAAGTTTTATTTTGTTTTGATGTATTTTTTTTAAAAGACATGCTTTATGATGTATATATTTTTTACATTGATTATAAGTATGATATTTTGGATATATACATGATTTTGTATGGATGTTATATGGATATTTTAAAGTAAATGAATTTGATATTGGCATGTATTTATTTGTTATGCAGATGTTATATTATGTTCATTTATATATAGGTTTTAAAAATTGGTGCAAATAAAATTATTTAATTTTTTTATGGTAAAAATAATTAGCGACCTAAATTAAGCGTAGGTAAAAAATTATAGCAATGCAAATTAGCATTGGTAAATCCAAATAACCATTACCAAAAAGTGTGCCACCGTGCCACTTTTAGCCATGCTTTATAATTAGCAATGCAAGTTAACATTGCAAAATATTTATCGATGTATAATGATCATCAGCAAATCCAAATAACCATCATTAAATAGCATGCCAGCATGTCACCTTTATCCATGCTTACCAATTACTGACATAATTGGATGTCGTAAATTATTTATCGATGTAAAATAAGCATAGGTAAATTTTTTTTACCAACATAAATCTTACATTGCTAATAGCTTACCTACATTTATCTTGCATCACAAAAAATTTTTTTTTCGATGTTTAGTTAGCGTAGATAAATACTTATTTATCGACGTAAGTTATTGTCAGTAAAAATATTTTTACCGACATTTACTTTACATGGGTAAAAATTCATATTCCAACATTTAGTTTAGCATCGGTAAAACCTCTTTTTACCGATGATAATATAGAAACATCGATAAATAAAATCAATGATGGCACTTTTGTCGATGGATTTTTACCGACATATTTTACGTCGGTAGATGTAATTAGCGATATTTTTTTAGAATTTAGCTATGCTTTTATTGAGTAGATAATTATCTTTTTTCTTGTAGTGTTGGTTCAGGCTGTTGATCTGCATGTTGGACTCTTATGTTAGTAGGTCTACTTTTTTCATGCAAATTCAAAATAGTATACTTTCTACCCATATCTCAATTCAATAAGTGCTACAATGCTGTATCTATAGGCTGAAAGTAATTATTCTGACATCTTCGACAAGGACATTTGATTCTATTGGGATCATCAACTCTTTTTCATGCAAATGTTATAAAATCCCTAACATCTAGTTGGTATTCAAGTAAGATGATAAAGTGAGCATTCATCCAACTCTTGTCGATATTTTTTATCTATCCACGAAAAATATTCATCATTAAAGTATGTGTTATTCGTAAGATTTTAAGAATACATAATCTTATCCATTTCTAACAGATATGGTCCTATCCCTTTCAGAAGAGCAATAATCTTATTATTGTTATTTATCAATATTTTATTTTATTATTATGAAAATTTTAGCAACATCTTCTCATGATTTTACAAGTATATGATGTGAATACGGTGCCTATGCATCCTATCCAATATATACCCAGATAATAGATAAGAGATAACTACTGAATACCATATAATGAAATAAAATAATGATTAATAATAATAAAATTAAAACTTTTTTAAAATGCCCAAAAATGGGGCATCCAAGAGTCGATCCCAATCAGGATCGACTCTTGAATGAGAATCTATGGCTCAATGCAATGTACCGACTACCATCTCTGAACATACATTCAAAAATGGTATCCTAATTTATCAAAAAAAGATAACTCTATATTTCAGTATAGTTTCCTCTAAAATATGAATATTTTTTATATTTTATGTAATAAATTTTATAAATAAAAAATATAAATAAAAGATTAAAGCTTTAATAATAAATACCAATATGAACCTTAAATATTTTTTTTAAAAAAAAATTAAAGTTAAACAACATTCGTTAACAACATACATTACAAATATTATCAATCAAAAATGTGTCAAACAGACACATTTTTCTTCTAGGAATTTAAAGAAATAACTTAATGCTGGCAAGACATTATCTAACTTACATTATAATCCTATAAAATAATAAATAATATTATATAAAATATTTATATAATTACATAAAAAAATATATAAAATATTAATTTTTATATAAAATATATAATTATAAATTATATTATTTACTATAATTTTTTCTTTTCCTTTCTTTTTTTAAATTATTTTTAAATTTATTTTTTTAAAAATATAATATTTTATTATTATTTTGAATGTATAATTAAATATTTTATATTTTATTTTATTTACTTTTTTATTTTTTATTTTTTTTAATTTTTAAGTATTATAAATAAATAAATAGATAAATTATAAAAAAAACCCTTCCTTCCCCCCCGACCACCTTCACCACCATCCCCTGCACCTACCTCCCCCTCCATCTGTGATTTCCTCCCCTTCACCCCCACACCACCCCCAAGGTACCCATCATCACCGCTAACCCCACACCCTAGCCGGGTCCTTGCCGCTGATCACCACCGACAACCACGCCCCTCCCCGCCTCTGTACGTGGTGTCCCTCCTCCCTATGCCCCCGTGGCATCCCTCCTCTCTCAAAATGCTTGGGCCTGCTCTGATCCCCCGGCCCCAGCCCCACCCCCACCCCCACCCCCAGCCTGTGGCTTCCCTCCACCCTACCCCGCTCCTCCTCCTCTCCTTCCTCCCTGCCCGGGCAACTAACCCCGCTCCTCCCTTCCTCAAGGATGCAAAAAAAAGAATTTTATCTTTTCAAGGTGGCGGCACAATGGCTACAATAGTGGTGCAGCATGGCGGTGACGATAGCGGCATAGCATGGCGGCAATGGCTGCACGATGGTAACGATTGAGGTGGAAGCGAGGATGACCAATGACGAGAGCGATCAAAAGAGAGAAGGGGAAATAGGAGGGATGGAGAAATAGGGTAGCCGATGGAGAGGGTTCGAACGGGGGAAATAGGAGAGCAGGGGCGGAAGATGAAAACACGCAAAGAGATGGGGTTGTAAATATCTAAAGAGATTTACCAATGTAATATAACATCGGTAATTTTAATAATTAGCTACGTTAACAAAAAACATAGATAATCAAGGTTATTGCCGATGTTAGCAAAATGCCGGCAAATGTTTAATAAAAAATAAAATATTTAATAAAAAGTATATATTTTTGGCGACGTAAAATAAACATCGGTAACTAGAATAATTACCTAAGTAAATACATAATGTAGGAGATTTTGGTTATTTTTGACGTATAATTTATGTTGAAAAATATTTTTCTTTTTTACCGACGTTAACCCTACGTCGCCAAAAAGGACAAACATTTTTCGACGTAACTTTTCCATCGAAAATAACCTTAATTACCTATGTAAAGATAAAACATAAGCAATTTGAAATATTTTTTGACATTATAGTTGCGTCAAAAAAAGTTTTTTTTAATTAATATTTTTTTCATAAATAATTTATCATTTATAGGAGGGGTTTGGCCAGTTTGTAATTCAATAATTAACATTAATTACTAACATTAATTACCTAATGTCAATAATTAATTTTAATTAAAATTAATTACATAAAGAGATTTATCAATGCAAAACATCATCGATAATTCAATAATTAGCTATGTTAACTAGAAGCATAGGTAATTAACGGTATTGCCGATGTTAAATAAATGTTAAAAATTATTTATTTAAAATTAAAATTACTTTTAAAAAATATTTAATTAAATTTAAAATTAAAAATTAAAAAAATATTTTTTGATGCTAATAAAATGTTGAAAATAATATAAATTCTCTATGTTTAGTATTTTCATAGGTAATTATTTTATTTACCGACATTACTTTTACATCACTAAAAAGGTCAAACATTTTTTGACATTAATTTTCTTAATAATTATAATTTAAAAGCTCATCTTCACCATTTATTATCTAAATAATTATCATTAAAGTATCATCATAAAAGTCTGCCTCGATCCGGTAGCTCTAGCTATGTTGATCAATAAAATTTAATTTTAATGGTCACGAATGACCGCATAATGATCTAATAAATAGAGACCATCGATAGTTTTGATAACTTGCAATGAGGATCTTGATGATATTTGTAGCACACTATCAAAATTTTACCTCAATCAAACATAATTATCATGATCAATTTAGTGTGGGATGATTTCGGTTGTTAAATAAAAAATGTATGATCAAAAGGTCAAATGATGTCCGATTATAAGGCAATATTTTTTGATAAATGATCTTTTCTACTACTTTGATCATTTGAATGGTGATGATCATAAAACCACGATCGTGCATGTATGAACCATCCATATTAAGCAGGTCTTACAAAAGCAAAAGTATAATTACTTAAGAACCTTAAGAATGAGTATAAAAAGATATATAGTTTCTCATCCCCATATACGTTTATTTTGAATTTTATGAACACCACCATACAAATGATCAAAGTAGTAACAAAGATCATTTATCTAAAAAATTATCTTATAATCGAACGTCATTTGGCCTTTTGATCACATATTTTTTATTTAATAGTCGAAATCATCCCATGCTAAATTGATCATGATAATGATGTTTAATTGAGATAAAATTTTGATAGTATACTACAAATATCTCTGAGATCATTATTGCAAATTTTTGGATCCATCGATGATCTCTATCTGATCATCATGCGATCGTTCATAACTATCGAAATCAAATTTTATTGATCGACATAACTAGGACCACCGAATTGAAGCAGACTTTTATGACGATACTCTAACGATAATTATTTAGATAATGAACGATGAAGATGGGCTTCAAATTCAAAAATTATATCCATTAAATTATTTAGATAATGATAAATAATTTATAAAAATAAAAAAGTAAAATAATTATTTACATAATGGTAAATAATACCTATGTTTAGGTCTTATGTAGGTAATTATACATTGCCTATGCTTATTTAAGATCAATAAATTATTTATAAAAATAAAAAATTAAAAAAAAAATAATTATTGATGCAATTTAGCATCGATAATAAGACTAATTACCTACTAAAGCTATAAACGTAGGTAATTAGGCTTATTGCCTATGCTATATTAACATCGATAAATAAATTATAAAAATAAAAAAAATTATAAAAAAATATTTATCAATGTAAATTAATAGTAGGTAATAAGCAAAATTACCTATGTAAAAAATAAACGTAGGTAATTAGGTTGATTACCTATGCTACTACAACGTCGGTAAATTATTTATAAAAATAAAAAATAAATAAATAAATAAAATATTTATGAACATTAATTTAGCATAGAAAATAATCCTAATTATTTATGAAAAAATACTCATAGGTAATTATCATAATTACCTATGCTTAGTACATGTCGAAAAATAATTTATAAAATAAAAAAAATTATAAAAAAAATATTTACTAACCTAAATTTAATGTAGGAAATAAGCCTATTTGTCTATGTAAGATGTAAGCATAGGAAATTATGATTTCTACCTATGCAAAATTAGCATCGATAAATATTTATGAAAAATTAAAAAAATAAGAGCACCCATTATCGATGCTTTGTATTAAATACTAACGCAACTATGACATCGATAATTATATTTTCAGATGTTTATCATTTAGCATCACTAATTGTTCGATTTTTATCGACGTTTAAAGATTTACGTAGCTAATTATGATGTTTACCTATGTAAAATTTTGCATTGGTAAATTTTGCATCAGCAAAGATCCTTTTCTTGTAGTTTCCATTGTTCACTCAAGTCGACTCGAGCTCAACCATGAGTTGCCTTCAGAGTATGCCAGCTAAAACATTTGCATGCCAAACTTCTTTTTCATCCCATTTCAGCTTAAGTTAAGTAGCTATTTTCATGGATCAACTCGAGGGCTTTCCGACTAAAATTTTTTGCATTGTCCAATTGACTTTCTCTTCAATTTTGGTCTTGAAATACCTTCTTTAAGCCTTGCTTTAGGTGTGATTCATGTCTTAAAAGCCTCCAACAACTTATTAAATCTTAAATGTACTTTTAGAGATGTTTCATTTGATACTCTACCATGCATCCTATGTGAGCTCAGAAGTAGCACTCCCAAGTCTTGGAAACATGAGAAGACAGGTCATGAAAAGATGGAAGCAAGCCAAAAGAAAAAATCAGCTCCCCTAGCAAAGTTCAAAAACTGGGTCAGCTCACCCTGAGACTAAACTGGCTAAGTTGGAAACTGGGCCGGCTCAGTGCAGGACTGGGTCAGCTAGGTCTCAAAGAAAAATTCAAATAGAGAGCAATATTTTTGGGACTGCAGGCATGGTACACAACTGGGTCCGCTTAGTCTGAGATTGAGCCGACCTAGTCGCAGATTAGCTGGCTCAGTCTAAAACTGGGCCAGCTCAATTTTTGTAGTTATTATTTTATATACATGAATTGTTTGGGTTTGAGAAGTTTTTCTATGAGCTTGGGCTTGATCCTTTGCAAAGTATATATACTAAAAATAGGTCAAAGTTGTTGAGAGGCTGAGATATACTTAATAAAAGCTCTTTTCTTTCGAAAATCTCTTCTTCTCTTTTTTTCTATTTCTTGAATTATTTGATCATGCTTCCACAGTAATCTCTGAGAGGTTCTTTCTTGTTGCTTGGCTGATCACCAGCAATCATGTCGATCCGTGTAGGAAGAGTGTGTATTCTCAATAATTGATATCAGAGCGGTGTTGCATGGAAGCAAGAAAAACATCTAGGGTTTACTACATCTAGGATCTGTTGCACCAGATTTTATCTTAAAACTTTTAGTTTGCTTCGTGGATGTCTCTAGATTGAGATAGAGATTATTTACATAGAGAAATGATGATACAGAAGTTTAGAAAGAGGATCTAGGGCTAGTTTGATCTTCTTTGAAGGATAGTTTTGCTGGTGTGTGTGATCATGAATGGTGTTAGAGATTTGTTCTTAACTTGTTTGAAGTCATGGGATCAAGTGGATTCAAGATGGATTTTGAGAAGTTTGACGGCAAGAAAAACTTTACCCTATGGCAGCAAAGAGTAAAGAACTTGTTGGTTCAGCAGAGAATCTATAAGGTCTTGACAAAAGAAAGGCCGGAAAAGATCAATGCTGAGGATTGGAAAGAGTCGGAGGAAATTGCTTTTAGCACAATCTGGATGTACTTGGTCGATCAAATTTTGCCTGAGGTTTGCACAGAGACTATGATAAAGGGGCTCTTGGAGAGACTTGGAGAATACATACATGAGGAAGAACATGACCAATAAGCTATGGTTGAAAAAATAATTATATAGTCTCAGCATGCCCAAAGGCAAAGATCTTGTTGCACATATCCAAAGATTCAATCAGGTGTGTTCTGAGGTGATGAGTTTGGATGTGAAGATCGACGAGGAGGATCGGGCATTGCTGCTATTATGTTATCTCCCAGATTCGTATGATGGTCTCATAACAACTTTAGTTTATGGAAAGAAGATCCTAAACTATGAAGAGGTTGTTGGTGTGCTCAGATTAAATGAGCAAAGAAAAAAGATCTGCAAGGGAGACCCTAAGTCTGAGATCTTGGCTGTGAATGAAAGATAGGAAAGATCAAAGAAGAAGGCAAGAGAAAAATCCAAGGGCAAATCAAAGTCTTAGGATCAGAGAAAGATGACATTGAAATGTTATAAATATTATCAGCCTAGATACCTAAGGAGAGATTATTCTCTTTTAAGATCAGAAAAAAGAAAGGCTAGCAAGAAAGATGATACAGCTTCTATGAATAGTGGAGAAGAACTGCTAGTTGTATCAGATGGATCCATAAAGTATGATACTATGTGGATATTAGATTCAGCATGCTCGCACTACTATACTTCTCATAGGAAGTGGTTTGCTACCTACCAGAAGGCCGATGGTGAAAGTGTCAGCCTTGGAGATGATCATCCATGCAAAATAGCTAGAGTTGGCTCTATCATGATAAGGATGTATAATGAGATCATTCATATATTATCAAATGTTAGGCATGTATCAGATTTGAAAAAGAATTTGATCTCTTTAGGCTACTTGGAGGAGCAAGGTTATGCTTTTAGTAGTCAGGCTGGGAGTGGATGTCTGAAAATTTTCAAGAAAACTTTGGTGCTGATGAGATGTAGAAGATTGAGCAACAATCTTTAGAGAATGGAAGGCTCAATGGTGAATTATAGTGCAGAGGTGCTAGCAGTGGCATAGGAGGAGCAGATTTTATATCAGCTATGGTACTATTGGATGGATCATATGAGTAACCATGGGCTCACAGAACTAAGTAGAAGAGGTATGATCCCAGCCCTGAAGAAGGAGGGCACAGATCTTTGTGAGCCATGCATCTTTAGCAAACAGCATAGGATGAGGTTTGCCAGAAGTACCAAGTGCCGCAAGGGAGTGCTGGATTTAGTGCACTGGAATGTATGGAGACAGCTCCTATATCAACTAGAGGTGGGGCAAAATACTTTATCACTTTCATTGATGATTTCTCAAGGAAGGTATGGGTTTATCTGATCAAAGAAAAATCAGAGGTATTTGCCTAGTTCAGAGCCTGGAGAGCTGAGGTAGAAGAGTCAGGAAGACAGGTGAAGTGTCTGAGGTCGAACAATAGAAGGAAGTATACAAGCCTGGAGTATAGGAGGTACTGTGAGGAAAATAGCATCAAATGCTATTACACGGTGAAGATGACTCCCCAGCAGAATGGTGTCACAGAAAGGATGAACTGGATACTGATCGAGAAGGCATAGAGTTTGAGGCTACAGACATCACTTCCAAAGTCCTTTTAGGGTGATGCTCTAATTTTTTCTTATTTTCTTATGTACAAGTTCCCTCATCGTAAGTTGAATGGAGGCATTCCAGAGGAGGTCTAGAGTGGAAAGAAGGTTGAGCTTGGCCACCTGAAAATCTTCGGTTGCATAGCCTATGCACATGTGGAGGCAACCGAGAGGAGCAAATTGGATCCAAAATCTCAAAAGATGATATTCATAGGACATCCACAAGGAGTCAAGGGGTACCAGCTATGAAACTCTCAAGCATAGAAATCAGTGATCAGCAGGGATATTATCTTTGATAAAAAGAGCATCTTAAAGAGATCTGGGATAGATAGAACTGAAAAAACAAAGGTGAACAGCGATGGCCAGTCAGAGAATGATGGCATGCAGGTTACATCTACTTACAGGAGTATTCCTATTGAGGTGGAGCTAGGTAGAAAAGTATTGTCTCAGATTGAAATCAGCATGGAGGGCCGGTAGTTCAGACAGATGTGCAGGAGCAGTCACAGGCATCAGGCAGAGATGTGCTAGTGGGAGTGGCTTTGCACAAGTTCCAGCATACTATTAGAAGGTCAGTCAGATATGGCATTGATAAGGTTATCTCCTATGCACTCATCATTGCTAACGGAGATCCAGAGAATTATGTAGAGGCTATGGAGAGTGAGGATCATGATTCATGGATGCAGGCCATGATAGAGAAGATGGAATCACTTGAGAAGAATCAGACATGATAACTGGTGGATCTTCCAAAGGGTGCTCGATCTATTGGCTTCAAAGTGAGTTTTCATAAAGAAAGAGGTACCTTCAGAACAAGGTCGAGTCAGATTCAAAGCAAGGCTTGGTAGCAAAGAGATACTCGCAAAGGAAAGGGATTGACTACACAAAAATTTTCTCTCCTATGGTGCATCATACATTTATTTGAGTTTTGCTGTCACTAATGGCATAGCATAATATGGAATTAAAATAGATGGACGTGAAGATGGCCTTCCTTCATGGGACTTTGGAGGAAAGAATCTACATGAAGCAGCCAGATGGTTTCATGAAGATGGTGAAGAAAAATAGTGCAGGATTTGCTATGCTACTTTTGAAAAATATTTTAAAAATATCAATGATGCAGCAAAAATAATTAATCTAATTAATTATATACTAATCATATTAGATTATTTAACCCTACACATTAGGATCTAAATAAAATATGCATACATACATCAATAGATCTGAAAATAAAACTATGTAATAAACTATTTACTACATTTACGCGTTCAGAACATAATATCTTTCTATGGATAGTCGATCACCATAATCTGAGTCCATCAGATAATGCTCTGATATTACATCACATCCGTATATATGTCCGACCTCTACAGTTGGTCCACATGGAGCTCCTGGTTTCGATCAGCCCCACTGGAGTGCTAGCTCCTCATCGGGGCCTTCGATGGTTGATCATGATCGATCCGATCGATCATATACTTTCTAATTTTTTAAATATTTTAAAAAATTAAATATATATTAGAGAATGATGAAGATGTGTTTCAAATTTGGTGGTGATTCAATGCTCACAACACTCAATTTCTCCACCCGAACCCAGATTTCCAAATCTAGGATTTCACTCGGCCCAAAAATCTTGACATACTAAAAATCCTATCATGCCCTCTCTGTATGGAGTTTTTCTATGAAATAAGATTTCATGAAAAGATAACTATTAGATCTATAATCCCTATTTAGATTATATCTAAAAATAGGATATCCTTAGAGGTAAAAATCATAAGAGAAAAGAGGTATGAGGGAAAAGTAAAGTGCTGCAGGATCCTGTTCACCTTCACTCTAAGATTTTTTTTTGCCCAGAACTAATGCCCAAATACTCTAAAATTTTTACCACATAATGCTACCCCTTTTCCTATATGCACAAAAATTATCATAATTTATTGACATGAATACCATGAGAAAACCACATGAAAAATGATAAGGGTCGAGTGGTTGAGAGGTTTTAACCACTTACTTAATTTCAAAAATCAAATGAGCCTCTTATCCTTATCCAACGCCCCCTCCCTTATGTTTAACATGTAGAAGGACTCTCTTTCTATGTGTGCACATTTTTATTTCTCCAAAAAATATTCAACAAACAAAAGGGAGGGCGTGGGAAGCAGAGTGGAAAAGTTAAAAATGGTGGGCGCATGGGAGAATTTGAATTCAAACTTCATTTGACTTGGTCCTAATTGGTTTCAACCAAACCAATTAATCTAGACCCAATTAAACCAAGTTAAATCCAACCAAATCAAGCTTAGCCTAATTAAATAAAAATTTAAAATAAATTAAAAATTAATTAGATCTAGGTCCTGATCAAATTAGGATCAAAACTTCCATAGGGATTAGGTCATCTCATGACCTGATCAGGTCAAATTTAATCAAACTTGATCAAATCCTAATCGCTCAATCAAATTAAGTTAATCAGTAATCAAATTGCTAATTAATCCTCCAAAAATATCTGAGTCCAAATCGAATGGATTACTGGGCAACAGAGTCCTATCAATATAAAACTTTTGAAGAGTCCTAAACTAGTGGGACTCTTGAACCCGTTGTCCCAAACGAATCAAACTCGCGAATCATAGAGTTCTAGACTAGTAAAACTCTTAATCAGAGAGTCCCAGATGAGTAGGACTTAGAGTTTCAGTCTAGTAGGACTCTTGGTCACAGAGTCCCAGTCCAGTGGGACTCTTGACCATAGTGTCCTAGGTTATCAGGACTCATGATCAGAAAGTCCCAGATAAATAGGACTCAGAGTTTCAATCTAGTGAAACTCTTGATCACAGAATCCCAGTCTAGTGAAACTTTTGACCATAGAGTCTCTGATCAATGAAACTCTAGATCAACCATCAGATCAGGTAGGAACTCCTAATATGTGTGACCCCACAGGTCCGAACCTAAGTCGATAGCACAGAAATCCAATTTTTATACTAATCGAAGTAATCATCTAGCAATGGTACCTGATGTTCGAATAGGTCGAATAATCGCAATCGCATTATTTAGAACCTATGCGAATATGGTTACCATATAATTTATCCCTATGACCTTTGTGTAATAGATGACTAAGGGTTAGACTATCAATCCTAGAAAATACATCCATATCGTGTCTCAAAGCAATTAGTCCCATGACTTCTCACTAAGACTACCCTAGCCAAGGTTTTGCTAAATTGAAATATAATTGAATACAGCTCCTAAAATTAAGAGTGGTCAATCCCATCTTGATACACACACTGACTTCACAAGTACTTGACTGTGCCCAAAAATCTTCCATCACTGAATTAAAAATTTAGATATTCTGACACCAAAATATAGTGAGTTGCTTGGAAGTCACCATGGTGATCATAGGTTGGAGGGACATTTATACCCATATTCCATCTAGCTAATCTTGATAGGAGAAAAGCCCCGAATTGGTCACGTTCAATGCAAATGTACCCATACATCTCACTTGCATGCCATATCAGTATCTCAACACTCCTTGGTTATGAGAACAACCAACCTATATGGCACACAATGATCTATACTTGATAAACATTATCATCCTAAGTAACAACATATCATTTGGTCGTGAACTATTTAAGGACTAAATGACAAATCCTTCTTTGCCGAATCAAGATAGTCCTAAGGACTTCATCACAACATAAGAGTTCATTAGAAGACAACAGAATTTATGATGAAAGATGCTAAAATAATTTTTATTAATTTATAATTCATATATAATTATAAATATATAGCCCAACTATCAACAGACTGATGATTGGCTTTGGGATACATTCCCAACAATCTTCCACTTGGACTAAAGCCAATTGATGCAGTATCTAATACCTATCTTTAACTTAAAGTCGTCGAACTCCTTCACTGCAATAGCTTTAGTGAATGGGTCGGCTAGGTTCTCCTTTCCGTCGATCCTCTAAAGGTCGACGTCATCTCAATCCACAATCTCTTAGACAAGATGGTAGCAACGCAGAATATGCTTTGTCCGCTGGTGTGTCTTTAGTTTCTTTGCTTGAGCAATGGCTCCAGAGCTATCATAATATAGCAGAATTGGACCATCAAGGGAGGATGCTACTCCGAGCTCAGTGATGAATTTTCTTAGCCACACCACTTCTTTGGCAGCATCTGATGCAGCGACATACTCTACCTCGCAAACTGAATTGACCATAGTATGCTGCTTGAAACTTTTCCAACAGATGATCCCATCATTAAGGATAAATATATATCCCGATACACTTGCTATCTGTTAGATATATGTGCCCTAGAAGCCAGAATTGGCTGACACTTGTAATACACTTCTAGGGGCAAAATTATAATTTTGACTATAATTAATGAAATGGGTTATTTTCTATCACATATGTGTATTTAGTGTCTGTGATACATCCTTTGAGTTAATGGTAATGATAATTCATATTTTCAAGAGTTGAAAATTTAAGACATGAATAATCATTATTAACTCATAAACAGCTCCCGACCATAGGATCATCACGAGGATGGTGATTGATCCGGAAGGTTGGTGTACGATCGCTTCTCTTTAGTAGATGAGTCTTGAGTCTACGGTGTGGAGACACCGGAGCGAGAGTACAGGTACTCGTTAGAGAACGAGGGCACTGAGCGTGACCACCTCGAGTAGTCATTAGGGAGTCTACCTTCTCGTCAATGACTGACTCGATGCTGCAGTAGTGTGTCTGGTTCTTTGACCTGAGATGCATCGGCAGTTCACCTTGAGGGTGTTATAGTTTGACTACACCATTACTCGGTCTCCTAGCCATATGGAACCCTGAGGTGTATGTTGGCTATAGCATGTTCATTGTAGGAACTGGATTGCATCAAGATGGGATCTATCTACCTCGGTGGTAGAGGAGCAGCCCTATGATGATCATGAGAATCAAGTCCAGAAATCCATGGCCATGGTAGAGTGAAATAATAGAAAGAGTTTCTATTTAGATTTTCACATTGGACTCGAATCGAATGATTACATCATATGACAGAGACTAGGGTTTGACGAGTTCACCTTAACCCTAATCTGATCGGGGCTCAAGATAGAAGAACTGAATCACACAGGTAGCTGCACCAAGAGGTTCGCATTCAGCTCTGATGGGTTGCCACCATATACTGCTAGGTGTCACTGGTGGATTTTGGGAGCAATTAGAATGATTTAGATGATCGATCATTCTAGCTGTTCGAATCAGAAGAGTTCTGATCCATCGAAAGGAGTTTCGATGATGTCTATGATAGAGATCATGACATATCCCATTACCATACAGAACTGAACCTAACTGGGTCACACAAACAAGGGTTTGAATCTGGTGATCATCAATTGAACTGATCTAGTTCAATTGATCTGAATGAGATTCAATTAGGTTCAAGGAAATCGTGCTAGCACTCGATTGAACCTAACGTTCTTCTTTTACTATCATAAATAAGTTGTCCTGACTGAGCCAAAGGAGTTTGTGCTCAATCAGAGGCCTTCATATGGTCTGACTGGAGGTTGTCCAAGTCAGAATAGGTTGTCTTATTTGTAAGACATTACCTGCCATTTTTGGTCACCTGCCATTTCTTGTTCTTTGACTTTGGTCAAAAGTCTACCTTTGACTGGTCAAACGTTGACCATTGACCCTTTGACTTTTGACCACATGTCATGCACCTATTGGAGAGCTGGTGGGGGCCTTGTCCCCCTGCCAGAACCTGGCAAGGAGAAGGGCGCACGCCAAGGGTGGCGTGAGCCCAAGTAGGAGGCGCCTAGGAGTCCTTGTTGGACAAGGACTCCACCTCCCTTTTGGATTCCAATCAGAGTTCTACTAAGAATCCAGTTTGACTGGTCTTAGGCACCCTCTAAGGAGGAATCCAGGGGTCTCTATTCCAACCAATCAGATTTAGATCTGATTTCACAAAGGGTTGTGATTGGTTGAGAGGAAGAGGAGTTGGATCACAAGAGGTCTATAAATAAGACCCTGCGCCCAACCCTAATTCTAAGTGAATTCAATAGAGATTTCCCACGCCCCAAGGCTGCCTCTCCCCTCCTTCTCCATGCCATAGCTCTCTTCTCCCCTTGCTCTCCACGTCCAAAAGGGTTTTGGACTTAGTTTGGTGCGATTCAGATCAAGGAAAGGCGATCAAAAGCAAGAAGGCTGCGCTGCTGCAAAAGGACGACTGCAGATCTTCAAAAGAGTTTTGAAGATCCTCCAGATCAGATCCAGATCTGATTTTTGGAGGTGTGATAGAGAAGAAGAGGATCTCCAGATCCAACCCGAGTGGATACCGGTAGAGGCCAGGCGCTTGCGTGGCTTAGATCCAGAACCTTCCGCTGCAATCAGGATCATCTATAGGGTAATAGGATTACCCAAATCAGGTAAATTGAATTTGATTTAATTTATCTTGTTTTATTTTATTTATTAAAATAATAAGAATCAGATCTGAAACATATCAAGATCTGATTAAGATCAAGAGAAAAATTTTTAAAATATATCTCTTGATCTAATCAGATCTGGACGAACCTGGACCGGGAAATCAGGATTTCCCTTCACTATCATCATGATCAGACTGAAAATTGGAGTTTATGAACCCCATAAGTTTTAAGTCCGATTCATCATATATAAGCCACTGGTCCTTAATATTTCTTAAATACTTTAGGATGATTTTAACAACCTTTCAGTGTTTCTTCCCTGGATTAGATTGGCATCTACTCACTACACCTAGTGAGTATGCCACATCTGATCGCGTACATATCATGGCGTACATTATAGAACCCACTGTTGAAGTATATGATATTCTATTATGCTCTCTATCTAGAGGTGTTATTGGACAATCCCTCTTTGAAAGAGAAATTTCATGGTCTATCTGTAGATAGCCTTTCTTGGATTTTTTCATGCTGAACCATTTTAGCACAATATCAATGTACGTGGACTGGGACAATCCAAGCAATCTTTTAAATCTATTTCTATAGATCTTCATCCCTAGGATGTAGGAAGCTTCTCCCAGATTTTTCATGAAGAACTATGATGACAGTCAGATCTTTATTCCTTGTAATGTAGGTACATCATTTTCGATTAAGAGAATGTCATCCACATACAATACTAGGAATACTATTGCTGGACCATTAGCCCATTTGTATATGCAGAGCTTCTCTTCGTTCTTAATGAAGCCATACATTTTAATTGTTCTATCAAATCGTATGTTCCAGCTTTGAGATACCTGCCTTAGTCCATAAATGGACCTCTAAAGCTTATACACCTTAGACTCATCTATGAACATGAAATCTTCAGGTTGTATCATATATACCTCGTCATCTAGCTCTCCATTCAGAAAAGCTATTTTCACATCCATCTGCTAGATTTTATAGTCCAGATGGGCAGCTATGGCAAGCATTATCCGAATGGATTTGAGCATTACCATGTTAGATATATGTGCCCTAGAAGCCAGAATTGGCTGACACTTGTAATACACTTCTAGGGGCAAAATTGTAATTTTGACTATAATTAATGAAATGGGTTATTTTCTATCACATATGTGTATTTAGTGTCTGTGATACATCCTTTGAGTTAATGGTAATGATAATTCATATTTTCAAGAGTTGAAAATTTAAGACATGAATAATCATTATTAACTCATAAACAGCTCCCGACCATAGGATCATCACGAGGATGGTGATTGATCCGGAAGGTTGGTGTACGATCGCTTCTCTTTAGTAGATGAGTCTTGAGTCTACGGTGTGGAGACACCGGAGCGAGAGTACAGGTACTCGTTAGAGAACGAGGGCACTGAGCGTGACCACCTCGAGTAGTCATTAGGGAAGTCTACCTTCTCGTCAATGACTGACTCGATGCTGCAGTAGTGTGTCTGGTTCTTTGACCTGAGATGCATCGGCAGTTCACCTTGAGGGTGTTATAGTTTGACTACACCATTACTCGGTCTCCTAGCCATATGGAACCCTGAGGTGTATGTTGGCTATAGCATGTTCATTGTAGGAACTGGATTGCATCAAGATGGGAATCTATCTACCTCGGTGGTAGAGGAGCAGCCCTATGATGATCATGAGAATCAAGTCCAGAAATCCATGGCCATGGTAGAGTGAAATAATAGAAAGAGTTTCTATTTAGATTTTCACATTGGACTCGAATCGAATGATTACATCATATGACAGAGACTAGGGTTTGACGAGTTCACCTTAACCCTAATCTGATCGGGGCTCAAGATAGAAGAACTTAATCACACAGGTAGCTGCACCAAGAGGTTCGCATTCAGCTCTGATGGGTTGCCACCATATACTGCTAGGTGTCACTGGTGGATTTTGGGAGCAATTAGAATGATTTAGATGATCGATCATTCTAGCTGTTCGAATCAGAAGAGTTCTGATCCATCGAAAGGAGTTTCGATGATGTCTATGATAGAGATCATGACATATCCCATTACCATACAGAACTGAACCTAACTGGGTCACACAAACAAGGGTTTGAATCTGGTGATCATCAATTGAACTGATCTAGTTCAATTGATCTGAATGAGATTCAATTAGGTTCAAGGAAATCGTGCTAGCACTCGATTGAACCTAACGTTCTTCTTTTACTATCATAAATAAGTTGTCCTGACTGAGCCAAAGGAGTTTGTGCTCAATCAGAGGCCTTCATATGGTCTGACTGGAGGTTGTCCAAGTCAGAATAGGTTGTCTTATTTGTAAGACATTACCTGCCATTTTTGGTCACCTGCCATTTCTTGTTCTTTGACTTTGGTCAAAAGTCTACCTTTGACTGGTCAAACGTTGACCATTGACCCTTTGACTTTTGACCACATGTCATGCACCTATTGGAGAGCTGGTGGGGGCTTGTCCCCCTGCCAGAACCTGGCAAGGAGAAGGGCGCACGCCAAGGGTGGCGTGAGCCCAAGTAGGAGGCGCCTAGGAGTCCTTGTTGGACAAGGACTCCACCTCCCTTTTGGATTCCAATCAGAGTTCTACTAAGAATCCAGTTTGACTGGTCTTAGGCGCCCTCTAAGGAGGAATCCAGGGGTCTCTATTCCAACCAATCAGATTTAGATCTGATTTCACAAAGGGTTGTGATTGGTTGAGAGGAAGAGGAGTTGGATCACAAGAGGTCTATAAATAAGACCCTGCGCCCAACCCTAATTCTAATGAGATTTCCCACGCCCCAAGGCTGCCTCTCCCCTCCTTCTCCACGCCATAGTCTCTTCTCCCCTTGCTCTCCACGTCCAAAAGTGTTTTGGATTTAGTTTGGTGCGATTCAGATCAAGGAAAGGCGATCAAAAGCAAGAAGGCTGCGCTGCTGCAAAAGGACGACTGCAGATCTTCAAAAGAGTTTTGAAGATCCTCCAGATCAGATCCAGATCTGATTTTTGGAGGTGTGATAGAGAAGAAGAGGATCTCCAGATCCAACCCGAGTGGATACTGGTAGAGGCCAGGCACTTGCGTGGCTAAGATCCAGAACCTTCCGCTGCAATCAGGATCATCTACAGGGTAATAGGATTACCCAAATCAGGTAAATTGAATTTGATTTAATTTATCTTGTTTTATTTTATTTATTAAAATAATAAGAATCAGATCTGAAATATATCAAGATCTGATTGAGATCAAGAGAAAAATTTTTGAAATATATCTCTTGATCTAATCAGATCTGGACGAACCTGGACCGAAAAATCAGGATTTCCCTTCATACCATAGGAGAGAATATCTTATCATAGTCAATACCATAACATTGACGATACCCCTTGGCAACCAGATGGACTTTATAGGTCTCCAATTTTTCATCTGCACCTCTTTTCCTCTTGAAGACCCACTTACATCCTATGTTGTTTACCCCTTTGGGTGGGTCAACCAATGTTCATACATCGTTGACCTTCATGAATTCCATCTCGGATTTCATGGCCTCAAGTCATTTCTCAAAGTTAGATCTCTGCATTGCATCCATATAGATGATTAGGTCCTGATCATTCTCATCGAGTTCAATAGGATTTTCATCCCAGATCAGAAAATCATAATATCTATTCGGTTGACATGGTACTCTACCAGATCGCCTTAAGGATGCTTCTATAATGGGTTTTGGGTCTGATCTAATCAGATCCAACTCAGGTTCAACAACTTGTGTCCATTCTTTCACCTATCGTACTTCATCAAGTTCGACCTTAGAGGCATTAGTTTCTTCATCAAGGAACTTCTTTTCTAAAAAGACTGTCTTAAGGCTGACAAATATTTTTTGCTTATCAGCAAGGTAGAAGTAGTATCCTTTAATTTTTTTTGGGTAATCTATAAAACTACACTTATCAGACCTAGGTCCAAGCTTGTCTGTCATTAAATATTTGACGTAAGTCGGACACCCCCAAACCTTAAGGTATGAAAGCATTGGCTTACGCCCTATCCATATTTCATATATTATTTTATTAATAGATTTATTCAGAACCCTATTTAGAATGTAACAAGCTGACTCAAGCGCATATCCCCATAAGAAGATCGACAAACCAGCAAACCCCATTATGGATCGAACCATGTCCAACAGGATTCGATTTCTTCTTTCAGACACAACATTATATTATGGTGATCCAGGAGGGATCCATTGGGAGAGAATCCCGTTCTCTCCAAGATATGTCAGAAACTCATTAGAAAGGTACTCACCCCCTCGATCAGATCGAAGAGTTTTAATACTCTTTCCAGTTTGCTAATCTACCTCATTTCGAAATAGTTTGAACATTTCAAACGACTTCGACTTATGCTTCATTAAATAGACATACTCATACCTCGATAGGTCGTCTATGAAAGTTATGAAGTAGAAATATCCACCTCTGGCACTTGAGCTCATGGGTCCACATACATCCGAATGTACTAAATTCAAGAGTTCAGTGGCTCGTTCATCTTTTTCAGTAAAAGATGACTTGGTCATCTTACTAAGAAGACAGAACTCACAAGTTGGAAGTGACTCACAATCACTAACCTTAAGAATTTCTTCTTAAGCTAACCTGTTAATTCTATTCTTGATAATATGACCTAACCTATAGTGCCAAAGGTAGACATCAGATACATCACTAATTCTAGGACGTTTACTGAAGGATTGAACCATGTTAACAGGCATAGAAAGTAAATAAATTTCGTTATTCAATTGTCCAATCAAAATTATAACACCATTCAAAATGATATTATAAAATTTTTTTTTATTGATATTTCAAAACCATTCATGGCCAAAAGGCCTATAGAAATGATATTCAATAAGAAAGTTGGACAATAATGACATTCATTAAGAATAACTTTATTTGAATTGATTACAAGGTTCATGATTCCTAAAGCTAGAATTGGAACTTATCTTCCATCTCCAACGTTCAGGAACCTCTTGCATTGATCAAATCTCCTACTAACCTGTAAGCCCTGCATAGAATTACAAATATGATAAGGGCTTTCAGTATCTAATACCCAGGCAGTAGAATCAAATAAGAAAAAATTGCAAGATGTTATCATATAATTACCTTGCCCAGCAATCACTTGCTTTTTTCTCAGCCTGTTCGGATTCAGGGAGGCAATGTACAGAGGACAGTTTCTCTTCCAGTGCCCTTGCTTCTTGCAGAAGAAGCACTCTATCTGGCTCTGGTCGGGCTTGCACTTCTTGGTCTGACCCTGTGCAGTCATCCCAGCATACGGCCGCACCTTCTTATTTTTTTTCTTCTTGTTCTTCTTTTCTTTCTTAAAGGATCAACAACCAGAAGAAGACCCTCCCACTACATTCACCATCTTTTTATGGAGTTGGTGATCCTTCTCAAAATTCTACAGCAACCCCAACAAGCCATGGTAGTTCACAGCAGGCTTTGTCATTCTAAAATGAGTTAGGAAGGAGAGAAAGAACTTGGGCAAAGAATTAAGGATTGCATCCTTACCGAGCTACTCGTGCAGGGAAAAGCCCAACTTGCTAAAGCACTCAATCATCTCGATCATGTATAATACATGATCATTGACTGAGGCCCCATCTCTCATCCAAGCATTGAAAATAGCATAACTTATTTTGTGCCTTTCAACGTCGTCCGACGTGCCAAAAGAGTCATTCAATATTTGAAGCATCTCCTGTGGCTGGGCATTTTTAAACCTGCAGCTGAGCTCGTCATTCATTGCCACCAGCATTATACATTGAATAGTGGTGTGGTCATTGAGCCACTTCAGATAAGTATCTTGGACCGCTTTTCTAGCGTTCGGGGCTAGCTCTTCAGGTGCTCGATCCATTATCATATAAAGAAGTCACTCATGCTCCAGGATGATTTTCAACTTACGATACCAGCGATCGTAATTGGGTCCCATTAATTTATCATAGTCTAACAATGATCGGAGCAATAGGTTAGTGGCCATGTCTGCACAAAAAAGAAAAATCAAACCTAATTAGTATATGAATTATTAATTCTAAAGACTTGGACTTCAGTCTAAAGGTTCTTTCACTATTTTATACAAATTGATAGCCTCTACCTCCAATTTGAGGAATTACTCTAATTTCTTAGTCGGTACTAGAATTCACATAGACTACATATGAGTCCAACTTTGGTTGGTCAACCCATGTGCACCTATGGATAGATTCAAAATTAATTATTTTTCTAAACAACTTCTAGTAACATTGATTTTGCCCCATAGACCTAATCAGTAGGCTTTGGCCTCCACTGAAAAAGATTCAGTTAGGTCCAACCATTAACATGACTATATTTGGTCTTATCTAACCAATATATGATCAGGCCCAACTTTGGTTGGCCAACCTAACCACCATCAGAAAGACTTAACCAAATTATCATTTTATGAATGATAATTTTATTAGTCAATAATCACCAGGCCTTTAGGCCTCTAATGATCATTATACTAATGAACCCATTATCACTCAACTTAATGAGAGCCTATGATTTAATTATCTATATAACTATTTCATTTTTAAGGATCTAATAATTTTAGAAGATTTAGTTAACCAATTTAAAAAAATTTAGCGAGCCAATTTTGATCCTCCCACTGACTTCACCAAGTCAGAAAAGAATCTAATCTAAGCTGGCATTAAGAGCACCTAAATTAGTCAGACTAATACCTAATTGACATGGGTGAGCCCGAATCACCAAGTGATCTAATCAAAATCTAACTCACCAGGATGGTCAGGTAAGTAAGATCAGTGGAAGGGATATGCCATTAACTCATTAAAGATCGAATCAGTGTGAGTAGCTCCCAATTAAAAACTACTGGTCAAACTACTAAACTTACCTTAGACACCATCGATTCATTAGTTTTAATTTGACCAACCTAGTAATTTCAGATTCGACCACGTAGCCTTGAATCAAGTCTATTTGGTCCATGTTAAAGGCATGGACTTGACCAACTACAACTATTATAATTAAGTCTATAGAATTCTTGACCTAATCTAAATTAATATTTAATTAGATTTGATCAATTACTCTAAATTAGTCCATCTTTTAACTAACCTTAGGTCTAACCCAATTTATGGACCTAATTCAGCTAACCCAATAATCCACAAGTTTATGATTAATGACTTAGAGTCTTAATTCATAATTTTAGATACTAAATCATTATACTTAATTTTTAATTAAGTTTATGAGCTGAGGGTTAGGGTTCAACATTTTAAAAATAATTTTAATTTTGAAAGATTCTTTACAACTTAGCATTGTTCACCAATTGAGTCGACTCATTTTAAAATTAAATCATCTCAATTCACAAACAATACTAGTTGTAGGGTTTAATCTGAAACTATGTACACTATATAATCATGAAATCATGAATCAAACTTTATCTAATTATGCATTCATGATCATAAATTAGATTAAAGCTTAATATAATTAAATCATAAAAATATTATATCAAATCTAGTAATTTAATAATTAACGATATAGATCAGCAACATACTAGGATAATCTTTTCACTATAGGAGGTAAACCCTATAGTAGGACAACCTATAGTCCATACGATCTAAATTTTAATTTTTTAGATCTAATTACTTTAATTATTAGATTAATATTTAGATCAAATCTAAATTATTAATCTAAATATGCAAGCATATCATGTTTAAAGAACCTTGCTTTGATACTAATTAAAGAAAAATAGTGCAGGATTTGCTATGCTACTTTAGAAAAATATTTTAAAAATAATAATGATGTAATAAAAATAATTAATCTAATTAATTATATACTGATCATATCAAATTATTTAATCCTATATATTAGGATCTAAACATAATATGCATGCATACATCAATAGATCTAAAAATAAAACTATGTAATAAACTATTTACTACATCTACATGTTCAGAATATAATACCTTTTCACGAGTAGTCGATCACTATAATTTGAGTCCATTGGATAATGCTCTGGTATCATGTCACAGTCACACATATGTCTGGCCTCTATGGTTGGTAAACATGGAGCTCCTGATCCCGATCAGCCCTACTGGAGTGCTAGCTCCTCATTGAGGCCTTCAATGGCTGATCATGATCGATCCAATTGATCGTATACTTTATAATTTTTTAAATATTCTAAAAAATTAAAATATAAATATTGGAGAATGATAAAGATGTATTTCAAATTTCGTGGTGATCTGATGCTCACAGCACTCGATCTCTCCACCCGAATCCAGATTCCCAAATCTAGGATTTCACTCAGCCTAAAAGTCCTAACACACTAAAAATCCTATCACATCCTCTCTGTATGGAGTTTTTTTATGAAATAAATTTTTATGGAAAGATAACTTTTAGATCTATAATCTCTATTTAGATTATATCTAAAAATAAGATATACTTAAAGGTGAAAATTAGAAGAGAAGAGAAGCATGAGGGAAAAGTAAAGTGCTTTAGGATCCTATTCACCTTCATTCTAAGATTTTTTTTGTCCAAAACTAATGCCCAAACACTATAAAATTTTTACCACATAATGTTAACTCTTCTCCTACATGCACAAAAATTCTCATAATTTATTGACATGAATACCATGAAAGAATTGCATAGAAAATGATAAGGGTCGAGTGGTTGAGAGGTTTTAACCACTCACTTGATTTCAAAAATCAAATGAGCCTCTTATCCTTATCCAGTGCCCCCTCTCTTGTGTTTAACACGCAGAAGGACTCTCCTTCTACATGCATATATTTTTATTTCTCTAAAAAATATTCGACAAACAAAAGGAAGGATGTGGGAAGCAGAGTGGAAAAATAAAAAATGATGGGCGCATGGGAGAATTTGAATTCAAACTTCATTTGACTTGGTCCTAATTGGTTTCAGCCAAACCAATTAATCTAGATCTAATTAAATTAGATTAAATCTAACCAAATTAGGCTTAGCCTAATTCAATAAAATTTTAATCAAATTATAAATTAATTAGATCTAGGTTCTGATCAAATCAGGGTCAAAACTCCCATAGCGATTAGGTCATCTCATGACCTGATCGGGTCAAATCCAATCGAATCAAATTCAATCAAACTTGATCGAATCTTCATCGCTTAATCAAATTAAGCTAATTAATAATCAAATTATTAATTAATCCTTCAAAAATATCTGAATCTAAATCGAATGGGTTACTGGGCAATAGAGTCCTATCAACACGAAACTCTTGCAGAGTCCTAAACCAGTGAGACTCTTGAACCCAGTGTCCCAAACGAATCAAACTCATGATCGTAGAGTTTCAAACTAGTAAAACTCTTGATCATAGAGTCCTAGATGAGTAGGACTCAGAGTCTCAGTCCAGTAGAACTCTTGATCACAAAGTCCCAATTCAGTGGGACTCTTGACCACAGTGTCCTAGATTATCAGGACTCATGATCAGAGAGTCCCAGACAAGTAGAACTCAGAGTTTCAATCCAATAAAACTCTTGGTCACAGAGTTCCAGTCTAGTGAGACTCTTGACCATAGAGTCCCAGACCAATGGGACACTAGATCAGCCATCAGATCAGGTAGGAACTCCTAATATGCGTGACCCCATAGGTCTAAACCTAAGTCGGTAGCACAGAAACCAATTTCTATACTAATTGAAGTGACCATCTAGCAATAGTACCTGACATTCGGATAGGTCGAATAATCATAATTGCAATATTCAAAACCTACGTGAATATGGTTACCGTATAATTTATCCCTATGACCTCTGTGTAATAGATGACTCAGGATTAGACTGTCAACCCTAGAAAATACATCCATATTGTGTCTCAAAGCAGTTAGTCCCGTGACTCCTCACTAAGACTATCCTGGCCAAGATTTTGCTAAATTAAAACATAATTGAACACAACTCCTGAAATCAGGAGTGGTCAATCCCATCTTGATACACACACCGACTTCACAAGTACTTGACTGTACCCAGAAACCTTTCATCACTGAATTAAAAATTTAGATAATCTGGCATCAAAATACAATGAGTTGCTTGAAAGTCACCATGGTGATCTCAGGTCAGAGGGATATTTTTACCCATATTCTATCGAAGCTAATCTTGATAGGAGAAAAGCCCCAAAATTGATCACATTCAGTGTAGATGTACCCATATATCTCATTTGCATGCTATATCAGTGTCTCAACACTCCTTAGTTATGAGGACAACCAATCTATATGGCACACAATGACCTATACTTGATAAACATTGTCATTCTAAGTAACAACGTATCATTTGGTTATGAACTATTTAAGAATTAAATGATAAATCCTTCTTTGCCGAATCTAGATAGTCCTAAGGACTTCATCACAACACAAGAGTTCATTAGAAGATAATAAAATTTATGATAAAAAATACTAAAATAATTTTTATTAATTTATAATTTATATATAATTATAAATATATGGCCCAACCGTCAACAGACTGACGATTGGCTTTGGAACACATTCCCAATAGATGGAACAGGAAGAAAAGGTGTGTTTACTCAGTAAGTCTTTGTATGGCTTGAAGCAATTCCCTCATCAATGGTATCGAAGGTTTGATAGCTTTGTCTTGAGCCTGGGTTTCAGTAGATATGAACATGATTATTGTATCTACGTTAAGAATGTAGATGAGGAGGATGCCCTGTACCTATTACTATATATAGATGATATGCTCATAGCCAGTAGAAGCATAGATGTTATGAAAAGATTGAAAAGGGCATTATCATCTAAGTTTGAGATGAAGGATTTGGGTCCAACTAAGAAAATTCTTGGAGATTTGCAAAGATAGGTGAAAAAAAGTGCTCTATTTGTCATAAGAAAAGTATGTCCAGAAAATTCTGGAGAGGTTTGTATTAGATATATGTGCCCTAGAAGCCAGAATTGGCTGACACTTATAATACACTTCTAAATGTAAAATTATAATTTTGACTATAAATAATAAAATAAATTATTTTCTATCATATAAGTATATTTAGTGTCTGTGATACATCCCTTGAGTTAATGGTAATGATAATTCATATTTTCAAGTGTTAAAATTTAAGACATGAATTTTCATTTATTAACTCATAAAATGCTCCTGACCGTAGGATCATCATAAGGATGGTGATTGATTCGGAAGGTTGGTGTACGATCGCTTCTCTTTAGTAGATGAGTCTTGAGTCTATGGTGTAGAGATATCGGAGTGAGAGTACAGGTACTCGTTAGAGAACGAGGGCACTGAGCGTGACCACCTCGAGTAGTCATTAGGAAGTCTACCTTCTCGTCAATGACTGACTCGATGCTGCAGTAGTGTGTCTGGTTCTTTGACCTGAGATGCATCGGCAGTTCACCTTGAGGGTGTTATAGTTTGACTACACCATTACTCGGTCTCCTAGCCATATGGAACCCTGAGGTGTATGTTGGCTATAGCATGTTCATTGTAGGAACTGGATTGCATCAAGATGGAATCTATCTACCTCGGTGGTAGAGGAGCAGCCCTATGATGATCATGAGAATCAAGTCCAGAAGCCCATGGCCATGGCAGAGTGAAATAATAGAAAGAGTTTCTATTTAGATTTTCACATTGGACTCGAATCGAATGATTACATCATATGACAGAGACTAGGGTTTGACGAGTTCACCTTAACCCTAATCTGATCGGGGCTCAAGATAGAAGAACTTAATCACACAGGTAGCTGCACCAAGAGGTTCGCATTCAGCTCTGATGGGTTGCCACCATATACTGCTAGGTGTCACTGGTGGATTTTGGGAGCAATTAGAATGATTTAGATGATCGATCATTCTAGCTGTTCGAATCAGAAGAGTTCTGATCCATCGAAAGGAGTTTCGATGATGTCGATGATAGAGATCATGACATATCCCATTACCATACAGAACTGAACCTAACTGGGTCACACAAACAAGGGTTTGAATCTGGTGATCATCAATTGAACTGATCTAGTTCAATTGATCTGAATGAGATTCAATTAGGTTCAAGGAAATCGTGCTAGCACTCGATTGAACCTAACGTTCTTCTTTTACTATCATAAATAAGTTGTCCTGACTGAGCCAAAGGAGTTTGTGCTCAATCAGAGGCCTTCATATGGTCTGACTGGAGGTTGTCCAAGTCAGAATAGGTTGTCTTATTTGTAAGACATTACCTGCCATTTTTGGTCACCTGCCATTTCTTGTTCTTTGACTTTGGTCAAAAGTCTACCTTTGACTGGTCAAACGTTGACCATTGACCCTTTGACTTTTGACCACATGTCATGCACCTATTGGAGAGCTGGTGGGGGCCTGTCCCCCTGCCAGAACCTGGCAAGGAGAAGGGCGCACGCCAAGGGTGGCGTGAGCCCAAGTAGGAGGCGCCTAGGAGTCCTTGTTGGACAAGGACTCCACCTCCCTTTTGGATTCCAATCAGAGTTCTACTAAGAATCCAGTTTGACTGGTCTTAGGCACCCTCTAAGGAGGAATCCAGGGGTCTCTATTCCAACCAATCAGATTTAGATCTGATTTCACAAAGGGTTGTGATTGGTTGAGAGGAAGAGGAGTTGGATCACAAGAGGTCTATAAATAAGACCCTGCGCCCAACCCTAATTCTAAAAGAATTCAATTGAGAAACCCACGCCCCAAGGCTGCCTCTCCCCTCCTTCTCCATGCCATAGTCTCTTCTCCCCTTGCTCTCCACGTCCAAAAGAGTTTTGGACTTTAGGTTGGTGCGATTCAGATCAAGGAAAGGCGATCAAAAGCAAGAAGGCTGCGCTGCTGCAAAAGGACGACTGCAGATCTTCAAAAGAGTTTTGAAGATCCTCCAGATCAGATCCAGATCTGATTTTTGGAGGTGTGATAGAGAAGAAGAGGATCTCCAGATCCAACCCGAGTGGATACCGGTAGAGGCCAGGCGCTTGCGTGGCTAAGATCCAGAACCTTCCGCTGCAATCAGGATCATCTACAGGGTAATAGGATTACCCAAATCAGGTAAATTAAATTTGATTTAATTTATCTTATTTTATTTTATTTATTAAAATAATAAGAATCAGATCTGAAACATATCAAGATCTGATTGAGATCAAGAGAAAAATTTTTGAAATATATCTCTTGATCTGAATCAGATCTGGACGAACCTGGACCGGGAAATCAGGATTTCCCTTCAACTGGTATCAGAGCCATGGTTCTAAAATTGTTTAGATCTGATTTTAATTTTATTTTAATTAGAAAATAAAGTGATTTCAGATGTCACATGAGATGTGATCAGATCTGAAATCAGAAAAAATTAAAATTAAATGATTTGGATCTAAGAACATGAAGATATGCATGACTAGTTCTAGAATAGAATAGTTCTATAGAATAGTTTTGCATGTCTTTGATTTAATCTGATTAAATCATATTTTAGATCTTCTTATTTACTATTTTTTGATATTATAAGTGTTATAATAACATCTGAAAAAATAGCAAATAAAAATTATTTAATTTTAAATATCATATGAGATATGATTGATGCATGTCTAGACTAGTTGTAGAATAGTTCTACATAATTGTCTAGATTAGAATTTATTTTGATTAGATCAATTTAAATCTAATTTTTTAGATTATTATGAGATAATTTAGATCTGAAAACATGCATGATTTGATACATGAGATGTATGCAAAATATGCCTTGATTAGATCTAAATTTGTATATATGAGATATATGATATAGATCTATAACTGTTTTGTAGTATTTACATGTTCCTGATTAAGGCGTTCCTCTTGGCCGTCCGGTCATAAGAACGAAGAAGGGTTTAAAGGCCCTCTCTTCCCATTCGATGGGGTGTTCTTATGACGTGTAGGGGTGCTGCGTGTTCGTCCTTAATCAGAAACCCAAAACTTACTTTCTGCAAAACCCTAGATCCTGAAACCCTAGGATTTATTGTGCATATTTTGTTTATGAACCCTAACTTAATTAAGAATTAAGTTTATGGAATATTAATTAGGTCTAAAATTGAGAATTTCAGATCTAAGACATATTCATAATACTGGGTTCGGGCTTGGGTAGCTCAATTAGGTCTAAGCGGTTGATCAAACCGAATCAAGAGTTGGTTAGATGGGATCAACAATGCTTAAATTGACCAGCCTAATAGGATTAAGTCTGGGTCAAGATCGAGTCACGATCAAGCAAGACCTAATTAGGCTCAGAGGTTAGAGTCTGGATTGTAGGCTAACCCAATTGGTTCTGACTCAACAATTTGGTGTCTAAGGTAAGTTTGGCACAGACGACCGACTGGTTTTTAATTGGAAGCTACTCGACCTGAATGCGTTCTTGTGCGAGTTAACGGCATATTCCTTCCACCGGTCTCACTTACCTGGCCATATCTGTTGACACAGTTCTGATCTGAGGTGGTCAATAATCCGAGCTAACCCATGCCACTAGGTTAGTCATAATTGTTATGACTAAGCCAAGTCTAGTTTAATGAGACCTGAATCAATTCTCCCTAAGAAAAGATTAAGTCTGAGGTCTTCCACCATTGTAGATGTGCGGGCCCTTCCCGGGGTTGATTGTTCTCGGCTGGATACAGTGGCTCAGTTGCACCGGGAAGACGCAACCATGTCTATTAGGCATTGGATGCTATGGGCTGGAGGATGAGTTGGGCTCAATATTTCGGATACGGTGAGAGACCCAATTAGGAACCCAGTCTATGCAAATGGTGGGTCTGACTTAACTAAGGAGTGGATCAATATTCCGGATACGGTGAGATTCATGAATTAGAGACCAAGTTTGGGTGCACCATGATTAGAGAATCATTGAACAAGAGTTGTTCACTCATTGGCTAACCCATCACCAATAACTGTTAGGTGAGGTGATGAGTCAGTTGGTGAGACCGCACCACCCACTAGAAATCATCAATCGTGGAGATTTTCGCATCTCTACAGAGGGAGTGTAGGGATCCGAGAAAATAGTGGGAGCTAATTTGTTTAAAAATAAAATCCCTAAACAAATTGGTCAAGTCAAAATTACAGTATCTAACTAGAATCTTTGACTCTCTACAGGAAAATGTCTGCGTCCAACCCACTGGCACGTATCCTAGACACACATAGACTGACTGGACCCAATTATAAAGATTGGCTCAGGAACTACAAAATTGTTTTGGGTTCAGAGAAGTTAACACATGTTTTGGACCAGGACCCTCCCACCTTACCAGCTCGTCCATCCACTGAACAGAGAGCGTCTCTGGAAAAATGGATTGACGAAGACAATAAGGCCAGATACTACATGTTGGGCTCGATGTCTGATGAGCTCCAGCGCCAACATGAAGATATCGGGACTGCTCGCCAAATGTTGGCTCACCTGCAGGAGATGTTTGGTGAACAGAGTCGCGCAGCCAAATATCAAGTCACGAAAATGACTTTTTAAGGCTAAGATGCGTGATGGGCAGTCAGTCCAAGATCACTGTCTGACAATGATCAAGGACATGGAAGAGCTTGAGAAGCTCGGTGTGAAGTTGGACTTGGATCTGCAGAACGATATTATTCTGCAATCCTTGACTGATGCATATGGGCAATTCATCATGAATTACCACATGCATAAACTTCAAAATTCCTTGGCCGAGTTGATGAATATGCTGGTTACCGCTGAGCTTTCTATGAAAGGTTCTAAAGGCTCAGTTCTTGCTATGGAACGGACTTCTTCCAAAAGAAAGTCTTATGGAAAGAAAAAGAAGTCTGTGAAAAAGCAAAAGGTAGAAGGATCAAAGAGAAGAAGGCAGAACCGAAGAAAAGAAGGTCGATGGATGGCAAAGGAAAGTGTTTCCATTGCAACAGCGACGGCCATTGGAAGCGGAACTGCCCTACTTACCTGGCCACCCTGAAGAACAAGAAGGAAGGTCCTTCTGGAGGTATGCTCGTTATTGAGTCTAACCTTACGGTTTCTTCTGCATCCAGTTGGGTGCTTGACTCTGGTTCTAGTGCTCATCTGTGCACTTCTATGCAGGGTCTTGAGGATAGCAGGAGGCTGAGGGATGGAGACATGATCCTACGCATCGGTAATGGAGCAAGAGTTGCTGCAGTAGCCGTGGGAACATACCCTCTTCGATTACCATCTGGTTTAGACTTAGTTTTAAAAGACTGTTATTATGTGCCTGCAGCTAGCAGGAATTTGATTTCTGTTTCATGCTTAGCACAAGAAGGTTATGTGATCACCTTCTTTAAGGACCATTGTAACATTCTTTATGAAAGAAATAAAATTGCAAATGGTTTCCTTATTAATGGTGTTGGGGACCCTATCTGCCGGAGGAACTCCTGGCGAGGCGAACTCTCAACCTACGCGGACCAAACTCACTCCGAATCCTCACGGCACTCAGTACCCACATGCAGCTCCTCACTCCCTCGCAACTTCTTCAGAAGCCGGACTTCTCCCAAACATCCCCTTCGGCCGGCCAGACTCCTCAGTGGCCAAGCTCCTTCCGAACTCTCCAGCGACCGAGCCTTGGCCGCACTCCTCCAGCTAGATGCCTGTGAAAGCTGAACTCCCTCCGCACTCCTCTAGCCAGACGCCTGTGAAGTCAAACTCCCTCCGCACTCCTCCGATCGAACTCCTTCCGAGCTTCCTCTTCAGGAGTCCGAACTCTTTTGGAATCGATATATGCCGAAGTCCACCAATCAATGCCTGCTTTCTCAGAGCCATAGCTATTAAAGCTAGACAAATGATCACCATCAGTCTACCATAGGCGATGCTACAGGTGGCTTCGCCAGACCTCGAGTAGCCCACCACTATCGAATGGTATAGCTGTCGCTATCGGCCTGACGATACCATCCTCTCCACATCAAATCCAGTGCAGCCTTGAGTGACCCGCCATCAGGTAGCCACAGTTGTCACCATCAAGCTCTGCCTATAAAGGACCCTCCTGATATGCTAACTCTGATCTCTAAGCTTAAGCTCTCCTCTCCTTCTCTAAGCTCTGCGGAAATCATTCCCGAGCACTCCATTCCTGTTGGCCAGAGCTAATTTGAATCATCAGACGATCCTGTCGGAGCCACCCCCACCGACTCTGGATGGAACTTTATTTTGCAGGTCTCCGACGGCGACCTCATCCACCTTTGCTCCGACTGATTTCGACGATGATCAGTTTTTGCGTCAATAGATTGACGCTAGAAGAAGGGCTTGAACCTTTGAGGTTCTCTTATTCTTAAAGGAGTACTCGACGATGATTTTTCTCTTCCCTCTTCGGAGATCTCTCCTATTCCTCTCCAGAGTTCTTTTCTAAGAGAAAATGCCTCCCAAGAGAGCTTCGACTCGATGATCGACAGCCTCTGTGCCAAGTCCATCTGCTCCCGCTTCAGCCCCGGCAACCCAGGTTCTACCTGAAGCCACCATAGATGTGGAGCAGTTCAATCTGCTGGTCTTGCAGGTTTGTGACCTTGTCGAGATGATGCAGGCAATGCGACAGCTTCCGACGGTGACTTTGCCGACGAGCCCACCATGAGGATGCCAGGAACCATAGATGTGGAGCAGTTCACAGGAAGGCGGAGTGAAGTTCGGTGCAAGCGAGGCCGAACTCCCCCTCGAGTATGTCTTCAAGGAAGCCCCTACAAAGAATTCACAGAAGGTGGAATGAAGTTCGGGCAAGCAAGGCCGAGCTCCCCCTCGAGCTCATCGTCAAGGAAGTTTCGACAAAGAAGCATGAAGTTCTCTCATAGAAGGTTTCACAGAAAGTTCGGCCACGCTCACGACCTCCCCAGCGCAAGCAAGGCCCAAACTCCTCGAGCTCACCATCAAGAAAAGCCCCAACAAAAGGGCACGAAGAAGTCCTCCTTCTGAAAGGTTCCGCGACTATGCCCCCCTCAACGCTCCTCGAACTCAAATTCTCATGGAAGTTAAGAGCTAGCTATCAAGATCGGAAGGACTACGGCCTCCCCCAAACAAGCGCGATCGAAGCAAGTAATGCCCCTACCATCGCGACCATGGCCACATTCAGCTCTGAGATAAAATTGAGGAACTCGTCAGAAAGGAGCGGCTGGGTAAATTCCTCTAACACCAGCCTGAAGCAGGAGAAGATCAGCCAAAGGCGCTGCCATAGCCAAAAATGATAAGAAGATCGACCGCCTCACGGCGTCATCAATGTTAACCCTAAGAGGAGCTTGGTACTTCGGCGATTCATCATCTCACAGCGTCAAAACCAAGAGAAGCGTGCTTCAAATTGAGGCCAGCATGAGATAGAGGAGGTCGTCCGGCCCGGAGCTTATCATCCGAAGAAATGTGGAGGAACAACGCTACCACGATCCTAAAATATAAAGAATTTGGGGATGCGCTGTCAGTAACTTTCTTTCAATAAAATTCTTCCCATTCAATAATATTATTTTTGGATGCAAAAACTATGTGATGACAGAGAAGAAGCAGTCAATAGTTATCGTGTTAGGAACAGAAGGAGAACCTCATCCTGATACGAGCAGGTCAAAGACCTTCAACCTCGACCAGAGATAAGATCTCTCTCGAGCGACCGCGACAACCTCGACTAGAGATAAGATCTCTCCCGAGCGACCGTGGACAACCTCGATCAGAGATAAGATCTCTCTCGAGCGACCGCGACAACCTCGGCTAGAGATAAGATCTCTCTCGAGCGACCATGGACAACCTCGGCCAGAATAAGATCTCTCCGAGCGATCGAGTCAACCTCGGCTAGAGATAAGATCTCTTCTGAGCAACCGAGATAACCTTGGCCAGAGATAAGATCTCTCTCGAGCGATTGTGGACAACCTCGACCAGGATAAGATCTCTCCCGGCGACCGAGACAATCTCGGCTAGAGATAAGATCTCTCTCGAGCGATCGAGACAACCTCAGCTAGAACAAAGATCTCTTCCGAGCGACCATGGACAACCTCGACTAGAGATAAGATCTCTTTCGAGTGATCGTGGACAATCTCGGCGAGATAAGATCTCTTTCTGAGAGATCGTGGACAACCTCGGCTAGAGATAAGATCTCTCCCGAGCGACTGAGTGACCGAATCAACCTCAGTTAGAGATAAGATCTCTCCCGAGTAACGGCCAGAGATAATCTCTCCTGAGCGTCATGGACAACCTCGGCCAGAATAAGATAAGATCTCTCTCGAGCACCGAGGAACCTCGGCCAGAGATAGATCTCTCTTGGCGATCGAGTCAACCTCGACTAGAGATAAGATCTCTTCCGAGCGACCACGATAACCTCGGCTAGAGATAAGATCTCTTCCGAGCGACCGTGGACAACCTCAACCAAAGATAAGATCTCTCCCGAGCGACTGAGTCAATCTTAGCTAGAGATAAGATCTCTCTCGAGCGAAGGCCTCGTTCACAAAGGATGAGATGGGGGGAGAGGCCTTGACAACGGCCCTTAGATGTCCCCGCAGCCTATTAAGAATAGGAGGAGAACCTCGTCCTAACGCGAGAAAGTCGAAAGCCTCGTTCACAAAGGATGAGATGGGGGGAGAGGCCCTGACAATGGCCCTTGTGTGCCCCCACAGCCCATTAGGAATAGAAGGGAACCTCATCCTAACCGCAGCAAAGTCGAAGGCCTCGTTCACAAAGGATGAGATGGAAGGAGAGGCCCTGATAATGGCCCTTAGGTGCCCCCATAGCTCGTTAGGAATATGAGGAGAATCTTATCCTAACGCGAGCAAAGTTGAAGGCCTCATTCAAAAGGATGAGATGGGGATAGAGACCCTGACAAAGAAGGCCTCATTCATAAAGGATGAGATGGAGGTAGAGGCCCTGACAAAGAAGTCCTCATTCATAAAGGACGAGATGGGCGGGAGAGGCCCTGACAATGGCCCTTAGGTGCCCGCATAGCCCGTTAGGAACAGGAGAAGAACCTCATCCTAACACGAGCAAAGTCGAAGGCCTCATTCACAAAGGATGAGATGGGGGTAGAGGCCTGAAATGGCCTTATGTGCCCATAGCCCATTAGGAAATAGAAGGAGAACTCGTCCTAACGCGAGCAAAGTCGAAGGCCTCATTCACAAAGATGAGATGGAGGAGAGGCCCTGACAATGGCCCTTAGGTGCCCCCATAGCTCGTTAGAAATAGAAGGAGAACCTCATCCTAATGTGAGCAAAGTCGAAGGCCTCATTCACAAAGGATAAGATGGGGGTAGAGGCGCTGACAATGGACCTTATGTGCCCCGCAGTCCGTTAGGAACAGGAGGAACCTCATCCTACACGACAAATCGAAGGCCTCATTCACAAGGACGAGATGGGGGAGAGAGGCCTAAATGATCTTATGTGCCATAGCCCTTAGGAAAAAGAGGAGAACCTCATCCTAATGCGAGCAAAGTCGAAAGCCTCGTTCATAAAGGATGAGATGGGGGGAGAGGCTCTGACAATGGCCCTTATGTGCCCCCGCAGCCCATTAGGGGACAGGATCTCCTCCAACCTTGGCTAGAGATAAGATCTCTCTCGAGCGACCATGTTAACCTCGACTGGAGAGCTTCAACTTCAACCACGACCAGAGATAAGATCTCTCCTGAGTGGCCGAAACAACCTCGACCAGAGATAAGATCGGAGACAACCTCGCCCTGAGATCAAATCTATCCCGAGCACCCATATTAACCTCGGCTACTGGAGATAATATCACCCCCGAGGAGCTCAACCTCCAACCTCGACCGTAGGAGATGAGATTTACTTCAACCTCGGCTGGAGATAAGATCTCCCTCGGGCCTCAACTTTGACATCAACTTTGGCTGGAGATGAGATCTCCCTCTAGCTTCAACCTAAATCAGCATGGAGCTCGGAAGAAGACTTCGGCAGTCGTCTTTTCTGCACTTCCTTCCTTCGAATTTCGAACTCAAAAGTGGGGGGACTATTGTTGGGGATAAACCCTGCTCCTGCCGAAGTCCAATTTGGTGCTCAACCTGATGCGGCCGGTAGCCATGGAACACCTTCATCGAATGGTTCTTGGCCGAACTCCTACAGTCGATCGAACTGCTTAGCAGCCAAACTTCTTCGGACTCCTAGCGGTCGGGCTTTAGTCGAACTCCTTCAGCCAACCGAACTTCTCAGCGGTCGAGCTTCAGTCAGACTTCCATAATAGCCGAGCTCCCTCCAAGCTTCTCCTTTGGTCGGACTTCTTCAGGAGCCGGACTTCTCCCAGACATCCCCTTCGGTCGGCCAAACTCCTCAACGGCCAAGCTCCTTCCAAACTCCCCAGCGATCAAGCCTTGGCTGCACTCCTTCAGTCAGATGCCTGTGAAAGCCGAACTCCCTCCGCACTCTAGCTAGATGCCTGTGGAAGCCGAACTCCCTCCGCACTCCTCCGGTCGAACTCCTTTCGAGCTTCCTCTTCAGGAGTCTGAACTCTTTTGGAATCAATATATGCCAAAGTCCACCAATCGATGCCTGCTTTCTTAGAGCCACAGCTATTAAAGCTGGATGAACGATCACCATTAGTCTGCCATAGGTGACACTATAGGCGGCTTCGCCAGACCTCGAGCAGCCCACCACTATCGGACGGTATGGCTATCGCTATCAGTCTGATGATACCATCCTCTCCGCATCAAACCCGATGCAGCCTTAAGCGACCCACCACCAGGCAGCCACAACTGTCACCATCAAGCTTCGCTTATAAAGGACCCTCCAGATATGCTAACTCTGATCTCTAAGCTTAAGCTCTCCTCTCCTTCTCTAAGCTCTATGAAAATTATTTTCGAGCACTCCATTCCTGTTGGCCAGAGCTAACTTGATCGTCAGAGGGTTCTGTCGGAGCCACCCCCCACTGACTTTGGATGGAACTTTATTTTGTAGGTCTCCAACAGCGACCTCGTCCACCTCTGCTCCGACTAATTTCGACGATGATCAGTTTCTGCGTCAACAAACGATCTTTATCAGTTACATGTTGATGTATTTATTTTTAATTTCGAGCAAAATGTGAATGCCATAAAATCAAAATAAACTAGGGATAGTCCAAATGATAGGTATCTGTGGCACCTAAGATTAGGTCATATAGCAAAAGATAGGGTTAACAAATTAGAAAAAATTGGGCTATTGAGTTCGTTGACTTTCGAGTCATATCCAATTTATGAATCTTGTCTTCATGGCAAAATGACTAAACTCTCTTTTGTAGGACATGGGAAAAGGGGCATGGATCTTCTTGCCCTAGTACATACAGATGTGTGTGGCCCATTTGATGTGCCGACTAGAGGCAATTTTATCTACTTCATAACCTTTACCGATGATTTATCTAGGTATGGGTATGTGTATCTTATGAGACACAAGTCTGAAGCTTTTGAAAAGTTCAAAGAATTCAGACATGAAGTAGAAAAGCAAATAGAAAAATCCATTAAGGTTCTTCGATCAGATCGAGGAGGTGAATACCTTAGTCAAAAATTTTTGGACTATCTCAAGAAAAATGAAATAGTCTCTCAATGGACTCCACCTGGAACATCTCAACTCAACAGGATTTTAGAATGAAGAAATCAGACTCTATTAGATATGGTCCAATCCATATGATGAGCTTCACAGACCTTCCCTAATTTTCTTTGGGGATACTATTTGTTAACTGCAATATACTTACTGAATAGGATTTCTTCTAAAATCGTTCCTACCATACCGTATGAGATATGGCATAGTAAGAAATCAAGTCTGAGTCATCTCAAAATTTAGGGTTATCCGGCTCATATTAAAAGACAACAAGCGGATAAGTTAGACTTTATCCTTCAGCTCGATATAGGATATCCTAAAGAGTCATTAGGATATTATTTCTACATTCTAGAAGATCACAATGTGATTGTGAGTCGACATGCCATCTTTCTTGAAAAATAGTTTATTCAAGATAGCGACATTGAAAAGCAGATCAAGCTCGAATGAGAAAGTCTCATAAGAGCAACGAGCTAAGGACCAAATGGAACCAAATCAGGTTGAATCAATCCATTCACTAACTCCTCCACCTCGTAGATCGAAAAGAGTTTTTCGTACCTCTGAAAGATACTTAGGTACTATTTCAGAGAAATTAGAAGAAATATTTCTCGTAGGTAATGGAGTTCATGGTGATGATCCCAAAACCTATAACGAGGCGATATCGGATATCGACT
>QRFJ01002273.1:410859-468260 GCA_006176705.1 Cocos nucifera | reverse complement strand
AAAAGAATGAGATATATAATGCAAGCAACATTCTTAGAACCTTGGCCATGGGTTACTTGTATAATTCATCCCTATGACCAATAATGCTCAAGATGACTTTGAGTATGCTGTCAAACACTCATACAAATGTCATCTCTATTGTGTCTCAAAATTTTACAAATCTCGTGACACCTCACGAGGATTACCCAGGTCTGAGTTTTGCTAAATTAAAACATAACAAGATATTCTCTTCCTGAAGCTAATCTAGAATGGTCAATACCATCTTGACTTACACACTGACTTTATAAGTACTTGACTATACCTAAAAACCATTCGAATCTATATTAGAAATACAGGTAGTCCAACACCAAAGTATAGTGAGTTGCTTGCAAGTACCGTGGTGATCTTAGATTGGAGGGACACTTATATCCATTAGCCTTAGCTAGCTACTATTGACAGTAGAGTGCTACATTGGTCATGTTCAGTGTAGATGTACTCCTACATCTCACCTTGATGCCATACCAATGTCTTCATACCACTTGGTTATGAGGACAACCAACGCATATGACATACAATGATCTACACTCGATAAGTTATCATCCTCATTAATAACTTATCATTTGATCATGAATAATTTAAGAACTATTCGATAAATTCTTCTTTATCGATTGATTATGGTTCTAAGAACTTCATCATAATTTAGGAGTTTATTTAAGGAAAATAGAACTTTTATGATGAATTAGCCAAATAAGTATTATTATTAGATAATTCATATACTAATTTCAATCATCTACCACTGAGATGATTGGCTTTAGGACACATTTTTCAATAACTTTCACTTAGACTAAAGTCAATTAGAATGATATCAAATATCCTATCTTTCACTTGAGTTCGTAGAACTCCTTAGTTTCGAGGCCTTAGAAAATGGGTCAGTCAAGTTCTTCTTTTTCATTGATCTACTAAAGATCAACGTCACCCAGATCTAATATTTAAGATGAAAGAGATATAGAATATGCTTGTCCTTTGGTTCTTTAGCCTAAGCTATGGCTCCAGTGCTACGATAAGACTGGACCATCAGTGGAGGGTGCCACTCCCAAACAGCTAATGAACCTTAGCAACTATGCAGCTTACATGGTAGCATCATATGTCACGATATACTCTACATCTCTAACTGAATAGGCTAAAGTATACTGCTTAGAGCCTTTCCAACAGATTGCTCCTACAATTAGGATATGACCCGACATTCTCTTATTGTCATCTTATTTTGACTGAAATTAAAACATCCACATGTTTTAAGTTGGTACTTTCATATTTTAGTCACTGAACCTTAGTATTTTTCAAATACTTAAGGATTGTTTATACAATCTTTCAGTGGCTCTCACTTGGATCAGACTGGTATTTGCTCACTACCTCTAGTGAGTATACCATGTCTAATCTCATACGTGGAAAAATAAGATGACAGCTAAATCTTTATTTCTTGCAATGCTCAAATGCCATTTCTAATTAAGAAAATTTCATCCTCAAACATCATAAGAAATAACACTACAAAATATTTTGCCCAATTATAAATATAGGGTTTATCTTTGTTCATAACAAAGATATATGTTTAGAATGTATGTTCAAAAACTGAGATAATAGCCAAATGGGCCTTACAGGTCTTTATCTTTCCATCTATGCTACTCTAATCCTATTAAAAATCCATTCACACCCAATGAATTTTATTCCTTCAGAAAAATCAACTAGTATCCATACAGTATTATTTTTCATGGACTTCAATTTGGATCATGTGGCTCCAAGCCAGTTCTCAGAGTCAGATCACAATATTGTATCGCTATAGGTGATCAGATCCTTGTTGTTCTCATCGATCTCAATAGGATCATCATCTTGGACCTAGATACTGAAGTATCTATCCAGCTAACATGATATTTTACTAGATCTCCTTAAAGGTGATACTTTAATGGACTCTGAGTTTGATCTGATCAAATTTGATTTTGTAGGTTTACCAGATAACATTGATTCTTTTCTATCAATCAAACTTTTACAAGTTTAACTTGATAGGTATCAGTTCCTTCTCTAAGAAACTTCTTTCCAAAAAAAATGCCCTACTACTAAAGAACATCTTATGTTCTTTAGCATAGTAGAATTAATAACCCTTAAAATACTTATTGGACCAGGATCCAAGTTTATCCATGTCCAAATCTTTGACATAAGCTGATCAACTTCAAACCCAAAGGTGAGAGAGTCTAGGTCTATGCTCGATCCATATCCCATATAGAGTCTTTACAATAGATTTACTTGGTATAAATTTAGAGTAAAACTAGCAGCCATAAGAGCACAACCCTAAAGCAGGCAGACAAGTGAACCCTATCATGGATTGAATCAAGTCTAACAAAGTTCAAGTTTCACCTTTTAGATACACTATATTCCAAAAAGGAATCTACTAAGAGAGAATCGTATTCTCTCCTAGATATTCACAAACTTACTGGATAAGTATTCATCTTCTCGATCTGATCTAAGAGTTTCAATATCCTTTCTAGTTTGTTTTCTATTTTATTATTGAATTATTTGAATATTTCGAATGATTCAAGCCAGATGCACCCATACAGGGATAGGTCATCTATAATAAAATATTAATATCTTTCTTTGGTACTTAAATTCATAGATCCATATACATCACTATGTATGAGACTTGGAATTTTATCAGCTTCTTCACCTTTTTTTAGTAAAAGATGACTTTGTCATCTTCCTAAGAAGACAAGATTCATAGGCTATCAATGATTCACAATCATTGATTTCAAGATTTTTCACTCAAGCTAACTTATTTATCTTGTTCTTGTCAAGATGACTAAGTCTATAATGCCAAAGATAGACATCGATGACATAATCTAACTTGGGTATTTATTAAATATGTACATTATACTTAATAGGCTGTATAGATGTTAAATATCATTTTTATTATCCATATATTATTATAATATTATTCATAATAATATCATAATAATTTTTTTTATTGATAAATGATGACCATCTCTGATCAAAAGATCATCGGAGATCATATTTATCATAAACGATGAACAATAGTGACAATCACTCAAAATGACATCTATTGAAAATAAGCTTGATAATTTCTAAAGCTAGGATTGGAACAAGACTTCCATCCCCAACATTGAGATATTTTTCATCATTTTCAAATATCCCACTTACTTGTAGTCTTTGTAACAAATTGTATTAGACTACCAACATCTAATATCCATGTAGAAGAATTATATACAAAGAAATTTTAAGATGTTATCATATAATATTTTTAATGAGCAACTTTTGCTCCTTTCTCTTATTCAGCCCATTATGGTCAAGGGAAGCAAGACAAATCTTCTTTTAATGACCCTGCTTCTAACATTAGAAGCATTATGCCTGATTTAGGTTAACCTTGGACTAATTATTTTGACTGGACTTTGAAGCTTCTAATACAAATCCATTCATACTGCTGAACTAAATTCAACTTTCAATACTAATTATCGAAGTTGGATCCCATAAGTCATCACTATCTAACAGTGATTGGAACGATTAAGGTTTAGCCTTAATTTGAAAAAGAGAACAATAACCTATTGTTTATTAATTATGTTAAGCCTAGAGACTTGGACTTTAGTCTTAAGATTCTCCCACTATTTTATTTGAACTGGTAGCCTCTACCTCTAATTTGAGAAATTACTTTAATTGCCAAGTAGGTACTAGAATCCACAGACTGCACATGAGTCCAACTTTGGTTGGCTAACCCATGTACATCTAAGAGTAGGTTCATAACCAATTATTTCTTTAAATAATTTTTAATAATTTAATTTTATCTTAAAATCAAATCAGTAGATTTTGGCCTCCACTATAAGGATCTGATTAGGTCCAACCATTAACATGACCATACTTGGTGCATCTAACCAACAAATGATTAAGTCCAACTTTGGTTGGCTAACCTAACCACCATTAGAGAGACACATCCAAGTCATCATATGATAGATGATAATTTCATAGTCAACAAGCACCAGATCTTCGGGCCTACAATGATTATTGAGTTAATGGACCCATTATCAAACACCTTAATAGGAGGCTATGACTCAGTTATCCCCATAACTTTATCATTTTAAGAACCTAATAATTTTAAAAGATTTAAATTATTAATGATTTAAGGATAAAAAGGATATGGACCAATTTGCTCCCACTGACTTCACCAAGTCAAGTCCTCCGACTTCACAAGTCACTGCTAAGGGCTAGGATCAATTACGATCCATGGGCACCTAAATCAATCTCATTGAATGAAATCAGTCTCACTGATTTTTTATGTGACATGAGTTAGCATGAACCAATGAGCAAACTAATCAAAAGCTGATTAACCACATTGGTGTAGGTGGTGTGGTGCTTCCAAGCCTTAGGAGGCCACGGGCGAAGCTAGGGTGAGGGCTTCGGAGAGGCTAGGATAGGTGTGGTCCTAAGGCTAGGATAGGAGTTATCTTAGGATGGAGATGGCATATAATTCTTCATGGGCTTGAGGTTTGGGTATTGAGGGTTTCAAGGGGCTTGGTTGGTACTTCAGAGACCTAGAATTCAAGATGGAGTAAGAAACCAAAGTCAGAAAATCAAGACTACAAAAAGAAAATGTTCTGTAGGTTAGCTGGGTCAGTCCAAAATTGGGTCGGCTAAGTCTCAAAGCATAGGCAAAATAGAAAGATCGAGTTTCGAGATTGCAGGCATGGCACAGAACTAGGTTGGCTCAATTTCAGACTAAGCCGACCCAGTGGAACTTAGTCGGCTCAGTGCTGAGACTGAGCAAGCTCAGTGCACAGGCAGAGTTACATGAGGGTCTGTTCTAGGCTAGGATCTAGGTTGATCCTAGGGTTCTTAAGGGGGCTAATTCATATATGGGTTGGGATTAGATCTAGGGGATGAGAGCATGTGAGACTTGGGCTCGGTGAGTGCTTTCATGTATTGGGTTAGCGTAAGAGAGTTTTTGAGCTAGGGTTTGTTAGGGTTCATGTGGGAACTCTAGGGTATATAAATCAGGATATTATAATTTTTACAATAGAAGGAAATACAATTAAGCTTTTCTTTCTAACTCTCTTCTCTCTTCTCTCTGGTTCCAACACCAAAACCCTAGCTTCTCTCATCTTTCTTAGATCTTCTTCAATTTGCTAGATTAACACCCAGGTTCATGCAAGAGATCGGATCTATGGTTGTGGCTTCGAGCAGCCGTAGGAACAATAATTGGTTTCAGAGCTAGGTGATGCTTGAAACATTATGGATAATAATTGATATCAGAGCCAGGTTGAGCATGAAGAAGAAAGAAGATTAGTTTTCAGTAGAGATCAGTAGTGAGATTCAGATCTAAAGGCTTTCTCCAAGCTTCATGAGGAAGGAAGAGATCACAGGACTGCTGTCCACTATCCTTAGTCAAGGTATTTCTTAGATCTATTTGTTTGCTATTATTTGATTCGAATTGATCATGGAGAACAGTAGGTTAAAGGTAGGATTAGAGAAGTTTGATGAAAAGAAAAGTTTCATGATGTGGATGGTAAGGATGGAGGATCTACTAGTTAAGATGAGGTTAGATTCAATCTTGAAAGATAGGTTGGAGGAGATCACAGACAAGGAGTGGGTGTCCTTGGAGAAAAGGGCATGTACCACGATTAGGGCTTATTTGGCGGATGAGATTATGTATGGTGTGTTGAAGGAGAGAACACCCAAGGGATTATGATCAAGATTGCAGTAGTTGTACATGGAAAAGAACATGTGCAATAAGTTGATGCTGAAGAAGCAATTATATAGCCTTCGGATGCAGGATGGCAAGGATATTACGGGGCATATTTAGCAGTTCGATCGGATGAGCATGGACTTGCTCAATATAGGGGTGGATTTAGAAGAGGAGGATAAGAGTTTATTATTGTTGTGTTCCCTATCTGAGAGCTTCGATCCATTGGTGATAACTTTGCTATATGGTAAGGAGACACTGATGTACGTGAAGATCGTATTAGTGCTCATGTCCAACGAGCAGCAGAAACTGATGACGAAGCGGAAGGTCTTCCAAGAGAGTCTTGTGGTTTTAGAAAAGCATAGGAAAGGAAAGAAGAAGGATGAACAAAGGGGCAGCAAGGGGTCCAAGAGATGCTTCAAGTGCAAAGAAGTAGGGTACTTTAAGCAGGAGTGTCTGCTTTGGAAGAAGTGTAAGAAAGAAGAAAGCTTAGATTCCATCAGTACAGTCGCTGAAAGTAAAGATTCAGATGAGCTCTTGGTGATCTCGGAGGAGCCCGCAGGGTGCAGTGTATCTGACATGGTTTCGGATAGGTCTACAGTGTGTAAAGGGTCCGAAGGATCAGCGAGGGTGTTCAAGGTATAGCAGCAGGCCCAGCAATACAGCATTGGGTGGTTGGCCTTAGGGGACTCAAAAATCGAGTCGGCTTCTGCGGCATCAGGGGGACTTCAGTTCTAGGTGGAGCATCGAGCAGAGGTGGCTTCATGGATGGAGGAAGCTATGACATGGGTTCAGAGCAGAGGAGTGCAAAGGGAGGACCTATATCCCAACATGAATGTCAGGGCTATATAGATCCAGGTGGAGAGGATTATGTAGGGAGATAGGCATGGCTTTGAGGAGATAGTGTCAAGTGGAGCATCAGGATATGTGGCGAGTGCTGGTAAAGGAACGTTGCATGATCTCCAAGAAAGTTCAGGATAAGTGATGCAGCTACTAAGCAGAAAGCTACCTACAACTCCAAAGGTGGTGCAGAGAAACAAGCCAAGGACTTCAACGATGGAGATGGTCATCCCGAAGGCCTCAAAAGGAGCTCAATAGTTGAAGAAGAATGGCAATGGCAAGGTAAGCATGAGGGGCTATTAGGATATGCAAGGACTGTAGGATCGTGCAGGAGGATGTTGCTAGGTATGCCAAGGCTTGGGTGCACCAAGATGGAGATTGTAGGTGGTGTGGTACTCCCAAGCCTTGGGTGGCCACGAACGGAGCCAAGGTGAGGGCTCCTAAGAGGCTAGGATAGATGTGGTCCTAGGACTAGGACAGAAGTTATCCTAGGATGGAGGTGGCATGTAACTCTCCACCGGCTTGAGGTTTGGGTATTGAGAGCCTCAAGGGGTTTGGTTGATGCTTCAGAGATCTGGGATTCAAGATGGAGCAAGGAACTAAAGCTGAAAAATCAAGACTACTAAAAGAAGATTTTCTGTAGGTTAGCCAACTCAGTCCAAAACTGGGTCGGCTAACTCTTAGAGCATAGGCAAAATAGAAAGATCGAGTTTCGAGACTACAAGCATAGCATAGAACTGGGCCTGCTCAGTTTCAGACTGAGCCAACCTAGCGAAACTTAGTCGGCTCAGTGCTAAGATTGAGCCAGCTCAATGCGCGGGCAGAGTTATGCGAGGGTCTTTTTTGTGCTAGGGTCTGGGTTGATCGTAGGGGTCTTAAGGTCTAGTTTGAGAGATCTTAAGGAGGCTAATTCATGTATGGGTTCAGATTAGATCCAGGGGATGAGAGCATATGAGACTTAGGCTTGGAGAGTGCTTTCATGTATTGGATTAGCTTAAGAAAGTTTTTGAGCTGAGGTTTATTAGGATTCATATGGGAACTCTAGGATATATAAACCAGGACATTGTAACTTTTACAATAGAAGAAAATATAATTGAGCTTTTCTCCCTAACTCTCTTCTTTCTTCTCTCTGGTTCCAACAATAAAATCCAAGCTTCTGTCATCTTTCTTAGATCTTCTTTAGTTTGCTAGATTAACACCCAGGTTAATGCAAGAGATCGGATCTACGGCTGTGGCTCCGAGCAGCCATAGGAACAATAATTGGCTAGGTAAGTGAGATCGATGGGAGGATCTGCCAATGCTAGCCTTAGACACCATCAAAAATGGCTAGGTAACTGGACTACCAATTAAAAACCATCAGTCTGAGATGCCAAACTTATCTTAGACACCAATCGATTTATCAGTTTTGATTTGGTTTGCCTAAAGACTTGGGCTCGACCACTGAGCCACGATCAGTATCCATTTATTAGATGTATGGACTTTGATCAACTATAACTATTGAATTAATCTAAAAAAATGATCTAATCCTAATTAACTATTAATTTGATCAATTTCTTAACTAAGTCCATATTTAATCTTACCCTAGGTCTAACCTAGTTAAGAACCTGATCAAAGCTAACCCATTACCCATTAACCCATGTTTTATGAAATTATCTTAGGATCTTCAAATCATAAATCTAGAACCTAAACAATTGCTTAACTCTCAATTAAGGATAAGCTTATGAGTTTTGGATTTATGGAATCTCAAAACTAATTTCTGATTTTATTATTTAAAATATTTTTAAATTGTAAATACTTTACTTTGAATCAAATTTAAATAATGGTATTAGATCTTTGTTTCAATATTTTGATCATGTCCTAGGATTTTAAATCTAAAATTTTGTAGAAAGTAAGTTCATAATTTAAATTCTATAAAACTTATATGTCATACATATGCAAATTAGATTCAAAAATGAAGCTGCATATCAACATATGCAACATGAAGATCAAGATCAAAACATGAAACATATCACATGGATCTCATCTAAATGGTCAAAATTAGATCATAAACTATTTAATATTAGATTTAAAATTTAAAAATAAATTATAAATTATTTTAGATCTCATCTAACATATTTATGATTTAGGTTTCTTGGATCAACACATACTAGGATAGCCTTTTCACTGTAAGGGATAAACCTTATAGTAGGACAACCTTATAGCAGTATGTGCAATCTTGATATTATTTAGATCTAATTTAAATAATCTAAAATAGATCTAATATTTATTTAATTTTAAATTTAAATCAAAAAATTGAATCAAATTTTTTTTTAGATCTAATCTAAATTATTCATGATTCAAATTCAGATCAGCATATACTAGGATAACCTTTTCATTGTAAGGGGTTAAACTTACAACAGGACAACCTTATTGTAGTATGTGCGATCTTTAGTTAATTTTAATTTTTAGATTTATTTTAAAGTATACATGAATATGTCATAAAAGAACCTTGCTCTGATACCACTGATGGACAACATGTAGGATTTCATGCATAGATTTCAAAACTTTTTTGAAATTAAAGCAGCAGAAGACAAAAATTAAATAGTTTAATCTATAATATGCATATAATCAGATTACAAAATTATACATCAAGGATCTATAATATGTTATGATGAAAATATAAATCTAAAAATAAATTAATCATAATTGGTATTGATCAAATCAATACCAAGATCTAGAATAATTCTAGATCTAATCCTAGATCATATCTAGGTTACCAAGAGATCAAATCTTTTACCTTTGCACAGATCGAAAACTTCATGATTGATTTTTGTTGTTGCTTTTAGAGCTACACATGGGTTCGACCACTATAGGTGATCCACACAAACCTGCAACATAGATCGAAGATTCGTCAAACAAAGTTTCACTCGAAGTGTTAGCTTCTCGTGGATCCCTCCTGATGGTTAATCAAATATTTATTCTTTGGATCTCTTGGATACTCCAAGAGATAAAGAATATGAGGAGGAATAAAGGAGAAATCCAACTCTTGGATCTCCCATAAATCAAAAAATAAAATAAGAAAAAATAAATCCCAAGAGTAGACAAATCTTTTTCTTCAGGATATCAATGATTGATGTCTTGAAAACATCTCTATGCTAGGACAAGAGAAGACCTTCTCCTATAAATTTTTTCTATGTTTCTAGATCTAACATCTCTAATTTTTACTTTAAAAAATTTTCATAAAAATAAAATAAGAAAGGTTCTCAAAGAAATCCTAAGAGAAGACCTTTCTTCTCTTCTCCTTCTCTCATCAGGACATGATCAAATCATGTCCAAAAAGAACATCATGCCCCAACAACTTGGAGCACTTATCCCCATGCCCTATTTTTTTCTCTCTCAAATTTTTATCACATAAAAATTATATAGAATAAATAAGAAGAAAAATACATAAAAGAAAAATAAAGAGAAGACAATCTTCTTTTACCTTGTCTCTTCAAGATATCAACCTTTGATATCTTAGTTGAAGGCTCTTCTCTAAGAATCTTGGCACCATAAATCATCCACACCTTCTCCTCCTTTTTCTCTAATTTTTTGTAATTTTTTTGAGATCTATCACATCCTCAAAGGGCCTTGAAAAGTGGCACGGGTTAATAACCAAAGACTAGTCCTAGAAGGACTCTTGTTGGACACCACCCCATTTCTTTCTCAAAATGGAGAACCAGCAAAAACATTCCTAAAAGGATAGGAAAAGGTTGCACAATAACTCGGGAGGCATGGAGTTTATTTCCATAGAGAGAGAGATAGAGTTTTAGGTTTTAAGGACTCTACCAAATAGAATCTCATGCATAACTTCTTTTCAAGTTTGATCAATTCAAAATTTATCCCAAAACCTCCAAATTATGGGGCATCAAAAATCATTCTTAGGCGTATAATTAAATTATGTTAACTTCTAGAAATGAAGTGTGGGTGTGGGCTTTCTTAGGCACAAGGAAAGAGAGAGAGTCCTAGTTGGACTGAGACTTCTCTTGTTTGACTAGGTCAAAATAGGTTTGAACCTAATTTAAATCCTATTTAAATTAGATTAAATGCAACCCAATTATGGATGATCCTAATCTAATAAAGAGATTAATTAAATAAAATTAAATTAAATTAAATTTAAATTTAAATTCTAACTCAATTAGGAATTAGGTGCACTCAAGTCCTAGTCTAACAAGAAATTATTCTTCCTTGCGATTGGCTTATCCAATAAATCAATTAGATTTAATCTAATTAAATTTAAATTAATTTTAATTAAATATAATTTAATTAAATTTGATCTCAGTCTGATTGCTTAATCAAATTGAATCGATTAGCAATCTAATTACTGATCGATCCTCCTGCAACACTTGCATTAGGTCAAATACCAATCGTATTGATGGATTGACCTTAGAATAATTCTCAATCGTCGATTAACCATTTGATCAGATTACAAGCTCTAATATGTGTGACCCCATAGGTTCGAACCTAAGCTAGTAGCATAGAAATCAATTTTTGTACCAATCAAAGTTATCATCTAGCAATGATTCTCGACGTCCTGATAGGTCGAATATATGCAAAGCAACATTCTTAGAACCTTGGCCCATGGTTACCATATAATTCATCATAATGACCAATAATGCTCAAGATGACTTTGATTATGCCGTCAAACACTTATACAAGTCATCTCTATTGTGTCTCAAAATTTTGCAAATCCCATGACACCTCACGAGGATTATCTAGGCCTAGATTTTGCTAAATTGAAACACAATGAGATATTCTCTTTCTGAAGCTAATCAGGAGTGGTCAATCTCATCTTGACTCATACACCAACTTCATAAGTATTTGACTATATCCAAAAATTTTTCGAACCTATATTAGAAATACAGGCAGTCCAGCATCAAAGTACAGTAAGTTGCTTGCAAGTCACCATGGTGATCTCAGGTCGGAGGGATACTTATATCCATTGGCCTTAGCTAGCTATTTTTCATACTAGAGTGCTACATTGATCACATTTAATGCAGATATACTCCTATATCTCATTTGGATGCTATACCAATGTCTCCACACAACCAATGCATATGACATACATTGACCTACACTTGATAAGTTAACGTCCTTATTTATAACTTATCATTTGATCATGAATAGTTTAAGAACCATCTGATAAATTCTTCTTTATCGATTGATTATGGTTCTAAGAATTTTATTATAATTTAGAAGTTCATTTAAGGAAGATAGAACTTTGATGATGAATCAACCAAATAATTATTATTATTAGATAATTCATATACTAATTTTAATCATCTACCACTTAGATGATTGACTTTAGGATACATTTTCCAACAAAATGCATAGTGGATAATATTATTAATCATATTAATAATGAAAAGCTATAGATCTAATCTAAAAACCCTACACGTTATAGGATCTAATGTATTATATATGCATGCATATCTAAAAATAAAAATAAAATCAATAGTAAAATTGTTTTACTGCTTTACGTGTTCAGAATATGTTATCTTTTCATGGATGGTAGAATGCCGCAATCTGATCTCCTCTATATAGATCTGAACATCATGATGTAGCCACACACGCATCTGGCCTCCATGCATAATCTATACGAGGCTCTGATCTCGATCAGTTTCTTTCGAGTGCTAGCTCTGCAAAAATCTTCAACGACTGATTTAGATCAAACTTCTTTTGATCTTCTTCATCGGATCTTCAAATGCTCCAGATCCCAATGAATGTAGATGAGAAGTTGAGGAGGTTCTCCACCTAGATCTATGAAGTCACGATCCTCGCAACTTATAGATCTAAATTACAAACCCTAGATAGATTATAGGATATGCTCTCACACAAAACCCTTGTGCCAGGCTTTTACTTTTTTTATGCATGCAGAGAAGAGACTTTCTCTTCTCTCCTTTCGATGTTTCTCTCTTCACTCTTCCTCTCTTTCGCACATTCATAAAATCTAGCATTTTATAGAAGTGCACAAAACATGGGAGGCATGAGGGGTTGGTTTAGATTAAGTGGTTATCCATTCAAATTCAAATCCTATTCGAATTCAATTGGTAACCAAATCAAACCAATCCATAAGACAAGTGAGAAGGAAGAATGCATGCCCTCCCTTGCATGGAAAACTTCACGAGAAACCTTTTCTCATGGAGGAAGGATTTGGCATAGATTTTGGTGATGTGGCACATGGAAAGACTAGTAAAACTAGTCTTACATTAGTCATCCAATTGAACCAATCCAATTCAAATTGATTAGGCCCAATTAAACCAAATTAAACCCAACTTATTTAGGTTTAATTAGACTCAATTAAATCATAATCAAATAAAAAATTAATCAAGCAAAATTCCTGGTCAAATCGAGAATTAAACCTCCTTGATGATTAGATCATCTTATAACTTAATCGGATCAAATCCAAATGAATCCAATTCAATTGATCTTAATCCAAAAAAAATTACTCAATCAAATTTAGTTAATTAGTAATCAAATCACTAATTAAATTTCTCTTGATTAGCCATTAGATCAAGTAGAAATCTCTAGTGTGTGTGATCCCGCGGATTCGAACCTAAGCCGATAGCACAGGAACCAATTTCTTGTACTAATCGAAGTGACCACCTAGCAATGATATCCGATATTTGGATAGGTCAAATAGTGTAATCATAATATTTAAAACCTACGTGAATATAGTTATCGCAAAATTCATCTCTTTTATCTCTATGCATAGGATGATTCAGGATTAAACTATCAATCCTAAAAGATACATCCAAATCATGTCTCAAAGCAATTAGTCCTATGACCCCTCACTAGGACTATCCTAGCTAAGGCTTTGCTAAATTGAAATACTATTGAACACAGCTCCTAAATCTAGGAGTGGTCAATCCCATCTTGACTCACGCACCGACTTTTCAAGTACTTGACTATACCTAAAAACCCTCCATCACTGAATTAGAAATTCATATAGTTTAGCACCAAAGCATAGTGAGTTGCTTGGAAGTCACGATGGTGATCTTAGATTGGAAGAACACTTATACCCATATTCCATCAAAGCAATTCTTAATAGCAGAAAAGCTCTAAAGTCGATCACATTCAGTGTAGATGTATCCCTATATCTCACCTGTATGCCATACCAGTATCTTCAAACTCCTTGGTTAAGAGGACAACCAACCTATATGGCACACAATGGCCTATACTCAGTAAATATTATCATCCTTGGTAACAACGTATCATTTAATCATGAATATATTTAAGGACTAAATGATAAATTATCCTTTATCATTTCTAAATAGTCCTAAGAACTTCATCACAATATATAGGAGTTCATTAAAAGATGAAAGATTTATGATGAAAAAGCTAGAATAATTTTTATTTAATTAATAATTCATATATAATTACATAAAATAGCTTAATCATCAACAGGCTGATGATTGACTTTGAAATACTATTTTCAATAATCTTCCACTTAGACTAAAGCCAATCGGTGTAGTATCGTATACCCATCTTCGACTTGAAGTTGTTGAACTTCTTCACCATAATGGCTTTAGTGAATGGGTCAGCCAGGTTCTTCTTCTCATCGATTTTCTAAAGATCGACGTAACCTCGATCCATGACCTTTCGGACAAGATGAAAGCGGTACAGAATATATTTCATCCACTGGTGTGCCTTCAATTTTTTTGCTTGAGTTATGGCTCTAGAGCTGTTGCAGAAAAGCAGAACTGGACCATCGAGGGAGGGTGCTACTCCATTCTCGATGATGAACTTCTTTAGCCACACCACTTCTTTGGCAGTATCTGATGCAGTAGCATATTCTACCTCACATATTGAATCGGCCATGATGTACTGCTTGAAACTTTTCCAGCAGACAGCACCACTATTAAGGATAAATACATACCCCAACATACTCGTTGCTGTCATCATGATCAGGACTCATCATAAACAAGCCACTGGTCCTTAGTATTTCTCAAATACTTTAGAATGGTTTTATCAACCTTCCAGTGGTTCTCCTCTGGATTAGATTGGTATCTACTCGCTATCCTAGTGAGTATGCCACATCTGATCACGTACATATCATGACATACATAATAGAACCTATTGTTGAAGCATATAGAATTCTACTCATATGCTCTCTCTCTTAAGGTGTTGTTAGACAATCTCTCTTTAAGAGAGAAATTTCATGGCCTATCGGTAGATAGCCTTTCTTGAAATTCTCCATGCTGAATCTCTTCAGCATAGTATTAATATACGTGGACTAGGATAATCCAAGCAATCTTTTAGATCTATCTCTATAGATCTTCATCCCTGGGATATAGGAAGCTTCTCCCAGATCCTTCATGGAAAATTGTGATGACAGTCAGATCTTTATTCCTTATAATGTAGAGACATCATTTTCAATTAAGAGAATGTCATCTACATACAATACTAGGATTATAATTGCTAGACCATTAGCCCATTTATATATACAAGACTCTTCTTCATTCTTAATGAAGCCATACATCTTGATCGTCTTATCAAAATATATGTTCCAACTGAGATGCCTGCTTTAGTCTATAAATAAACTTTTGAAGCTTACACACCTTAGACTCATTGTGGATGTGAATCCTTCAGATTGTATCATATATATCTCTTCATCCAGCTCTTCATTTAGAAAAGCTATCTTCACATCCATCTGCTAGATTTCATAGTCGAGATGTGCAGCTATGGAAAGCATGATCCGAATGGACTTGAGCATTGCCATAGGAAAAAACGTCTGATCACAGTCAATACCATAATGTTGACGATATCCCTTGACAACCAGACTGGCTTTATAGGTCTCTACCTTTTCGTCTGGGCCCTTTTTTCTTTTGATGACCCACTTACATCCTATGGGTTTTATCCTTTTGGGTGGGTCAACCAATGTCCATACATCATTGATCTTCATGAACTTCATTTTGGATTGCATAGCCTCAAGCCATTTTCTAGAGCTGAGTCTCTACATTGCATCCACGTAGGTGATCGAATTCTCATCGTTCTCATCAAGTTCGATAAGATCACCATCTCGAAATAAAATATTATAGTATCTGTTTGGCCGACATGGTACTCTACCAGATTGTCTTAAAGGTGCAGGTTTAGTAGGCTCCGAATCTGATCAAATCAAATCTAATTCTAGTTCAGCTACTTGTGTCGATTTTTCTACCTATCAAACTTTCTCAAGCTCGATCTTTGAGGCATTAGTCCCTTCACCAAGAAACTTTTTTTCTAAAAATACTGCCTTAAGGCTGACAAATACTTTCTACTCATCAACAAGATAGAAGTAATACCCTTTGATCTCTTTTGGATATCCAATTAAACTACACTTATCAGACCTAGGTCCAAGGTTGTCTGTTACTAAATGTTTGACATAAGCCAGACACCCCCAAATCCTAAGGTGCGAGAGTACTAGCTTATGCCCTGTCCACATCTTATATGGTATTTTAGAAATAGACTTACTCAAAATCCTATTCAGAATATAACAAGCTAACTCGAGCACATATCTCCAGAGGAAGATCAACAGACCGGCAAACTCCATGGATCGAACCATGTCCAATAGGATTCGATTTCTTCTTTCAGACATACCATTAAGCTATGGTGTTCAAGAAGAAATCCATTAGGAGAGAATCCCATTCTTTTCAAGATATGTCAGAAATTTTTTGAAAAGGTATTCATCCCCATGGTCAGATCGAAGAGTTTTAATACTCTTTTCAGTTTGCTTTTCTACCTCATTATGGAATAGTTTAAATATTTTAAATGACTTTGACTTATGCTTCATTAAATAGACATATCCATACCTAGATAGGTCGTCTATGAAGGTTATGAAGTAAAAATATCCATCTCTAGCATTTGTGCTCATGGATCCACATATATCAGTGATAAGCATCATAAATTTACCAATAAAAGTATTAATTTATTAATTAATTTTTAAAAATTATTAATTAATTTATATATAATTTTTGAAAAATTCATATTTTTATTAATTAAAAAATTAATTAAAAAATAATAAAAAATAATAAAAATTAAAAAATAAAATTTTATTATCAATAGAAAGAGCTTATTTTTCTGATCATAACAAAATAAATTTCACATAAAACGAAGCTAAAATGAAAAAGATATGAATTTTTAAAGATATAAAATAAATAAAAATTAAATAAAAAAGAAAACAGCTCAGCCGGCTCCGTAAGCCGAGCCACCAAGCCAAGCCAAGCCATCAAAGCCGACTCAGCTATTGAAGCCATCAGTCAGTCCATGATCCAAGCGTGGACCGCCAACTCAGCAAAATTCGGCAAATCAGAGCTTGCCACGTGGTGGAGGTCTACAAAAATTTATCGGGGCTCACAAGGGTAATTTAGTCTTTTTGCTCGGCAACAAAGGTGCTGATTGGTTAAAGTGTGCGGTGCGGCCAGTCCACGCGGTCCATGGGAACAGTGATTGCGCGATCGGACGGATGTGGTTGTTTGCAGTCAGGATCGGACGGCTGTGGTTGCTTCCGAATTTTATTCAGTTGTAGACATCATACGGATCACCATCGAACGACAGCGCTCAATCCAGGCGATAATCCAATGGTCTAGAAAGCTCCCGACGGTGATCAAACTCTCAGACGCATGATTTGCGGCTAGATTTCCTCCATCAAGCGTGATCCAACGGCCAGAATTTAATCCAACCCGATCTGAGCTTATCTGCATCCGATTTTGATGATTTTTGGACCGTTGGATTTCTATTGAATGGCTGGATTTTATCAAATTTATTAGAGACATATCAGAGCTATTTTAATTCAAATTTTATTTAAATTTTGATGATTACAAAGGCCATTAGTCTCACATTGCCTAGAAGCAAACTTTCCAGCCCTTCTAGCTCTATAAAAAAGACCCCAGGCCATCAGAAATCAACATCTCCAATCAAGGTGAAGCTTTGGTACAGGGCGAAGCTAGGCTATGGGTTAAAGGCTGCTTCAAAATAATGGGTGTCGAGAAGAAGAGCCAAGCTTCTACACCATCTTTCTGCCAATGCCGATCCAAGATCAGAGATCAGGCTATTTTATTTTATTATCTTTTTTTAAAAAATTTTATGTATTTAAATTTTGAAATTTTAATTAATAAAAATTTTATTTTTGTATTTTAATTTCTTACTTTTTATTTTTATTGTAATTTAATTTTTATACTTTAATTATTACTTTTTATTTTATTGCAAGTAGATACTAAGATCTAACTAATAGATCTTAGTACCAAGTTTAAATTTCTGCACTTTTTAATTTTTGCTTTTAATTTTCCAACTTCACTTTTGATTCTAAAAATCCTTTTCTTCTTTTCTTTTCAAAAATCAAAGATTTTAAATCTAAAAACACTACCTTCCCTATGGATTCGACCCGACTCACTACTATCTACGTATTTTCAATGATTTTAAGAAGTCGGATTAAACTGATAAACACGGTGTCTTAACGACAACATCGCATTCCTATCATATTTTTGGCACCGTTACCGAGGAAGGCACGAACATTAAATTTTTGATCTCTTTGATTTTTCTATAAATAAATTATAAATAAATTTCTACTTTCTTATAAATATTGCTTGCTAATTTTTTTTATTATTTTGCAAAAAAAGAGATTAAAGAACAAAAAGAATCAAGGGTTTTGCTTGGTGAGATCAATTCTAACCCTAGTACTCTTTCCTTTTCATTTATTTATTTATTTATTTTATTTTTAAATTAATTTAAAAAAAATATTCATTTAAACCTAATTAAAAGCCTCATAATAAGATTAGAAACCCTAACTGTTTAGAGTATGCATCATATTAGTTTTATTTTTATTTTTATTTTTTTGGTGATTGCTGGAAGCAAGGTAAACCTTTCAGAATTCAATTAGTTGCATGCATCTAGTTTAAATTGCATAAAATCCTTTGATTGAATTTTTTTTTTTTCCATGCATATTCATATTAAATCAAATTAAGGGCACAATCCAATTAAATAAGATAAGGTAGGGATTTGATCACCCTTTCTTGGCCCACAAACAACCAACCAGCATCCTGCATTGACCTAAGCTTTTAATTTTAAAATCAATTAGACATCAACCCTAGGAACTCGAGCTCAATAGGATAAGAAATCCTAAGAGTTGAACCTAGTTAGGATAAGTCAATTTGACTGGTGTCTAGGAAAGTGGTTCAGGGACGACTGGGCCCGAAGGAAGGTGGTTTCTAATTGATTCCGTTCGATTACCTGGCCAAGCATAATTGGTGTCTAAGGCAAGCAACGGGGGGACTCCCACCAACCTTACACTTACCTGGCCAGTTGATTGGCTAATCCTACACTTGGAGGGCTTGAAGGTGACCTTGGCAGTTAGGAGCTATCTAGATCTAGGAACGCGATGTTGTCGTTAAGACACCGTGTTTATCAGTTTAATCCGACTTCTTAAAATCATTGAAAATGCATAGATAGTAGTGAGTCAGGTCGAATCCACGGAGAAGGTAGTGTTTTTAGATTTGAAATCTTTGATTTTTGAAAAGAAAAGAAGAAAAGGATTTTTAGAATCAAAAGTGAAGTCAGAAAATTAAAAGCAAAAATTAAAAGGTGCAGAAATTTAAACTTGGTACTAAGATCTATTAGTTAGATCTTAGCATCTACTTGCAATAAAATAAAAAGTAATAATTAAAGTATAAAAATTAAATTATAATAAAAATAAAAAGTAAGAAATTAAAATATAAAAATAAAATTTTTATTAATTAAAATTTTAGAATTTAAATACATAAAATTTAAAAAAAAAGATAATAAAATAAAATAGCCTGATCTCTGATCTTGGATTGGCATTGGCAGAAAGATGGTGTAGAAGCTCGGCTCTTCTTCTCGACACCCATTGCTTCGAAGCAGCCTTTAACCCATAGCCTAGCTTAGCCCTGTACCAAAGCTTCACCCTGATTGGAGATGTTGATTTCTGATGGCCTGGGGTCTTTTTTATAGAGCTAGAAGGGCTGGAAAGTTTGCTTCTAGGCAATGTGGGACTAATAGCCTTTGTAATCATCAAAATTTGAATAAAATTCAAATTAAAATAGCTCTGACATGCCTCTGATAAATCTGATAAAATCCAACCATTCAATAGAAATCCAACGATCCAAAAATCATCAAAATTAGATGCAGATCAGCTCAGATTGGGGCGGATTAAATTTTGACCGTTGGATCATGCTTAATGGAGGAAATCTGGCCGCAAATCATGCGCCTGAGAGTTTGATCACCGTCGGGAGCTTTTTAGACCGTTGAATCATCGCCTGGATCGAGCGCTGCCATCTGATGGTGATCCGCATGATGTCTGCAGCTAAATAAAATCCGAAAGCAACCACAGCCGTCTGATCCTGACCGCAAACAACCACATCCGTCCGATTGCACAATCACTGTTCCCATGGACCGCGTGGACCAGCCGCACCGCACACCACAATCAATCAGTGCCTCTGTTGTCAAGCAAAAAGACTAAATTACCCTTGTGAGCCGCGATAAATTTCTGTAGACCCTCTAAGGGTCTAGGTCCACTACGTGGCAAGCTCTGATTTGCCGGATTTTGCTGAGTTGGCGGTCCACGCCTGGATCGTGGACCGGCTGATGGCTTCAATGGCTGAGTCGGCTTTGATGGCTTGGCTTGGCTTGGTGGCTCAGCTTGCGGAGCCGGCTGAGCCATTTTCTTTTTTATTTAATTTTTATTTATTTTATATCTTTAAAAATTCATATCTTTTTCGTTTTAGCTCCGTTTTATGTGAAATTTATTTCGTTGTGATCAAAAAAATGAGCTCTTTCTATTGATAATAAAATTTTATTTTTTAATTTTTATTATTTTTTATTATTTTTTAATTAATTTTTTAATTAATAAAAATATAAATTTTTCAAAAATTATATATAAATTGATTAATAATTTTTAAAAATTAATATAAATTAATTAATAAATTAATATTTTTATTGGTGAATTTATGATGCTTATCAATCAGTATGTACTAGATCCAGAAATTCAATGGCTCGTTCACCTTAATAAAAGGTGACTTGGTTATCTTTCTAAGAAGAAAGGACTCATAGGTTGGAAATGATTCACAATCACTGACCTCAAAAATTTTTTCTTGAGCCAACTTGTTTATTCTATTCTTATTAATATGACCTAGCCTACAGTGCCAAAGGTAGACATCTGACACATCATCTATTCTAAGATGTTTACCAGAGATTTGGACTACATTAACAAGCTATGATAATAGATAAATTTTATTATTTAATTATCCAACACAAACTATAACACCATTCAAAATGACATTATAAAAATTTACTTTTATTAAAAATTGATTACTGTTCTTGGCCAAAAGGCCTACAGAAATTATATTAAATAAAAAACTTGAGCAAAAGTGACAATCACTAAGAATAACTCTATGAGAATTGATTACAAGATTCATGATTCCTAAGACTAGAACTGAAACTTATCTTCCATCTCCAACATTCAGGAACCTCTCGCCTTCTTCAAATTTTCTACTGATCTGAAAATCCTGCATCGAATTACAAATATGATAAGAGCTTTTGGTATCTAATACCCAAGCAGTAGTATCATAAATTGAGAAGTTGCAAGGTGTTATCCTATAATTATCTTGCGCAACAACTACTTACTTCCTCTTTAGTCTATTCAGGTCCAGGATGTTAATGTACTAAGGATAGTTTTTCTTCCAATGCTCCTACTTCTTACAAAAGAAACACTCCGCCTGGCTTTGGTCAGGCTTGTGCTTCATGGTCTAACCCTATGCAGACATCCTTGCATGCAGCTGCACCTTATTCTTCTTCTTCTTATTCTTCTTCCCTTTCTCAAAGGGTCGATCAGAAGTAGACCCTCCCACTACATTTACCAACCCCTTTTGGAGTTGGTGATCCTTCTCAAAGTTCTGTAGCAATTTCAATAACCCATGGTAATTCACTGTAGGCTTTGTCATTCTAAAATAAGGAAAGAAAGGAAGGACTTGGGCAAAGAATTTAGGATCGCATCATTTTCAAGCTACTCATGCAGAAAAAAATCTAGCTTATTCAGGTGTTCAATCACCTCGATCATGTACAATACATGATCAATGACTGATGCCCCATTCTTAATACAAGCATTGAAAATGGCACAACTAGTTTTGTACTTTTCAACATCATCGGGCATGCCAAAGGAGTTGTTCAACATTTAAAGCATCTCCTTAGGCTAGGCATTTTCAAACCTATGGCTGAACTCATCATTCATTGCCATCAACATAATACATCGAACGGTGGTGCGATCATTAAGCCACTTTTGATAAGTGTCTCTCACCATCTTAATAGCATTTTGGGCTAGCTCCTAAGGTGCCGAATCAATCAACATATGTAAGATCCATTCATGCTCTAGGATGATCTTTAACTTTCGATGTCAGCTATCGAAGTCTGATCCCATGAGTTTGTCATTGTCCAACAATGACCAGAGCAATGGGATAGTAGCCATTTCTGCACATTAAAGAAAAGCCAAAGATCTAATTATTATATAAATTATTTACTCTAAAGACTTAGACTTTAGTCTAAAGGTTCTCCAACTATTTTATTCAAATCGATAGCCTTTACCTCCAATTTAAGAAATTACTCTAATTTTTTAGTGGGTACTAGAATCTACACAGATAACACACGAGTCCAATTTTGGTTGGTCAACCTGTATGTACCTATGGATAGGTTCATAATCAATTATTTTACCAAATAACTTCTAGTAATTTAATTTTGCCCCAAAAATCTAATTAGTAGGCTTTGGCCTCCACTAAAAAGATTCAGTTAGGTCCAACCATTAATATGACCATATTTGGTGCATCAGACCAACAAATAATCAGGCCCAACTTTGGCTGACCAATCTGACCACCATTAGAAAGACATGACCAAATTATCATATTATGAATGATAATTTCGTTAGTCAATAAGCAAAACATCTTTGGACCTCCAATGATTATTAAACTAATGGACCCATTATCACTGAATTTAATAGGAGGCTATGACTTAGTTATCACCATAACTTATCATTTTAAGGACCTAATAATTTTAGAGGATTTTATTAATCAATTTTAAGAATAATCGACCAACCAATTTGGATCCTTCCACTAACTTCACCAAGTCAGATCAATAAGGATCTAATTAAAACTGGCATTAGAAGTACCTAAATTAGTCAAACTAATTTACCTAATTGACATGGATGAGCCCAAATCATCAAGTGGTCTAATCAAAACCTAATTCACAGGGATGGCCAGATAAGTGAGATCGATAGAAGGGATATGCCATTAACTCATCAAAGACCAAATTAGTATGAGTAGCTCCCAATTAAAAATCACTAGTCTAAACTGTCAGACTTATCTTAGACTCCATCCGATTCATTAGTTTTAATTTGACCAACCTAGCAATTTTAGGTTCGACCGCGTAGCCACAAATCAAGTCTATTTGGTCCTCGTTAAAGGCTTGGGCTTGACTAACTACAACTATTGTAATTTGGTCTAAAGAGTCCTTGACCTAATCTAAATCAATATTTGGTTAGATTTGATCAATTACTCTAATTTAGTTTATTCTTTAACTAATCTTGGATCTAACCCAATTGAGGGATCTAATTCGACTAATCCGATAACCCATATTTTATGATCAATGATTTAGGATCTTTAATTCATAATTCTAGATCCTAATTCATCATACTTAATTCTTAATTAAGTTTTAGGCTGAGGATTAAGGTTTGGCATTTATTTTTTAAAATTTTAAAAGATTCTTTACATCCCAGCACTGTTTCACTAAATAGGTCGACTCATTTTAAAAATGGATCGGCTTATTTTATAAACAAGTACTAGATGCAGGTTTAATCACTAAAACTAGCCAATAAGGATCTTCAACCAACTTCTCAGTTGGGTTGGCTCAGATCCCATCCAAGCTGGCCTGAGCAGAAGCCAAGCTGGCTCAGTTCTTGAGACAACCAGCTCAGCCAGAAGGCTTGAAGGCCATCTTTCCAGCTAGGCAGGCTCGGATTCCATCCGAGCCTACTTGACTTGAAGTCGAGCTAGCCCGGTACCTAACCAAGTCGACTGGAGCATCAATCCAAAAATCATATCATGGCTAGCACACTAGTTGAGTTGGCTCAATTTTTGAGATAGCCAACTCGATCGACGAACAAAGCCTTTTTAAGATCCTATTCAGGTTTAATCTAAAACTTTGTACTCTACATAAAAAAATTATGAAATTATTTAGATCTAATCTAAACACTAATTCATAATAAAATTTAGATTAAACTCTTCAAACTTATTATAAAAAAATTATTAGATCTAAACTAAAGTTTTTATAATGAATTTTATAGATCATAACATACCAGGACAATCTTTTCACTGTAAGGGATAAACCTTATAGTAGGACAATCTACAGTTCATGCGATTATCTTTTTTTTCTTAGATTAGATTATTATTTAGATCTAATCTAAAAATAATCTAAATCATCCATATATAATATATCAAAGAACTTGCTGCTCTGATACCAATTGAAGGAAGCGTGCAGGATTTTTAGCTCTACTTTCAAAAATATTTTTTGATAAATATGCAGTGGATAATATTATTAATCATATTAATAATGAAAAATTATAGATCTAATCTAAAAATTCTATACACTATAGAATTTAATGTATTATATATGCATGTATATCTGAAAATAAAAATAAAATCAACAGTAAAACTATTTTACTACTTTGTATTCAGAACATGTTATCTTTTCATGGATAGAAAAATACTATAATCTGATCTCCTTTGTGTAGATCTGAACATCATGATACAGCCACACATGCATCTAGCCTCCATGGGTAATCCACACGAGGCTCTGATCTCGGTCAGTTCCTTTCGTGTGCTAGCTCTGTGGAAACCTTCAACGACTAATTTAGATCAAACTTCTTTTGATCTTCTTCATCGAGTCTTTGGATGCTCTGGATCCTAATGAATGTAGATGAGAAGTTGAGGAGGTTCTCCATCTAGATCTATGGAGTCACGACCCTCGTAACTCATAAATCTAAATCCTAAATCTTAGATAGATTCTAGGGTATGCTCTCATCCAAAACCCGTGTGCCAGGCTTTTACTTTTTTCATGCATGCAGAGAAGAGACTTTCTCTTCTCTCTTTTCGATGTTCCTCTCTTCACACTTCCTCTCTTTCGCACGTCCATAAAATCTAGCATTTTATAGAAGTGCATAAAACATGGGAGGCATGAGGGGTTGGTTTTGATTAAGTGGTTATCCATTCAAATTCAAATCCTATTCGAATCCAATTGGTAATCAAATCAAACCAATCCATAAAGCATGCGAGAAGGGAGAACGCATGCCCTCTCTTGCATGAAAAACTTCACAATAAACCTTTTCTCATGGAGGAACGATTTGGCAAAGATTTTGGTGATGTGGCACATGGGAAGACTAGTCAAACTAGTCTTACATTAGTCATCTAATTAAACCAATCCAATCCAAATTGGTTAGGCCCAATTGGACTAGATTAAATCCAACTTATTTAGGCTTAATTAAATTCTAGTTAAATCAAAAATTAATCAAGCCAAACTTTTGATCAAATCAAGGATTAAACCTTCATAATGATTAGATCATCTTATAACCTAATCAGGTCAAATCTAAATGAATCTAATTCAATTGGTCTTGATTCAAAAATAATCATTCAATTAAATTAAGTAAATTAGTGATTAAATTATTAATTAAACATCTTTAATCAATCATTAGATTGAATAGGAACCTCTAGTGTGTGTGATCCCATAGATTCAAACTTAAGTCGGTAGTACAGGAACCAATTTTCTGTACTAATCGAAATGACCATCTAGTAATGATCTCTGACATCTGGATAGATCGAATAGTATAATTATAATATTTAGAATCTATGTGAATATGGTTATCACATAATTCATCTCTTTGATCTCTGTGCATAGGATGACTTCAGATTAAATTATTAATCCTAGAAGATACATTCAAATCATGTCTTAAAGTAATTAGTCCTGTGACCCCTCACTAAGACTACCCTGGCCAAGACTTTGCTAAATTGAAATACTATTGAACACAGCTCCTAAGTTCAGGAGTGGTCAATCCCATCTTGATTCATGCACCGACTCTTCAAGTACTTGACTGTACCCAAAAATCTTTTATCACTGAATTAGAAATTCAGATAGTTCAACACCAAAACACAGTGAGTTGCTTGAAAGTCATCATGATGATCTTAGATTGGAGGGATATTTATATCTATATTCCATCAGAGCAATTCTTGACAGTAGAAAAGCTCTGGAGTTGGCCATGTTCAGTGCAAATGTATCCCTACATCTTACCTATATACCATACTAGTATCTCCACACTCCTTGGTTAAGAGGACAATCAATCTATATGGCACACAACAATCTATACTCGATAAATATTGTCATTCTTGATAACAACATATCATTGGTCACAAACATATTTAAGGACTAAACAAGAAATTCTTCTATGTCGATTCTAAATAGTCCTAAGAACTTCATCACAACAGATAGGAGTTCATTAGAAGATAAAAAATTTATGATGAAAAAGCTAAAATAACTTTTATTTAATTAATAATTCATATATAATTACATAAAATAGCTGAATCATCAACAGGCAGATGATTGACTTTAGGACACTATTTCCAACATGTACAAGACTTTACTTGTATAGTAGATGGGCTTTTGTACTCCTAATTCTCATACCAAAATTGAACTAACTACTTCATTTGAAATAGCCAAGTATAGAAAGAGTTTATCACCTATGTTTGGTATAGTTAATAATGGTGGAGAGCTCAGGTATGTCTTCATGTCATCGAAGCCTTTTGGATATTCTTCTGACCAAGTAAAATTCTTTATTTGCCTCGGTGTCTTGAAAAATGGAAGACATCATTCCACCAACTTGAAAATAAATTGGCTAAGGGATGCTACTCTTCCTACTAGCTTCTAGATGTCTTGCTTGTTTGTCGAGGGTTTCATATCGAGAATCGCCTTGATTTTCTCTGGATTGGCCTCTATCCCTTATTTAGTTACCATAAAATCAAGGGACTTTTCAAATGTTATACCAAAAGTGCATTTGGTCGGGTTCAATTTCATGTTGTGCCTTCTTAATGCACCGAATGCTTCTTCTAAGTCAGTGATGTGCTGAAGATCGTCATCGCTTTTTACTAGCATGTCGTTAATATAGACTTCCATGTTATGGCCGATTTGATCTTTGAAGACTTTATTATTCACCAACCATTGATAAGTTGCTTCGGCATTCTTGAGGTCGAATGGCATGACTTTGTAGCAATAGAGTCCTTTTTCGATAATAAAGGCCATCTTTTCTTCATCTTCGGGAGTCTTTCGAATTTGATTATAGCTAGAGAATCCATTTATAATGCTCAAAAGTTGGTGTCCATATATGGCTTTGACTAACTAGTCCATTCTCGGTAAGAAAAAACTATCCTTTGGATAGTCTTTATTAAGGTCGATGTAGTCGATACAGATTTTCCACTTGCCACTAGCTTTTTTCACCATCACAACAGTAGCCAACCAATCGGGATAATGAACTTTTCGAATAAAGTTGGCGGCCAATAGTTTGTCAACTTCTTCATTGATTAATGTCTATCATTCGAGAGCAAATTTTTTTTTTCTTTGGACAAATTGGTTTACATGTAGGGTTAACATTTAATTGATGCAAAATTATGTCAGAAGGAATACCTAGCATATCTAGTGCCAACTATGCAAAGATGTCGGCATTTTATCAAAGGAAGGCCATTAGTTTATCCCAAAAATCTAGATTTAATGAAGATCCAACTTGTACAGTCTTAATCGGGTCTTCTTCTCTTAGTGGTATTAAGATCAATTGTTCAATTGGTTCACCTCTGCTTTCCTCTTCCCCTTGGTCAAGTCCATGAATGGGAAGATCTTTTTCCATTTTATTATTGTCATCTAACATTGTTGGGCCAACTGTTGATTTCCTCACATCTCACCGACATCCATGTTATTGTTCATCAGGAATAAGACAAGAAGGTGATATGTAGAAACAATAGCCCATAATTTATTGAGATCTAATCATCCGAGTATAACATTGTATGCTGAAGGGACTCAGACTATCAAAAAATTAAGCATAGTTATACTTTATCAAGGGTACTGTCCAGTAATAACTGGTAAAGTTATTTCACCTTCTACTTCGATATAATCACCAAAGAACCCAATAGTTACTCATCTTAGTCAATTAGTAGTAAGTTTCATGTGAGAGAAAGCATTGTAAAATAAAATATCTACTGAACTTTTATTATGTACAAATACCCTTTTTACATCATAATCAGCTATAGTCGTCGAAACAACTACAACATTATCATGGAGAGTTTGAACTCCTCGAAGATCTTCATTAGAAAAGAAATAAGTTGTCCTCCCGCTATCATTTGGAGGAGTTTTTCGAGCATTCTGCCCCCCCAGTTGGTCCTCCTTTGGAAATGATCATGTTGATAATTTCTGCCATCGTTAAGCATGAGTTCTTCCCTAGGACACTACCGAGATTGTTCGTCAATGGGAGGTTGAGCTGGATGATCGAGTAGATATTTTTTAAGATAGCCCCTATGAATGAGGACCTCTATGTCATCTTTGAGTTGAATGCACTACTCGGTATCGTAACTATAATCATGATGGAATCTATAGTACTTCTACTATAACTTGTCAGTGGTGACCACATGGGCTACGATCATCAGAGATAGCCTTCTTTCTATATATCCATCAATACCTGCACACAAGGGATGGAAAGAGAAGTATAGGAGTCATACTTGTAGTTGGGGCTACTCAGCTTTGGATTCCATCGATAGGGTGGTGCTTCCTTGTCGGTTGAAAATCGATTAGGTTCTATTAGAGCTTCATTCTTTTTTTGCTTCTCTTTTAACCTTTTTTCTCGGTGCCAATTAGTAGCACTCTCGTCCATGTGGATATATTTGTATTCACATTCAAGAAGTTTGGGATAAGTTTGAGGGAGCTTCTTATCCAAAGAGTAGGAAAACTTCGAATTTTGAAGCCCTCTCTTCATGGCTGAAATGGCCATGTCTCCATTAAGGTCTTGGACATCAAGTGTGGTGACATTGAATCATGCCATAAAATCTCTAAGTGTTTCTCTCTCTTGCTACCTAAAGGAGAAGAGACTGTCAGACATTCATGACACTCTACTGGTGTTGAAGTGTGCCCTAAACGACTGTTCAAGTTGCTTGAATGAATGAATGCTTCTCGACTGGAGTCCAATATGCCAAGCCTGAGTAGCTTTTTGGATTGTAGTTAAGAAACCAAAACATAAAAGGGTGTTTGACGCCCCCTGAATCATCATCAGTACTTTATAGCTTTATAGGTGGTCAATAGAATCAGTAGAACCATCGTAAGGCTCTATCTACGGCATTTTGAATCGAGTTAGAATGGGCTCATCCAAAATATGTTAGGAGAAGTGTGGAGTGGTGTACATGTGGAGATTATCATGAGATTATTAGTTATCCACTTCTGGTCGAGCAAGTCGATGGTTGATTTTCTTCAATTTTTGATCATAGTCGTTGAGCGACCGTTGCTATAAAATTTTGAGGATAGAATCTTCGCTTAAAGAATTGAAGGCATGAAACTTGAAGGCGAGCATGGCCTCTTCCCTTTTTTGATGCCATGGAAGAGAGCAGAAGAAGATCGTTGCTATGAGTGGGTGGCATGGTGAGAATGCCAAGACGGTTGTTGTTCCAGGGGTAGAGAAGGAGAGGACTACAGAAGGCGATGATTATGCCTAGAGTATTGAAAAATATGTTCCAAAATCAATCATCTAAGTTGTAGATGGTTGTGCTCATTATAAATTTATATGAATTGTAAATGAATAATAGTTATTTTGGCTTATTCATCATATAGGGTACATCTTCTAATAAACTCCTGTGATGTGATGAAGTTCTTAGGACTATATTAAGTCGATAAAGAAGGATTTATCATTTAATCTTTAAACCTATTTGTGATCAAATGATGTGCTATTTCTAGGATAATAGCTATATCAAGTGTAGGTCATTGTGTGCCCTATAGATTGGTTATCCTCTTAATCAAAGAGTGTGGAGACACTAGTATGATAAATAGGTGAGACATAGGGATATGTTTTCACTGTACGTGACTATTTTAGAACACTCTGCTATTAGAAGTATTTTTGAGGGCTATGGATATAAGTATCCCTTAGACTTAAGATCATCATGGTGACTTACAAGTAACTTACTATACTTTAAAATCAAACTACTTGAATTTCTAATTTAGTAATGGAAGATTTTTGGGTACAGTCAAGTACTTATTAAGTTGATGCATGAGTTAAAATACGATTGACCACTCCAAGTAAAATTAGAGATAGTGTATCACTGTATTTCATTTACCAAGTCCTTGATTGGGGCAATCCATATGATGGATTTGATAGAATGATTTACAAAGTGGATGACTCATTAAGGATTGACAATTAAACCCTAGGTCTTCTCAAACACTTAAGGTCAAAGAGATGAATTATATGATAACCATATATGTTTAGGCTCTTGGATGTTGCTTAACATATATTTGGCCTATCTAGATGTCGGGTACTGTTACTAGATGGTTATTTTAATTAGTACAGAAAGTTATTTCTATGCTTCTGACTTAGGCTCGAACCTATAGGGTCACACTCAAAATAAGTTTCTGATTGATCAAATGGTTGATAAACGATTGAAAATTGTTTAAGGATCTAATTATCAATTTGATTGAGAATCATTTAAGTTTCCTCTTCCAGTGGTGAATGGAGGAAGGAGCACCCTTGATTAACCCCTTCTTACCAAACTGAGGAGAAATATACCACCTATCCTTGGCAATGGGGTGGTATTTGAAAGTAAAAAATGTTTGAAATAAAAAAAATCAAAGATCAGACATCGACTAGAAAGCAAAGTACTAGAAATTCTATAATAAAATGAAAGAAGTTTAGAATGATAGAAGAAAAGAATATATTAAAAAAATAAAAAAAATTCAATAATGAAAGAAAAAATTGGTAACCTAAGCATGGCCCAAAGAGCCTCTATATACAAACTGAATGATCCAAAGGTGGGGCATAGATTTGACCATCCGATCCGAATAGCTCAAGTTCATATTTAGAGGGGACTCTGTATTGGATTCGGATAAGAGAAAGATCATTGGCAGAAAGGATAGAAGCAATGGCTCCGGGAACAAAGGTTGGACGAGCTTCTTCTCTAAGGTTGGACTCAACCTTAGATCTTGGATTTGGAAGGTTTGGTCCGGATGAGCTTTTGGAGGGAGAAGATCAGGAATATCCAGGAGTCTTGGAAGGCCATTTTGGATCAAACGGGATGAGGTAAAATTGACTAAAAATCAAAAAAAATTTCAAGGAGAAAACTTTCAAAAATTGAAGCAGAAATAACTAAATCCCAAAAGGTACCTAAAATCGAAAAAAGATAGGAAAACTTAAAGAAAAGGTTAGAATACTAACCTAAAGGAGGTAGAGAGCTTGAAGATGCAGTCGGAATGGTGAAAAATAGGTGGAGAAAAGATGATGGAGACTAAGAGATGCATAGGATAGAACAATCGAGCTCAGGGAAGACAAGAGTAGGAGGAGAGTTGGAGAAGAAACAAGCTAGAATAAGAAAGAAGGGAAGAAAGGAACTTAAATAGCCAATGGTGTCCCCGAGTTATTATGATTACATATTAGTAGTACCGAATCTCGACCTTCTGCATGTCCACCCCATTATTATGATTGTAGATATCAGATAAAATCATCATTGTGCCGTGTAATCAAGCTCTGTGCCTGGTGAAATTTCAAAATTTGAGATCATCTTCAGCCATTCTACAATAAAAGGGCTTCTACGTCGGTTTAAATAATCCAAAGTATTTCACATTCCCAAGGCGGGAAGGTTGGATGAGACTTCGGCAATCACAAATGATAATACTTCCTTGGTCTGAGCTTCGAACTTGAGAATAAGGGGGCAAGTGTTGGAGGTAAAATAGCTCCCACGATAAAGCCCGATCTTTGTAGAGCGCCATCTTGTATTAAAGACATACTCTAATCCAAGATTCAATCAAGTCAATCCCTTGGTCTAGGTGAGCTCCAAAAGATCAGTCTCCAAATTTGGCTAAGCTCAAAGCTTTAATCAAGGGTGGCTCATTCTAGAAATGATAACTTCTATCAATGCCTGATATTGTGTGTTGGCTGAGCTCCTTCACTCCGATCCTCCAACTCTATCATGGTAACGGCAGATCTTGTCAAGACTACACTATGAATTTCAACCAAATGAACTTGAGCCAATAAAGGAAACTTATCATCTGCTTGATTTTGATCTTCAGTTTGGGATAAGCAACAACCACTTCACAAGCATTAAACCTTAGTATTATCTGATCCCAACTTTGGGCCCACCTTGGATACTAGCCAAACTTCATCAAAATAACTAAAGCAACCTCATATCAGTCTTAATTGAGGAATCCGTTATTCTTTTTCTGTCTCAAATTCCTCCAGACCAAAGTATCAACTTCCATATCGGCCCATCTTGAAGATGACCTAGCTTCCAAAAGTAGTTGAAATAGTTCTACCATGGTTCAAATCCAGAACTTGATCTATAGATTCATCACTATCAATCCAAAGACCAATCCTCAAATTTAGTCCTTTCGATTCTAAGCACCCAATAGCTTACTTCAGGTCAAGTATCCCATGATCAAACTCGAAGATATCCATCCTTTTATATGAATTTAAGCAAAAAATATTGAATCACTAATAAGTCATGACAAACGATAGCCCACTCTCTATAATAGACTCTGAATGGCCTGAACAGCCCACTGACATTTGGTTATGGTGGTCACTATCAATTTATTACAAGCTCTATCTATAAATAGGATTCTCTAGATACGTTTTCTTCTCTAAACATTCTCTCTATTCTCAATCTTTTGAGTACTCCATTCTTGTTGGATAGAATACTAACTTGATCGTCAGAGGGTCTATGCTAGATCAATCTTTGGCCAGGACATTTTCTTGCAAGTTCAATTGGTGGGATCCTGATTTTCACCTCCAGTAATCTCTGATGGCCATCTATTTTCTACACCAATAGGGTATAAGTAGATCTTTAAAAGAAAATAAGATGCAGATGGAAATGTGGAGACCTATGAAACCCGTCTGGTTGCCAAGAAATATCATCAGCATTATGGTATATGTTGGAACCTAATATCACCCTGATACCAATTATTGTTTATGAAAATCCAAGATCTTTAGCATGGACCTAAGGAGACCTTTGATGCTCTCTAAGGATAGTGAACCACTGATCCAACACTTGGATCTATGATGGGGTACCTCCCTCCTAGAGCTTGAGGGAGGTGCCTCCTCTCTCTAGGTCTTCTTCAAGAACCTTGGGATAGCAACACTAGAGAGAAGAGAGAAGAGATATTGGGGGAGAAAAGATCTGTATTCCAATCCACATAATAAAATCCTAATACAATCTATGTATTTATACATACCTATTAGGTCCGACTAAAAACTTTCCTAGCTAATCCAATACATGAAAGCACTCATTGAGCCCATATACACCCACATCTCCCATGCTCTCATCCCTTGGATCTAAACCCAACCCATACATGAGTTAGCCACTTTAAGACCTTATAAACCAGGCCTTAAAATCTCTTAGATTAATCCCAATCCAAGACCAAATAGAAAATTCTTTCTAGTTCGGTTCGCCACCATCGAGCCAGCTCTGCCAAAAGTTGAGCTGGCTTGACTATATCTCATCATAATCTTGTCTTCTATCTATCTGAGAGAGTCAGCTCAAATCAATCTTGAGCCGGCTCGACTACATATCCGAGCTAGCTCACCTATGTGTCAATTCCTTGTCTTAGATGATTCTTCTCCTGGCTTTGGTCCTTTGCTCTACCTTATGTCCTAGGTCTCTGGAGCATCTACCAAGCCCCTCAAGGTTCTCACACCTGAACCTCAAGTCTGTGCAGTGCCACATGCCACCTCCACCCTAGGATAACTCCTATCCTAGTCCTAAGACCATACCTATCCTAGACTCTCTGAAGCTAACATCCTGACTCTTCTTGTGGCCTTCCAAGGCTTGGGACTACTATAAATCCTAACAATCTCCATCTTGATGTCCCAAGTCTTGGCAAACTCCTGGCAATGCCCTCTTACATGATCCTACTATCGCTATGCATCCTAATAGCCTCTTGTGCAAACATCATCTCTGTCAATTCTTTTTAGTTGTTGTGCATCTTTTGAGGCCTTTGAGATGACTGCCTCCACCATTGAAGATCTTGGCTTGCTTCTTCGTATTATCATAAAATTATAGGATCTCTTCTGCTTAGCAGCTACATCACTTTTCTTATACTTTTCTAGAGAACTTACAATGTTCCTGTATCGACACTCACTACATCATCTGACATAGTCTCCTCAAAACTATGTCTGTCCTCCTGCACATACTGCTCCATCTAGAACTATGCATCTCCGATACTAGTGCTGGAATATCGCTCCTCTCTGCATCCTTCTGCTCTAAACTCATGTCACATCTCTCTCCACCTATGAAGCCATCTTTGTCCAATGCTCCACCTAAAACTAAAATCCATCTGATGTCGTAGAAAAGTTTGACTTTATAACCGAGTCACCCAAGGCCAACCATTCAATATTACACTGCTGAGTCTACCGCTGCACCTCGAATACCATTGCTACTCCTTCAAACTATCTACACTTCGTAGACCCCTTTAAAGCTATCTTCGATACCTCTGCAACCCGTGGGTACCATTAAAATCCAAGAGCTCATCCATCTCTTTATATCAATGATTCAATCCTAGAAAATTCCACCCTAGCCTTTCTCTTCTTCTGTCCCTACACCAACCATCGCTTCAATTTTATCCGAAGGAACTATAGCTCAAACCCTATCTTAGGCTCAAATCCACCTATCTCATCTCGAGGCTCCTGAAATCCTCTTGGCTCTCCCTGAGACTTGCTCTCGATCTTTCTGAGATGCTTGTTGATACTCTCCACTAAGATACCTCCCTTAGCTGCTGCATCATTGAGCCTCTCTCAACCCCATGCCTCCAAAAAAGTGCTATTCTAGCACTCCAACGCTTCCTATCTTATCACGACACTACCTCCTCATAAGTATCTAGGTTCTCTCTTGCTATACATAAACCATCCTCCATCTAGACCATGACTATTCTTAGTGCTCTTGTAGAAGAAAGCTAATCCAAGATTAGCCATCCAACCATGACCTGCTGGATCTCCACTATCGCATCTCCCATCTCAGATACTCTGCAACCCTGTAGGCACCTCCAAAACCATCGAGGATCTTTGCCTTCTCTGAACCTACTGTGCGCTCCATGGATCAATCATCTCCATCACCCCCAAGGCTTCACAAATTCATGCTCTGGTCGAACTGCTGACTACATCCCCAACTACTTTTCCTTCTTCTTGCAATCGAAGGATATATAGTTACTTTTTTAGCCTTTCTTCGACCATTATCTCTTAGAAAATCTCTCTTCAACTATTAAATAGCCCCACACTGTCCTTCTTCCTAGAGAACCTCAGTCATCCATCATACACCTCAGCCTTTCCACCAAGATCGATCAACAAATCACGCACCCAAATCTTTTGCTCTAAGAAAAATCCTTCTCATTAATCCTCCCAACTCCACCTATAACCCACTGCTCTCGATAGGCTAAATCACAGTAATAATGAAGATAGATCTGAGACATACCATGAAATAGATATGCAAATTTCTAATTTCTTTTTGTATGACTTCTTCTTTGCTTTCACATACCATCAAGCTCTGATACCAAGTGTTGGATTCTAATATCGCTCTGATACTAATTGTTATTTATAGAAATCTAGAATCTTTAGCATGAACCTAAAGAGACTTTTGGCATTCTCTAAAGATAGCAAACCATCGATTTATCACTTGAATCTAAGATGGGGCACCTCTCTCCTAGGGCTTGAGGGTGGCACCCCCTCTTTAGGTCTTCTTCAAGAATTCTAGAGCAGCAATACTAGAGAGAAGAGAGATTGAGGGAGAAAAGGAATATATTCTAATCCACATAATGAAATCTTAATACAACCTATGTATTTATACATAGCTATTAGACCTGATCAAAAACTCTTCTAGCTAATCCAATACATGAAAGCATTCACCAAGCTCATGTACACCCCTATCTCCCATGCTCTCATCTCTTGGATCTAAATCAGATCCATACATGAGTTAGCCACCTTAAGATCTTATAAACTAGGTCTTAAGACCCCTTGGATTAATTCTAATCCAAGACCAAACAAAAAATTCTATCTAATTCTGTTCACCATCATCAAGCTGACTCTGCCAAAAGTTGAGCTGACTCAACTATGTCTTGTCCAAATTCTATCTTCTATCTACTTGAGAGAGCCAACTTGAATCCACCTTGAGCTAACTCAGTCTCAATCCACGTTGGCTTGACTGCGTATCCAAGCTAGCACGTCCGTGTGTCAGCCCCTTATCTTGGCTGATTCTTCTCCTAGCTTTAGTCATTTATTTCATCTTATATCTCAGATCTCTAGAATGCCTACCAAGTTTCTTAAGATCCTTACACCTGAACCTCAAGTCCATACAGGGCTACATGCTGCCTCCACCTTAGGATAACTTCTATCCCAGTCCTAGGGCTACACCTATTCTAGACTTTCTAGAGTCAACACTCTGACTCCTTCTATGGCCTTTCGAGGCTTGGGAGCATCATAAATTCTAACAATATAGACTATGATGACATATTTTCTCATGTGGTAATGCTTAAGTCCATTCAGATTATGCTCATGATAGCAGCACATCTGGACTATGAAATCTAGTAAATGAATGTGAAGAGAACTTTTCTAAATGGAGAGCTAAATGAATAGGTGTATATGATATAACTTAAAAAATTTACATCCATATATGAGTCTAAGGTATGCAAGCTTCAAAGATCCATTTATAGATTGAAGCAGATATCTTGGAGTTGGAACATTCATTTTGATAAGGTGATCAGAACATGTAGCTTTGTTAAGAATGGAGAAGAATCCTGTATCTACAAATAGATTAATAATTTTGTAGTAATATTTCTTATTTTGTATATGGATGATATTTTCTTAGTTAGAAATGATATCCTAGTATTATAGAGAATAAAGATTTGGTTATCGTCATAGTTTTCTCTGAAAGACTTGGAAAAAGCATCCTACTTCCTAAAGATGAAGATCTATAGAGATAGATCTAAAAGGTTGCTTGAGTTATCCTTGTCCACATATATTGATACTATGCTGAAATGATTCAGCATGAAGAATTTCAAGAAAGGCTATCTTTCACAAGGCCATGAAATTTTTCTCTCAAAGAGGGATTGTTTGACAATACCTTAAAAGAGAGAGCGTGTGAGTAGGATTTCATGTGTTTCAACAGTGAGATCCATCATGTACACCATGATATGTACGTGACTAGACGTAGCATACTCATTAGGTGTAGCGAGCAAATACCCATCTTATCCAAGAAAAAACCAGTGGAAGGTCATAAAGATAATCTTTAAGTATTTGAGAAATACTAAGAACCAATGGCTCATTTATGAAGAATCAGATTTAAAATTTATAGAGTTTACAAACTCTAGTTTCTAATCTGATCATGATGATAGCAAGAGTGTGTCTGGATACATATTTATCCTAAATGATAGAGCGATCTACTGAAAAAATTCTAAGTAGCATACCATGGCCGACTCAATTTGTAAGGCAGAATATATCGCAACATCTGATGCTGCAAAAGAAGCTGTATGATTATGAAAATTCATCAGCAAGCTAAGAGTGGCACCCTTTGTTGATGGTCCAATTTTGCTCTATTGCGATAGCTCTGAAGTCATAGCTCTAGCGAAGAAACTAAAGTCTCATCACCATACTAAGCATATTCTACGTTGCTACCATCTTATCCGAAAGATCCTAGATTGAGAAGACGTCGAGCTTCAAAAGATCGATCGAAAGAAAAACCTGGCCAACCCATTCACTAAAGCCCTCAAAGTCAAGGAGTTCAATGATTACAAGTCGAAGATGGGTATATGATACTATACTGATTGGCTTTAGTCTAAGTGGGAGTTGTTGAAAAATATGTCCTAAAGTCAATCATCTAAATTATAGATGATTATGCTCATTATAAATGTATATGAGTTATAAATAAATAAAAATTATTTTAGCTTATTCGATACATAGTGTATATCTTCTAATGAACTTTTATGATGTGATGAAGTCCTTAGAACTATATTAAGTCAAAAAAGAAGGATTTATTATTTAGTTCTTAAATCTATTCGCAACCAAATGATATGCTATTACTAGGATGATAGCTATATCGAGTATAGGTCATTGTGCGCCATATGGATTGATTATCCTCTTAACCAAGAAGTATGGAGACACTAGTATAGCATACAGATAAGATATAGGGATATATCTGCACTAAACGTGACTATTCTAGAGCACTCTACTATCAAAAATGTTTTCAAGAGCTATGAGTATAAGTGTCTCTCAGACTTGAGATCACCATGGTGACTTGCAAGCAACTTACTATTCTTTGGTAATCTAAATTTATAATTCAGTGATAAAAGATTTTTAGGTGCAGTCAAGTACTTGTTAAGTCAGTATATCGATCAAGATGGAACTGACCACTCTAAGTAAAATTGAAGATAGTGCATCACTGTATTTCAATTTAGCAAGATCTTGGCCAGGGCAATCCATATGATGGATTTGATAGATTGATTTACAAAGTGGATGATTCATTAAAGGTTGACAATTAAATCCTAAGTCTTCCTAAATACTTAAGATCAAAAGAATGAATTATATGGTAACTATATGTCTTTATATTTTTGGATGTTACTTAGCATACATTCAACCTATACGGACGTCAATAACTATTGCTAAATGGTTATTTCGATTAGTATAGAAAGTTGTTTCAGTGCTACCGACTTAGGTTCGAACCTATGAGATCACACTCAATAGAAGTTTCTGATTGATCAAGTGGTTGATAAATGATTGAAAATCATTTAAGGATCTAATTGTCAATTTGATGTTGATTAACCTAGTGCAAAAAGTTGCAATGAATTAATTCACTAAGATTTAGTGAATTATAGAAGAATTAATTAGCAATTAGATTACTAATTAGCTTAATTTGATTGAGCAATAAGGTTTGGATCAAATCTAATTGAATTGGATTCAATTTGGTTGGACCTGATTAGGTTATAAAATGACCTAATTGCCAAGGATGTATGGTTTCTGATTTGATCAGATCTTTGGCTCAATTAATTAGGATTAATTGAAGCTATAAGGTTCTTACTTAGATTAGGTTTATTCTTATTTATTTGGGTCTAATCTAATTGGTATCAAATAACTAAAACATAGAGTTCAATTGGATTGGACTGCACCCATGCACCATGGTTTTTTCCATGCCATCTCTTAATTCTCAATGCAAAAAAAGGTTTTGCATGAAGAATTCCCATACCCCTAATCTGATTGTTGCCCACTCTAAGAGCCCTTGGATGAGGATTAAGAAGAATTCAGATCTGATTTGAATTCATCTTATAATAAGATTGAATTGTAGTTTGAATTTGATTCAAACTAGCCCATGATTCATCAACCCTATCTATTCTTCTATATAAGGGCTCTATTGGACATGGGAAAGAGAGTTTTGGCTGGACTTTGGCCAACCAAAAAAAGAGATCTAGGATTTTGGGCATGAGGTCTTGGGTGGTCTTCTCTCTTGGTGTGAGATCTAGAGAAAACTAGTTCCTCTTGGGTAAGAAAAAGACCTAGATCTGATTTAGGTTTTCTTATGAGGGGAATCAAAGAGAGAAGTGAGTTTTCCTTTCTCTTCTTCTTCCATCAAATCCTTCTTTTTCTTCTTCAGATCTAAAGGTTTTCAGAAGTTTTGAGGAAGAAGGAAAATCAACCACAAAGCAGCCTTTCATGTAAGCTAGCACTCTCGAGAAGGTGGATCAGATCGGAGCTTCGAGTGGATGATTCATAGAGGCTAGACATCTTATGTGGTTGTGAGCAATCCTTAAGAACTTCATATCTTTGAGATCAATAGCAGTGTTCAATGACCCATATATGACCCATATAAAAGTAATAAGTTCTGAACTCATTAGATTAGAACTAGATCAGTTCTAATGATTAGACCTGGTCTAGGCCATTGATGTGATCAATGCAAGATTTTATTTTTTAGATCTTTATGCATCATAAATCTTGTTAAAGGTCATAGATAAGGTAGTTTACACTACCAAAAAACTAACTATTAGCAACAGCTAAATGCCATCGCTAATAAGGGGTTTGCCATCGCTAATGCTATTAGCAACAGCAAGCCATCAATAAAAGTCTATCGTATAAATTCTTATCGCTAATTATCATTATTAGCAATGGCAAAACTCCTGTTGCTAATAAATTAACTAGTGACGGTAATAGCGATGGAGGACACCATCACTAATATTTTTTTTATTTTATTTTTATAATTAAAATTTTAAAATACTATTAGTGATGGTATATCATGTCGTTAATTCTATCTCTAATATTTTTTATTTTATTTTTTAATTTAAATTTTAAAAAACTATTAGCAATAACATTGTTCGTCTCTAATGCCATTGCTAATATTTTTTATTTTATTTTTTAAAAATTTAAATTTAAAAAACTATTAGTGACCACAAGTGCCGTCACTAATGCCATTGCTAATAATTTTTTAATTTTTTTTAAAAAAATTATAATTAAATTTTTTAATGGCATACAAAAAGGGTCGATTCAAGGGATGATCTCTTTGCCAGGGACAACCCATAGATCGACCCCTACTATCTTGCCATCCAAAAATAGAAACAGGATTTTTTTTTTATGCCATAGGGGATGACCCATGGATCGACCCCTGTGCCATAGGATGATCCATGGGTCGACTCCTATGATGGAAATTTCCATAATATCTATTTTTTTGCTCATTTTTAGCATATTAAATGCTTAATAAATACTCTCCAATATCTCTAAATGGATACTACTCATTCTCGAATATTGATTAAAGGTATAAGAATATTCAAAAAAAAAAACTTAAGAGAAATTAAGGTAAAAAGAATTGAAAAGATTTTTCAGCTCCAAGTCAAAGAAGCCTTTATTTGAACCTTCACTATCCCTTAAAAGCATATTCAACTCTTCATTCCATCTAAGGGTGTTCTCAAAGACTTCTTCCATTCTAAGTAAAGTGTATTTAATGTTCTATTGTGCTCATTGAGGAGCTAATTTTTGTTTGTCATTGTAAACCATCTTTTTCTTGCTTGCTATTTTGAGTTTAAGTTTTGGAGGATTCTAAAATTTGAGAAGATTGATCCAGATCTTGAATCAAAGTATATAAGATTATTCTAAAATATTTAGAACCTCTTTCCGGATAATTTACCAAAAATTTGAATAATATAAAACTATTAAAAAAATATTTTTTCTATGTATTCATATAAAATTAATATAGGAGAGACAAGAATAATCAGCATATTCTAAGCATTGGTAGTTTAATCTTTTTTTTATCAATTCCTTCTATCCTTCAACTAGTTCCTACACTTCAACTTCATAAATATTTTAGAAACATAATTATATATAACTATATACGTACATAACACACTTGACATATATGCATACATACTACATAAATACATATCTAGGGACAACATATTCTAAAAATAAATAAATTTAATATATAAATAAAAATTAAAATAAAATAAAGAATATAACATTGAACATGATTAAGATCACCTGGATGGAGTAGTGGACAAGGTTCAATGCAATCAAAGACTCTGCAAGGCACATCTACCTCGTCACCTTAGCGAGGATCCAGCTTTCCACCCGATTGAGACTCTAAGAATGAACACAGTAGAAAAAAATGCAAAAAAAATATAGAAAAAATCAATAAAAATAAAAAAATTAAAAATTAAAATGGAAGACCTTTTCCCAGATAGATTATTCAACTTTTTTTGCTTTTTCACTTCTTTTTCTTTTAATTTCTTTCTTTTTTTTCAAATATATATGGGAAGGATTGTACTTGAGGTGGAAGTACTTGCAAGAAGGACTTGAGAAGGGTTCCAAGCAAAAAAAAAAAGAAAAAAAAAATAAAGACATGTGGAAAGGAAAGCACATGCGGGAGACTAAGGGGAGGCGAATCGAGGGCTTGGAGAGGTGGGAGGCAGCCGGAGGCTTATAGCCAGAAGCTCAAGGAGGCGGGAGCTGGTAGGGGGCTCACAACTGGAAGCTTACAGTTGGGGCAGTCGCGGTTGAGGCAAGGCTGGGCCGGCTAGCTTGGAGCTAGGACATAGGAAGCACCGGCAAGGTTGGAGCAGTTGCAAGCGAGGCGGGGCTGGGGCAATGGGGTTGGGGCGGCCACGTGCGAGGTGGGACTGGGATGGCAGGCTCGAGGCGGCCATGTAGGAGGTGCCAACAGGCTCGAGTGAGGAGGGCTCGAGGCGGCAGGCTTGGGGCCATGTGGTGTTGGATGAATGGGGCAGGGAGAGACGAGGTAGTGAGGGAGGAAGTGGGGTTGAGAGAGGTTTGGGCAATGGTGAGAGGGTGGCCGCGGGCATGGAGGGACATAGGCTTGAGGCTATGAGACATCAAAAGGATGGGGTGGGGAGGGAGGAAAGGGGGGTTATGGGGGTTTTGGTGTCGATGAGAGAGCAGCCATGGGTGCGGAGGGATGCAAGCTCAGGGCCGTGGGACATTGGAGGGATGGGGAGGAGAGGGAGGAAAGAGGGTCAAGGGGAGGTTGAGGGGGGTTTGGGCACCGACAGGAGGAGAATCGTAGGAAAAGCGAAAATTTGGTGGAGTACTATGATAGCAAATCAGACTTTGCTAATATCATCGATAGAAGTATTCACGATGGTGACTCCATCGTTAAAAATAGAGAGCCATCGCTAATGCTAATAATTTTTTTTATATTTTTTTTAAAATTTTAAATAATTTTTTTAAAAATTATTAGTGATGATAAATAAAATCATAGATAATTAACTAATTTAATTATAATTATAACCAAATTATTTTTAAAAATTTTAAATTTATTAGCAATGGCTTTAGCCATTGCTAATAGTTAGTAATTGGTTGCTAAGCCATCACTAATTTTATTTTTTTTATTTTTATCTAAATATAATATAATTTTAAAATTTAAAGTCTATCTTTATCATTCATAATCTAAATAACTATCGTTAGAGTATCATCATAAAAAACCACCTTGATCCGACAACCCTAGCTATATCGATCAATAAAATTTAATTTTGATAGCCACGAATTCTCGTGTGATGATCTGATAGTTAGAAATCACTGATGGATCTAAAAACTTACAATAATGATCTTGATGATATTTATAGAATACTATCAAAATTTTATTTTAATTGAATATTATTATCATGATTAATTTAGTATAAAATAATTTCAATCATTAAATAAAAAATGAGTGATCAAAAGATCAAATGATGTTTGATTAAGATAATTTTTTAAATAAATGATCTTTGCTACTACTTTAATTATTGATATGGTGGTGATCATAAAATTCAAACTACACGTATATAAACCATCCATGTTAAGTAGATCTTACAAAAGAGCAAGTCTAATTACTTAAGGACTTTAAGAATGAGTGTCAAGAGATATATAGTTTTGGATCGTTCATATATGCATGATTTAAATTTTATGATCACCACCATATAAATGATCAAAATAGTAGCAAAAAATATTTATCTAAAAAATTATCTTATAATTGGACACCATTTGGCCTTTTGATCACTCATTTTTTATTTAACGATTCAGATCATTCCATACTAAAATGATCATGATAATGATATCCGATAGAAGTAAAATTTTGATAGTATACTATAAATATCATCGAGATTATTGTTGTAAGTTTTTGGATTCATTAATGATCTCTATCTATCAGATTATCATATGATCGTTCGTGGCCGTCGAAATCAAATTTTATTGATCAACATAGCTAGGGCTATTGGATTGAGGCAATCTTTGGTGATGACACTCTAATAATAATTATTTAGAGAATGAATAATGAAGATGGATTTTAAATTTTAAAATTATATCATATTTAGAGAAAAATAAAAAATAATTTAAAATATCATCGTTAATACTATTAGCGATGAATTTTTGACTATTAGTGATGAAAAAGCCATCATTAATAAATTTAATTTTTTTAAAAAAAATTAAATATAATTATAATTAAATTAATTAATTATTGATGATTATTAATGATGGCTCAATTTGCCATCATTAATAATTTAAAAAAAATTATTTAAAAAATTTTAAAAAATTATTAATATTAGCAATGGTATTTTTCAATACTAATAATATAATTTTATCATTAATAATATTATAATTAAATTTAAAAAATAAAATTACTATTTGGCAAAACACCATCGCTAATAATTATCTATCATCATAAATAATAGTAAAATTTAATAAAAAATAAAATTATTTAGTATTAGCGATGACTAATTATCATCCTTAATATTATCGCTAATATCTATAAGGATGGCATAGTCATCTCTACTACCATCACTAATGACTATTAGTGATAGCTAAACTTCCATCGTTGAAACTATCAATAGAAAAAATTATTAGTGATGGCAACTTTATCATTGATAATTCTATCACTAATATCTATTATTAGTGATGACAAAAATATCGTTGCTAATATCCATTGCTAATACTCTATTTTCTTATAGTGTTAGATTTGATCTCTTGTGTAATAACTGGCTCTTTTTTTTAAAGAAAAAAAAGAAGGGATGAACGAAAACTTCCAATGGAAGTCTTCTTCATTCCATGCCCGAGTAAGATTAGGACTCCTAGGGCTTTCCAAATCCTAGGAGATCCTCTATAAAGCCTTCCCCTTTCCTTCTCCAAGGCCATCGAGCAACCGGAGTCCCCTCGCTCCTTCTTCTCTCTTTATTCTTCCGCCAAAGTCGTGGATGCTCTTCTTGTGCTCACCTGAAATACCTCATCGGAGAAGCCACTGGAGCCCAAGGTTAGCCATGAATCATCCTTCTCTTCCTTCCCCTTCTTTCCATGCCCTTCGGATGGCCGTCGGTCATTGGATTCATCGGATAAAGCCTCATGGAAGAAGCCCCTATTTTCTCTATTAAATCGAACCTTTTTTTCATTTTTTAGGGGTCGTCGGCACCGTCGCTTGTGGTGCCATACCCCTGGGTCATGACCTCCTCTTGCCAGCAACCTTTCCAAAGTTTTGGGCCACCGACAATCGGTCGAATAACCAAAAATTAAAGAAAAAGGGTGGTTCCCTGTTTTCCCAAATTACTTTTATTTTTTTGATGGCTGGCCACCCTTTACACTACTGCCATTGACCGTCCATTGCTGGACCTCTGACTATGCTGTCGTGACCTACCGGAGCATCAACCGCCTCCCCCTTCCATCCCCTATTTCGGCCAAAGAAAAGAAAATAGAGAAAAAGAAAAAGAAAAGAAGAAAAGAAGAAAAAGAAAAGAAAAGAAAAGAAAAGAAAGAAAACAAGAGAGAAAAGAAGTTTTTCTCTCCTCTCTCTTCTTCTCTCTCTAGGATCTTTCTCTCTATCTGATTCATGAACATAGATTTAACATAAGATGAAATCATGATGACCAAAAATTGCTCTAAAATTCATGCAGTAGGTCGGATCCTAGTTTGACTTTTGCTAGAAGCTTTTTTATCATGAACGATTCCACATTGAGTTATCCTGATATGATCCCTGATGAACCTAATCATGATTGCATTCTATCTTCACTTTCGCTCTCTACTTTCTCTCTCTTGATCGACTTTCTCTCTCCAAGAAGATCTATGAATCTTGTACCAAGTCATGCCTTTGTCTTCTAGGGATCTATGTTGACTCCAAATATGATGATCTAAAGTCACTTTGAAATCCATGCCAAATGTCAACCCTACTTTAGCCATATCTACTATCTTAAGAATCCATCATTGATGAATCATGTTGATTAATCTTGACTTTGATTCGGTTGTTCTTCATGATTTTTTGATCAAGTTGCTTAGATCTGGCCCTCAACTAGGAGACCCCAAATTCTTAAATGTGCAGATGGTTCGACACATCCGATCAATAGTCTTCTTTTCTTATAATTTAAATCTTATTAAATTCATCAGATAGAAAATTGATCATATTTTTGATATTTTAAATAGGATTACCTATGAAGTCTAAGGATCTAAGGCGAATAAGGTAAGTGAAATCTTATGTTTCTTACTTATTTTAAATTATCATATCTTTTTATATAAATAAATTATTATTATAAATTCTTATTTTTTTCATAAAATAAGGATCAGCATATAAGATGTGAAAATTATATTTTATTATGATCATTACTTTTATGAACATATTTTTTGAAAATGATATATTTTATGATGCATGAATTTTAAATATTTTTTCATCTAAGTATGAGTATATTTTAAAAAAATATATAAAAATTTTAAATGCTCCCAGATAGCTATGAATGAATCTCTTTCGAAAAAGTCGACATCCGAAGCTAGCATCCATAAGAAACATGGCCCCGCTAATGGGTTCTATTAGTGCAAAATCTGGTTGACGTCGGATCGAGCTGGAGTTGGAGAAGAAGAGATCACCATTGATGACCTACAAAATAAAGTTCAATCCGAAGTCGATGGTGGTAGCTCTGGTAGGACCCTTCGACGATCAAGTCAACTCTTCTAGCCAACAGAAATGGAGTGCTCAGGTAAGAATTCAGTAGAATTTTAGGAAGGAAAAAAGAGCTTTAAGAAAATATATCTGGAGGATCCCATTTTATAGATGGAGCTCGTATAGCCATAACCATCCGATAGTGGATCGCTCGGGGCCACGTAAAATTTATTATCGTAACCATTCGATAGTGGGCCGCTCGGAGCCACGTAGAATTTATTACGAAGAGAGGTGTCATCTATTCGTTGAGATTTAATAGTCGAAGTTTGGAGGAAGTAGGCATTGGTTGGTGAAAAGCTTTGACATATGTCAATTCCAGAGGAGTTCAAACTTCTAAAGAGAATATGGCTAAAGAAGATTATCCGAAAGGAATACTACTTAAAATCTGAAAGTAATCCACTGGAGAAATCTGGATGGAGTTCGATTGAAGAAGAAGTTCGAAAGAAGTTTGGCTCCTAGAGGAATCCAATTAAAGGAGAAGTCTGAAAGGAGTTCGACTGCTGTAGGAGTTCAGGAGGGGTTCGATCGCTGGAGGAATCTGACTGAAGGAGAAGTCTGGAAGGAGTTTGGCTCTTGGAGGAGTTCGACCGCTAGAGAAAGAATTTTTGATTGAAGCTCTTTCATGTTCTTGGAGGAGTTCGACCGCTAGAGAAAGAATTTTTGATTGAAGCTCTTTCATGATTACCAGTTATATTAAGCTAAGCATCAGACTAGACTTCAGCGGGAGCGAGATTTATCCCCAACAATAGTCCCCCCACTCTCGAGTTTGAAATTCAAAAGAAGGGAGTATAAGAAAGATGACTATCGAAGTTTTTTTTTAGGCTCTACATCTGTTGAGGTTGAAACTAGGGGGAGAGCTTATCTTCTTCTAAAGTTGAAGCTTGGAAGAGATCTTATCTTCAGCCGAGGTTAAAACTCGAAAGAGATCTTATCTCCTATTGAGTTTGAAGCTCGAAAGAGATTTTATCTCCAACTGAGGTTGAAACTTGGTTGGAGATCTTATCTCCTGTTGAGGTTAAAGCTCGGAAGAGATCTTATCTTCAATCAAGGTTGAAGAAGATCCTATCTCCTATTGAAGTTGAAGCTCGGAAGAGATCTTATCTCTAGTCGAGGTTGTAGAAGATCTCATCTCCGGTTGAAGTTGAAGCTCGAAGGAGATCTTATCTCCAATTGAGGTTGTAGGAGATCTTATTTTCTATTGAAGTTGAAGCTCGGAGGAGATCTTATCTCCAATCGAGGTTGTAGGAGATCTTATCTCTTGTTGAAGTTTGTTGGTGCAAAATCTGGTTGACACCAGATCGAGCTAGAGTTGAGGAAGAAAAGGTCGCCATCGGTGATCTGCAAAATAAAGTTCCATTCGAAGTCGATGGTGATGGCTCCGGTAGGACCTTTCGACAATCAAGTCAGCTCTTCTGGCCTACAAAAATTGAGTGCTCAGACAAGAATTCGGTAGAATTTTAGAAAAAAGAAGAGAGCTTAGAGAAAATATATCTGGAGGATTTCTTTTTATAGATGGAGCCTGTAGCAGACTGATAGTGACGGTCGTAACCATCCAGTAGTGGGCTGCTCGGGGCCATGTGGAGTTTGTTACGGAGAGAGGTATTCGTTGCCATGATGTGGCCGTTCGTTGAGATTTAATAATCAAAGTTCAGAGAAAGCAGGTGTTGGTTGGTGAAGAGCTTTGACATACATCAATTCCAAAAGAGTTTGGACTCCTAAAGAGAATACGATTAGAGGGGATCATCCGAAAGGAATGCTAGCTGAAATCTGAAAGTAATCCACTGAAAGAATCCGACTGAAGAAGAAGTCTGAAAAGAGTTCAGATCCTGGAGGAATCTGACTAAAGAAGAAGTCTGGAAGGAGCTCGACTCCTGGAGGAATCCGATCAAAGGAGAAGTCCAAAAGGAGTTCAGCTTCTGAAGAAGTTTGGTCGAAGGAGAAGTCCAGAAGGAGTTTGGCTCCTGAAGGAGTTTGGCTTCTAAAGGAGAAGTTGAGAAGGAGTTTGGCTCCTGAAGCAATCCAATTGAAGAAGAAGTTCGGAAGGAGTTCAGCTTCTAAAGAAATTTGACTGAAGGAGAAATTCATAAGGAGTTTGGCTCCTGAAAAAACTTGACTGAAGGAGAAGTTCGGAAGGAGTTCGGCTCTTGGAGAAATTCGATAGAAGAAAAAATCCATAAGGAGTTCGGCTCCTGAAGGAGTTCGACTGAAGGAGAAGTTCAGAAGGAGTTCAGCTCCTGAAGAAGTTCGATCGAAGGAGAAGTTTGGAAGGAATTCGGCTCCTGAAGGAACTTGATTGAAGAAAAAATTCGACAGAAGTTTGGCTCCTAGAGGAACTTAACTGAAGGAGAGATCCAGAAGGGGTTCAACTCCTAGAGGAACTTGACTGAAGAAGAAATTTGGAAGGGATTCGGCTCCTCGAGAAATTCGACTGATGGAGAAATCTAAAAGGAGTTTAGCTCATGGAGGAATTCAATTGAAGAAGATGTTTGAAAGAAGTTCAGCTTTTGGAGAAACTTGACTGAAAAAAAAATTTGAAAGAAGTTCGGCACCTGAAGGAACTTGACTGAAGAAAAGATCTGGAAGGAGTTTGGCTCCTGAAGGAACTTGACTAAAGAAGAAATCTAGAAGGGGTTCAGCTCCTCGAGGAATTCGACTAAAGAAAAAATTTGGAAGGAGTTCGGCTTATAAAGGAATCCGACTAAAGAAGACATCCGAAAGAAGTTCTGCTGCTGGAGGAGTCTGGGTGGGGTTCGACCACTGGAGGAGTTCGGCTAGGGTTTGGCCACTAGAAGAGTTCTGCTGGGGTTTGGCTGCTGGAGGAAGAATTCTTGATTGAAACTTTTTCATGATTATCAGTTGCATTAGGCTAAGCATCAGACTGAACTTCGATAGGAGCACGGTTTGTCCCCAACAATAGTCCTCCCACTCTTGAGTTTGAAATTTGAAGGAAGAGAGTACAAAGAGACGACCGCCGAAGTCCTTTTTCGGATCCTACACCCATTGAGGTTGAAGCTCGAGGGAGATCTTATCTTTTGTGAGGTTGAAGGAGGTCTTATCTCCTATTAAAGTTGACATTGAAGCTCGGGAGAGATCTTATCTCCTGTTGAAATTGACATTGAAGCTCGAGGAAGATCTTATCTCCAGCCGAGATTGAAGGAGATCTCATCTCCTATTAATGTTGAAACTCAGAAAAGATCTTATCTCTAGTCGAGGTTGAAGAAGATCTTATCTTCTGCTGACGTAGATGTTGAAGCTCGAGGGAGATCTTATCTCCAACCGAGGTTGAAGGAGATCTTATCTCCTATTGACGTAGATGTTGAAGCTCGGAAGAGATCTTATCTTCAGTCGAGATTGAAGGAGATCTCATCTTCTATTGACGTTGAAGTTGAAGCTCGGGAGAGATCTTATCTCTAGCTGAGGTTGAAGGAGATCTTATCTTCTGTTGACATAAACGTTTAAGCTCGGAGGAGATCTTATCTTCAGTCGAGGTTGAAGGAGATCTTATCTCCTGTTGGCATCGATGTTGAAGCTCGAAGAAGATCTTATCTCCAGTCGAGATTTGAAAGAGATCTTATCTCTTATTGATGTAGACATTGAAGCTCGGGGGAGATCTTATCTCCAGCTGAGGTTGAAGGAGATTTTATCTCCTATTGGCATCGACATTAAACCTCAGGAGAGATCTTATCTCCAATCAAGATTTGAAGGAGATCTTATTTCCTATTGATGTAGATGTTGAAGCTCGGGGGAGATCTTATCTCCAACCGAGGTTGAAGGAGATCTTATCTCTTGTTGGCATCGATGTTGAAGCTTGGAGGAGATCTTATCTCCAATTAAGATTTGAAGGAAATCTTATCTTCTGTTGACATAGACGTTGAAGCTTGGGGGAGATCTTATCTTCAGCTAAGGTTGAAGAAGATCTTATCTCCTATTAGCATCAACATTGAAGCTCAGATGAGATCTTATTAAAGAAAAATCCTGATTTCCCGGTCCGGGTTTGTTCAGATCTGATCAGATCAAGAGATATATTTCAAATTTTTTCTCTTGATCTCAATCAGATCTTGATATGTTTCAGATCTAATTCTTATTATTTTAATAAAATAAAATTAAAATATAAATTAAATCAAATTTAATTTACCTGATCTGGGTAATCCTATTATCCTGTTGATGATCCTATTTGCAGTGGAAGGTTCTGGATCTTAGCCACGCAAGTGCCTGGCCTCTACCGGTATCCACTTAGGTTGGATCTGGAGATCCTCTTCTTCTCTATCACACCTCCAAAAATCAGATCTGGATCTGATCTAGAGGATCTTCAAAACTCTTTTGAAGATGAGCAGTCGTCCTTTGCAGCAACGCAACCTTCTTATTTTGATCGCCTTTCTTTGATCTGAATAGCACCAACCAAGGTCCAAAACTCCTTTGGACGTGGAGAGCAAGGGAGAAAGAGAACTATGGCATGGCAGAAGGAGGGAGAGGCAGCTCGGGCGCCGTGGGTGGCGTTCTCAGTTTGAAATTGCTGCTTGCTTTTTTTTGTTTTGTATGCGGTTCAGTCTTTCCTTAATGAAATCATGAGTTTGGGTGCGCAGCAAGGCCGTCCTCTTTTTATTAAAGATAGACTAGAGGATCGCAGGTACGTCGCTCGTCGCTCTTCCTCCCAATCAATCACAACCCTTTGTGAAAATCAGATCTAATTACTGATTGGTGGCGAATTAGAGACCCCTGGATTGTCTCCTCCTTGTAGAGGGTGCCTAAGACCGTCAAAGTTGGTTCTTAGAAGAACTCTAATTGAAATCCAAATAAGGGATGGAGTCCTTATTCCAACAGAGGCTCCTAAGCGCCTCCAACTTTGGGCACAGCGCCTAGCGGTGGCGGTTGTCGCCAATCTCTTTCCTTGCCAGGTTCTTGGCAGGGGAACAGGCCCCTCATGCTAGCTCTCTAATATGTTGCCATATGATATGTGGTCAAAAGTCTATAGTTCAATGGTCAAAGTTTGACAGTCAAAGTAAACTTTTGACAAAGTAAGAACAAGAAAATGGGAGGTTGACCAAAAATGGCAGGTGTGTCTTAAAATAAGACAAACCTTTTTCTTGACTTGGACCAACTCTTCATTCAGACCATAAAGAGCCTCTATTTTGAGCACATTAACATCCATTGTTCAGATATTGGCCTTTTTTTTCAATCACGACAATATAGATCAAAAGGAAGAACGTTATGTTCAATCGAGTGCTGCCACGATTTCCTTGAACCTAATGAATCTCATTCAGATCATATTAACAAGTATTCAGTTTTCAAATTTGATGATCACTCAGATTTCTAACCTCTTGGTTGTGTTGACCCCCCGTTAGGTTCAGTTCCTCTATGGTAATGGATTGTCCATGAATCTCTATCATCGACATGTCTATCGAAACTCCTTTCGATGGATCAGAACTCTTCTAATTCGAAACAGCTAGAATGATCGATCATCTAAATCATTCTAATTGCTCCCAAAAGATACACATGACTCTAGTGACCTGCAGTATATGGGTGCAAACGCCATAGAGCTGAATATGCGAACCTCTTGGGTGCAGCTACCCTAGTGTGATTCAGTTTCTTCTATCTTGAGCCCCCGATCAAGTTAGGGTTTAGGCTGAACAATCGCAACATCCTAGTCTCTGTCATATGAATGTAATCATTCCGATTCGGAGTCCAATGGTGAAAAATCTAAATAAAACTTCTTCTATTTTACTCATTGACTCCAAACCTGGGACCATGGATTTCTGGACTTGGATCTCATTGATCATCCATAGGGCTACTCCTCTACTCTACCCGAGTTAGATAGATTCCATCTATTGAAGCAATCCCATTCCTACAAATGAAATGTCATAGCAAGACATAACAACCTCAGGTTGCCATATGGCTAGGAGAAAACCGATGTAATGCTGGTAGTATAAAAAAACTAATAACAAAACGTAACCCTCAAGATGAAGACCATGTCGATGCATCTCTCCTCTCTCGTCAGGTCAAAGAACCAACAGACACATATATTATTTTACTAACTGCAGAATCATTCAAGCATCACGAGTTCATCATTGATGAAGGTAAGGTTGTAGACCTAATCTTCTTATATGACTTGTACTATTCGCCAGGTGGTCCACGCTCACGTTGAATCCTTCTCCGTATTTTTTCCTGTACTCTAATTGAGTACCCTGTGACCTCTCATTGCTCCGTCCTGTCTCTCTCGCTTCGGTGTCTATTACCATGCCACAGATTTATTCCTTAGTAGACTGCTCTCTAACTGTTCATGATCTACTTAAAGGAGAAAAGCGCAGTTTGTACAAAATTTACAAATAACAACACCAACCTTTTCTTTCTCCGATCAATCAACACCCATCTTATCTCTTTGTGTATCGATATCCCTTATTGGTCAGGAGCGAATTTTATTAATGAGTTTATATTAATGATTATTTTTTTATTTCTTATCATGTTCTTAAGTTTTTCAACTCTTTTTCTAGATAAATTAATATAGAAATTATCCCGATTTACATTTTAACCCTTAAATGGATGTATCACCAGATTCAGTATCACAGCTAAATACTCAACATATGTGATAGAGAAATACCCCACCATAAAAAAACACATACCGCCATTTTATTTGATTTTAGACTTTTAGTCAAAATATTAATTTTTGGGCCCTAGACTTTAGTGTATTTGAACAGAGTTATTCCAAGCCAAGGTTCTAGCTCTAAGGGGCACTATTAATTTATGCTAAAACAATCTTCCGCCCTCCTCCTCTCTCTCCTTTCTCTTTATCCTCTCCTCCCCATTTATTCCCTAACAGGGCCCAATTGGCTTTACAAGTTTAAAGCTCCCATCTTTTATTCTCTCTCCAAAGGTGTGGACTGTTTCGATCTTCTGCTGGCCCAACGGCTTTGGGGGTTAAGTGGATTGTTATTTGTTTTGTTGCCACAATTTATTTCTCTCATTTCCATCCCTTAAATTTATCTGCGAGTTGAAAACCTGTCCACTCTCTTTTGTTTTGACCTCGACATAATTTTGAACGCTCTTCTTCTTCTAGCTATCGTAGTAATCCGCGTGGATTGAGGTGGTAATCTCCGCCCGCTCAAATAGCTTAGGATTTTTTTGGTGATAGACCTGTTTTTTTAGGGCTCCCTTAAGCAGGCTAATGGGGGCGCCAATTTTGTTGCAGTATTAGAGGAATGGAAATCTGGATGGGCATATTTTAACTTATTACTCTTTTTTAACTACTTTTTCCCGATTCTAATTTTTTGTTTGTTCGTGTTGTTCGTTTCTTTTCTTATTGTTCGTACTCAGTAGCAAAGCCTGTTTTCGCTTGTAGAACCATCCAGAATGCATTTCTCTCTTCCCCCCGCAGCATAAGCTCGTCTGAATAATAGCAACTCGTAATATTACTGGCTTATTCCTTTCATTGGTTGATGTATATATCATAATTTTCTCACTCTTTCTTTTTACATCTGCGTACGATCCGACATTATGTTTTTCACTTTATTTTTGTGCCTGTTTGGATAAAAACTCTTTCTCTGATCTTAGCTTGATTTAGTCTCTTTTTCATCCTTTCTCTTGCACCATTGGCAACAACAAAACAGACTGTCCCTATTTGTTTATCCGTCGCTGCCACGATGTCTGGTCCCGACTTTTCTCCCGATTATATAATATCTTATAATATAATATTTATGTTAGTTCTGGACATGTAAATATTTCTTTGAGTTCCTGTGTATCCCTGGACTATGAGGAGTTCTCTTCCTTCCTGTTACCCAAAGAAAAGCCCGTAACTCAATATTCTTATTTGCTTCCCATGGTAATTCGTTAAGGATACATTTTTCATCAGAAGTCCCAGTGTTCTTTACCTCCTGGATTTGACTGATATCTTGCTTGTGACCTCATCACAGCATGGGCTATATTAGGTCGTGTAATCTAGCATGGCATACATGAGGCCTCCCTATTGTAGAAGCATAAAGGGATCTTGCTCATGCATTCTTATTTTTATCCTCAGGTGTGCTGGGGAAATCTCTTCTTGGAAAGATGAATACCATGTCTGAAGGGTATTAAATCCCTCTTAGGTTTTCCATACTAAACATCTTTAGTACTTTTCTCTATGTACATCTTCTGTGAAAGTCCTAGCATCCTATTTCGTCTATCCCTATATACTAGACCTCTAATTCCTATGAATAAAGGATGCTTCACCTAGGTCTTTCATGGAGAATTCCTTGGACACCACATCTTGACTGATGTCAACTAGGAATATCATTCCCAATAAGGAGGATGTCATCCACGTACACAATACGAGGAAGACAACAGCGCTCCCACTTGACCCTTTTGAAAATACATGGTTCCTCTTCGTTCTTAGTTTTGTGATGAAACTCCAAACTTTTTGATCACATATCATTAAAACGAATGTTCCAGCTCCGAGATGCTTACTTAAGTCCATATATGGACCTTTGCAGCTTGCAAACCTTGTGATCAGTAATCAACTGGATGTGAAACCTAGCGCTGTTCCATATAGATATCTTCCTCAGATATCCATTTAGGAATGCCGTTTTTTTACATCCCATTTGCCATAATTTCATAATCAAAATAGGTGCAACAGTATCGCAAAATGTGCGGATGATTTTTAAGCATAGCTACTGGGAAAAGGTATCCTGATAGTCTATGCCTTCTCGCGTTGACTATAAACCTTTTGCCACCAATCTAGCCTTGAATGTCTCCACATTCCCTTCTCACCAATCTTTCTCTCTGAAGATCCATTTGCATCCAATAGGTACTATAACTTCTGGTGGATCTACCAAGGTCCAGACTTTTGGTTTAGAGTGCATCGAGCGTCAATTTCTTCTGACTGCATTACCCTCTAGCCATTTCTCAGAGTCGATATCTGATATCGCCGTCGTTGTAGGTTTTGGGATCATCACCATGAGCACCATTACCTACGAGGAATATTTTCTCTTACATCCTCTGAAAATAAAATACCTAAGTAATCTTTCAGGGGGATGGAAACCTCTTTCCGATCTACGAGGTGGAGGAATAGTGGTTCTTATTGGCCTCAACCTATTTATCTTATTTTTGGTTCCATTGGGTTCTTAGCCTCGTTCTGCTTGTGAGACTTTCTCATCAGCTTGATCTATTTGTTTCTTCTCTTTTCAATGCCGCAATCTTCTTGAATAAACTATTTTTTCAAGAAAGATGGTATGTCGACTCACAATCACATTGTGGTCTTCTGGAATGTAGAAATAGTATCCTACACGCCTCTTTAGGATATCCTATGAAATCGAGCTCTAAAAAGACCTAAATTCTAAACTTTGTCCGTTGTTGTCTTTTTGACATGAGCCGAACATCCCAGATTCTGAGATGACTCATACTTGATTTCTTACCCGTACCATATCCTCATACGGTGTGGTAGGAACGATTTTAGAGGGAACCCTATTCAGTAAGATAGATTGAGGTTAACAATGAGTATCCCAAAGAAAAATCAGGGAGGTCTGTGAAGCTCATCATGGATCGAACATTCTATTAATAGAGTCTTGATTTTCTCCATTCTGAACCACCCCGTTGAGTTGAGGTATTCCTGGTGGAGTCCATTGAGAAACTATGCCATTATCCTTGAGATAGTCCTAGGAATTCCCTGCTAAGGTATTCACCTCCTCGCATCTGATCGAAGAAACCTTAATGAATTTTTTCTGTTTGTTTTTTTTTTTTCTACTTCATGTCTGAATTCTTTGAACTTTTCAAAGGCTTCAGACTTGTGTCTCATAAGGATACACATACCCATACTAGATAGATCATCGTTAAAGGTATGAAGTAGACAAACTGCCTTAGCCGACACATCAAATGGGCCACACCACATCAGTATGTATCTAGGGAGGAGATCTGTGGCCCTCTCTCCATGTCCTACAAAAAGAGTTTGGTCATTTTGCCTTGAAAGATAGGATTCACAAGTTGGATTGTGACTCAAGAAGTCATGACTCATAGCCCCCATTTTTTTCTCTTCTTTTTTTTTTTTTTTTTTCTCAATTTATTGATTCTATCTCTGCTATATGACTATCTCCAAGTTGCCACAGATTTATCATTTGGACTTCCCTAGGAGGTCGTTTGGGTTTCCCTCTCACCTCCTCTCTCCCACGTTTAGCTCGAATAACCCGAAGCATACTGCCAGAAGGACCTTCCTTCTTGTTCTTACAGGGTGGCCAGGTAATGGTTAAGGGGACAGTTTGTTCACATGGCCGTTGGCTGTACAATGGAATACTATTTTCCTTTTGATATCATAATCTGTACCTTTTTTCTCTCTTTTTTCTTTTCCCTCTCTTTCCTTTTTCCTTTCTCCTTCTCCGATTTCCTTCTTGTTCTTCTTTCTTTTTTCCTTTTCCTCTCTTTCTGTCCTCTCTTCTTTCTCTTCTCCTTCTCCCTCTTCTTCTTCCTTCCGCGTTTTCCTGCTCCATTCTTTCTTTCTTTCTTTGATTTCCTTCATCATTCTTTTTCTTCTTGCTTTTTTTTTTTCTTTTTTTTTTATTTTTTTATTTTTTCTTTGTTTTTTTTTTTTTTTTTTTTTTTTTTTTTTTTTTTTTTTTTTTTGTTTTCTTTTTCCAACAAGACTTCTTTTTTTTCTTTCCCTTTTTCCATAAAAGAATTCTTTTTCTTTGAAAGAAAAGTCTTGTTCCCAATGCAAGAGAAACTGGGCCTTTAGAACGTCTTTCCATCATGAAAGCCTTCAGCGGTAACCGCCAGCTATTTAATTACCCACTATTCCAACCTCTCGACCAAGGAATAATTTCAGTGTAAGTTTATGCATGATGGTAATTCCTGATGAAATTGCCCATATGCAATTCAAGTCAAGGTATTGCAGAATGATAATCGCTTCTGGCAGGTTTCACAGTCCAACTAACTTTCAAATTCTATACGATTGTAACCGGAGCTTCCTTTTTTCTCTCAAAGCTTCCTTTCCATGTTCCTTTGTGATCTAATCAAGTGTGATCAACAGTGATCTTGGACTATCTGCCCATCATAGCATCTAGCCTTAACAAAAATTATTTTTAAATTGAATTTTGTATTTTGGCTGCGCGATCGTCACCTCACCAACAATCTCCTGCAGGTGTGTCCAACAACTTTGGCCGGAGCCCAGTCATCCAGATATCCCATGTTTGGGCACT
>QRFJ01002273.1:347787-410834 GCA_006176705.1 Cocos nucifera | reverse complement strand
CCAGAAACTAATTGGGTTTAAAACTACAATCCAGACTCTAACCTCTGAGCCTAATTAGGTCTTGCTTGATCGTGACTCGATCTTGACCCAGACTTAATCCTATTAGGCTGGTCAATTTAAGCATTGTTGATCCCATCTAACCAACTCTTGATTCGGTTTGATCAACCGCTTAGACCTAATTGAGCTACCCAAGCCCGAACCCAGTATTATGAATATGTCTTAGATCTGAAATTCTTAATTTTAGACCTAATTAATATTTCATAAACTTAATTCTTAATTAAGAAGGGTTCATAAACAAAATATGCACAATAAATCCTAGGTTTCAGGATCTAGGATTTTGCAGAAAGTAAGTTTTGGTTTCTGATTAATGACAACACGCAGCACCCCTACACATCATAAGAACATCCCATCGAATGAAAAGAGAGGGCCTTTAAATCCTTCTTCGTTCTTATGACCGGACGGCCAAGAGGAATGCCTTAATCAGGAACATTCAATACTACAAAATAATATCAGATCTATATCATATATCTCATATATAAAGTAGATCTAATCATGGCATATTTTGCATACATCTCATGTATCATAATCATGCATATTTTTAGATTTAAATTATCTCATAATAATCTAAAAAATTAGATTTAAATTGATCTAATCAAAATAAATTCTAATCTAGATAATTATGTAGAACTATTCTACAACTAGTCTAGACATGCATCAATCAATCATATCTCATATGTTATTATAACACTTATAATATCAAAAAATAGTAAATAAAAAGATCTAAAATATGATTTAATCAGATTAAATCAAAAATATGCAAGAATATTCTATAGAACTATTCTATTCTAGAACTAGTCATGCATATCTTCTAATCTTAGATCCAAATTATTTAATTTTAATTTTTTTCTAATTTTAGATCTGATCACATCTCATGTGACATCTAAAATCAATTATATTTTAATTAAAATAAATTTAAAATTAGATCTAAATAATTTAGAACCATGGCTCTGATACCAATTGAAGGAAAATCCTGATTTCCCGGTCCAGGTTCGTTCAGATCTGATCAGATCAAGAGATATATTTCAAAATTTTTTCTCTTGATCTCAATCAGATTTTGATATATTTCAGATCTGATTCTTATTATTTTAATAAAATAAAATTAAAAGATAAATTAAATCAAATTTAATTTACCTGATCTGGGTAATCCTATTACCATGTTGATGATCCTGTTTGCAGCGGAAGGTTCTGGATCTTAGCCACGCAAGCGCCTGGCCTCTACCGGTATCCACTCAGGGTTGGATCTGGAGATCCTCTTCTTCTCTATCACACCTCCAAAAATCAGATCTGGATCTGATCTGGAGGATCTTCAAAACTCTTTTGAAGATCAGCAGTCGTCCTTTGCAGCAGCGCAGCCTTCTTGCTTTTGATCGCCTTTCTTTGATCTGAATCGCACCAACCAAGGTCCAAAACTCCTTTGGACGTGGAGAGCAAGGGGAGAAGAGACTATGGCATGGAGAAGGAGGGGAGAGGCAGCCTTGGGGCATGGGGTTTCTCAATTGAATTGCTTGCTTGCTTTTTTTCTTAGAATCTGAGTTGGGCGCAGGGTCTCTTTTATAGACTAAGCGTGATCCAACTCCTCTTCCTCCCAACCAATCACAACCCTTTGTGAAATCAGATCTAAATCTGATTGGTGGGAATAGAGACCCCTGGATTCCTCCTTAGAGGGTGCCTAAGACCAGTCAAAGTTGGTTCTTAGAAGAACTCTAATTGGAATCCAAAAAGGAGATGGAGTCCTTGTCCAACAAGGACTCCTAGGCGCCTCCAACTTGGGCACACGCCTAGGGTGGCGTGCGCCCTTCTCCTTGCCAGGTTCTGGCAGGGGGACAGGCCCCCACCAGCTCTCCAATAGGTGCATGACATGTGGTCAAAAGTCAAAGTATCAATGGTCAACGTTTGACCAGTCAAAGGTAGACTTTTGACCAAAGTCAAAGAACAAGAAATGGCAGGTGACCAAAAATGGCAGGTAATGTCTTACAAATAAGACAACCTTTTCTGACTTGGACAACCTCCTGTCAGACCATATGAAGGCCTCTGATTTGAGCACAAACTCCTTTGGCTCAGATAGGACAACTTATTTATGATAGCAAAAGAAGAACGTTAGGTTCAATCGAGTGCTAGCACGATTTCCTTGAACCTAATTGAATCTCATTCAGATCAATTGAACTAGATCAGTTCAATTGATGATCACTAGATTCAAACCCTTGTTTGTGTGACCCAGTTAGGTTCAGTTCTGTATGGTAATGGGATATGTCATGATCTCTATCATCGACATCATCGAAACTCCTTTCGATGGATCAGAACTCTTCTGATTCGAACAGCTAGAATGATCGATCATCTAAATCATTCTAATTGCTCCCAAAATCCACCAGTGACACCTAGCAGTATATGGTGGCAACCCATCAGAGCTGAATGCGAACCTCTTGGTGCAGCTACCTGTGTGATTAAGTTCTTCTATCTTGAGCCCCGATCAGATTAGGGTTAAGGTGAACTCGTCAAACCCTAGTCTCTGTCATATGATGTAATCATTCGATTCGAGTCCAATGTGAAAATCTAAATAGAAACTCTTTCTATTATTTCACTCTACCATGGCCATGGATTTCTGGACTTGATTCTCATGATCATCATAGGGCTACTCCTCTACCACCGAGGTAGATAGATTCCATCTTGATGCAATCCAGTTCCTACAATGAACATGTCATAGCCAACATACACCTCAGGGTTCCATATGGCTAGGAGACCGAGTAATGGTGTAGTCAAACTATAACACCCTCAAGGTGAACTGCCGATGCATCTCAGGTCAAAGAATCAGACACACTACTACTACTGCAGCATCGAGTCAGTCATTGACGAGAAGGTAGACTCCCTAATGACTACTCGAGGTGGTCACGCTCAGTGCCCTCGTTCTCTAACGAGTACCTGTACTCTCGCTCCGGTGTCTCCACACCGTAGACTCAAGACTCATCTACTAAAGAGAAGCGATTGTACACCAACCTTCTGGATCAATCACCATCCTCATGATGATCCTATGGTCAGGAGCAATTTATGAGTTAATAATGATTATTCATGTCTTAAATTTTCAACTCTTGAAAATATGAATTATCATTACCATTAACTCAAAGGATGTATCACAGACACTAAATACACATATGTGATAGAAAATAACCCATTTATTGATTTTTAGTCAAAATTATAATTTTGCCCCTAGAAGTGTATTACAAGTGTCAGCCAATTCTGGCTTCTAGGGCACATATATCTAACACTTATCTCCTATCGATGTAGACGTTGAAGCTCAGAGAAGATCTATCTCTAGCTGAGGTTGAAGGAGATCTTATCACCTATTGAAGTTGACATTGAAGCTCAGGAGAGATCTTATCTCCAACCGAAGTTGAAGGAGATCTTATCTCTAGTCGATGTTGAAGAAGATCTTATCTCCTATTGATGTTGAAGTTGAAGCTCAAGGAAGATCTTATCTTCAGTCAAGGTTGAAGAAAATCTTATCTTTTGTTGATATAAAAGTTGAAACTCGAGAAAGATCTTATCTTCAGTTAAGGATGAAGGAGATCTTATCTTATATTGATGTAGACATTAAAGCTCGAAGGAGATCTTATCTCCAACCGAGGTTGAAGAAGATCTTATCTCCTATTGGCATCGATGTTGAAGCTCAGACAAGATCTTATCTCCAATCGAGGTTTGAAAGAGATCTTATCTTTTATTAATATAGATGTTGAAGCTTGGAGAAGATCTTATCTCCAGCCGAAGTTGAAGGAAATCTTATCTCCTGTTGAAGTTGACGTTGAAGCTTGAAAGAGATCTTATCTCCAGTCGAGATTGAAGGAGATCTTATCTCCTGTTGACGTTGATGTTGAAGCTTGGGAGAGATCTTATCTCTAGTCGAGGTTGAAGGAGATCTTATCTCCTGTTGACGTTGAAGCTCGAGGAAGATCTTATCTCCAACCAAGGTTGAAGAAGATCTTCTCTCCTATTGACGTAGACGTTGAAGCTCGGGGGAGATCTTATCTTCAACCGAGGTTGAAGAAGATCTTATCTCCTATTGATATCGACGTTGAAGCTTGAAGGAGATCTTATCTCCAACCGAGGTTGAAGGACTTCGACTTGCTCATGTTAGGATGAGGTTCTCCTCCTATTTCTAACATGACCACTATTGATTGCTTCTTTCCTATCATCACATAGTTTTTGCACCAAAAAATAATGATATTGAAATGGAGGAGTTTTATTGAAGGAAAATTACTGATAGTATATCCTCAAATTTTCTAAATTTTAAGGCCATGAGAGCATTATTCCTCCGAGCTCCTTTAGGCGACAAGTTTCAGACTAGACGATCTTCTCTATTTCATACTGGCCTTCTCAATTTGGGGCAAGCTTCTCCTAACTTTGAGGCTGAGGGATGGCGGCTTGTCGAAGCACTAAGTCCTTTAGAAATAGTATTAATGATACTGAGAGACGATTGATCTTCTTATTGTTTCTTCCTCATTGATGGTTCTGACAGCACCCTTGGTCGATCTACTCTTGCTTGAGGCTGACATCTGAGGAATCGACCCAGTCGATCTCTCCTATTGAGCTCCTCGATTTCATCTTGAAGCTAAATGAATTCTTCAATATCGTAGTCATGGTCATGATCATAGAGGCAGTACTTATTTCGTTTGCACTTATTTGGGAGAGATCGTAATTTTTCTGATCTTGATAGCTGATTTTTGATTTCCATAAGAACATGAGTTTTAGGAGCATTAAGGGGGGCATAGTTGTGGAACCTTTTGGAGGAAGAACTTCTTCGCACCCTTCTATCGGAGCTTCTTTGATGATGAGCTCGAGGGGGGGTTCGAGCTCGCTTGCACTCAGGGGGAGTCTGTGAGCGTGACCGAACTTCATTTGACCCTCCATCAGTGGTGGATCTATGCCACTCTCCTGCGACTTCCTCATCCTTCAACTTGAAAGATTCTTCCGCTTGGACATATTCCTCAGCCCGAGCTAGCAGATTGACAAAGTCCTTGGGGTACTTCTTCTTCAGGGAGAATAATAAATCATTCTTCTAAAGGCCACCCTTGAGTGCGGCCATTGCAACAGACTAATCTAAATTTTGGACCTCCAATACCGCAGCATTAAATCGGATGACATAAGCCCGGATAGATTCTCCCTTCCTCTATTTGATATTCATCAAAAAATTCAAACCTCGGTGAGGATGCTAGCTGCTAACAAAATGAGCCACAAATTGATGGCTCATCTGATCAATGGAGAAGATCGTACATGGATTAAACATCGAGTACCAATTTTTTGCTACTTTATTTAAGACAAATGGGAAAGCTCGGCATAATATGTCATCTGGTGCACCATGGAGCTGCATCATAGTCCGAAAGGCTTTCAGATGATCGATCAGATCAGAGGTTCTATCGTAGCTTTCAAATTGAGGGAGCTTAAAGTTCGGTGGAATGGACTCTTGTATAATTCAGGGAGAGAAAGAGAGATCGGTGCAGACATCATCATGGTGAATTGGGATGATATGGCGGAGTCTCTCAATCCATCAATCCATCTTTCATAGTTTCTGATCGAGGACGTCATCACGATCGTAGATCTTAGAAAGCTTCCGACTGTTGATGGGGAAGATCCCTTCTGGAGAAGAATCATGATTCAAGCAAGGATCCTCTATTCTCTATTTTTTTTTTCAAGAGCGATAGGTATGCTAGCCTAAGTGCTCCTCCTTGAGATCGATTTCTGACACCCTGATGGTGGGTTCCTGATGGAACCGCCTTCGGAGGTTGCCGCTTGACCTACACTATTTTGATGAGGCCCTGAACTCAATGCATCAGTAGGTTAAACTATCCCAAATTTACCATTGCCATGGATGGAGGAGGAGGTTGAAGCACCGACGATGGAGCAAGAATGGATGGATCTAGCCCAGATCTGACGACAAAAGTGATAGATCTTTGGATAGTCGCCCTCTTTGGAGGCATTTCTCAGGATTGAAAGAGAGGATGGAGATGAACGTTGAAGAAGAAGATCCATAGGGTCGACTGAGCACTCCTTTAAGAATAAGGGTATCTTAAAAATAGAGGTCCCTTCCTCTAGTGCCAATCCTGTTGGTGCAGAATCTGGTTGACGTCGGATCGAGTTGAAGTTGGAAAAGAAGAGGTTGCCATCGGTGACCTGCAAAATAAAGTTTCATCTGGAGTCGGTGGTGGTGGATCCGATAGGATCCTTCGATGATCAAGTCAGCTCTTCTAACCAACAAAAATGGAGTGCTCAGGCAAGAATTCAGCAGAGTTTTGGAAAAAAGAAGAGAGCTTAGAGAAAATATATCTAGAGGATCTCTTTTTATAGATAGAGCCTATAGCAAACTAAAAGTGATGGCCATAACCATTCGATTGTGGGCCGCTCGGGGTCATGTAGAGTTTGTTATGGAGAGAGGTATCCGTTATCGTGATGTGGCCATTCGTTAAGATTTAATAATCAAAGTTCGGAGGAAGCAGATGTTGGTTGGTGAAGAGCTTTGACATACATCAATTCTAGAGAAGTTCGGACTCCTAAAGAGAATATGGCTAGAGAGGATCATCCGAAAGGAATGCTAGCTAAAATCTGAAAGTAATCCACTAGAGGAATCCAACTGAAGGAGAAGTCTAAAAGGAGTTTGGCTCCTGGAAGAATCCAACTGAAGGAGAAGTTCGGCTCCTAGAGAAATTCAGCCAAAGAAGAAGTCTGGAAGGAGTTCGACTCCTGAAGGAATCTGATTGAAGGAAAAGTTCGGAAGAAGTTGGGCTCCTGATGGAATCTGACTAAAGGAGAACTCCATAAGGAGTTCGGCTCTTGGAGGAGTTCAGCCGAAGAAGAAGTCCAGAAGAAGTTCGGCTTCTAGAGAAATCTGACTGAAGAAGAAATTCAAAAGAAGTTTGACTCCTGAAGAAACTTGACTGAAGGAGAAATTCGGAAGGAGTTCGGCTCCTGAAGAAACTTGACTGAAGAAGATATCTGAAAAGGGTTTGGCTCCTGGAGGAACTTGACTAAAGAAAAAATTTGGAAGAGATTCGGCTCCTCGAGGAATCTGACTAAAGGAGAAATTCAAAAGAAGTTTGGCTCATGGAGGAATGCAAGTAAAGATAAGATCTGAAAGGAGTTTGGCTCCTGAAAGAACTTGACTGAAGGAGAAATTTGAAAGGGATTCAGCTCCTTGAGGAACTTGATTGAAGGAGAGATCCGAAAGAAGTTCGGCTCCTGGAGGAACTTGACTGAAGGAGAAATTCGAAAGGAGTTGGGCTTCTCGAGGAATCTGACTGAAGGAGAAATCTAGAAGAAGTTTGGCTCATGGAGGAATCCGATTGAAGAAGAGGTTCGGAAGGAGTTTGACTGTTGGAGGAGTTCGGGTGGGGTTCGGCCGCTGGAGGAGTTTGATTGGGGTTTGACCGTTGAAGGAGTTTGACTGGAGTTTGGCCGCTGGAGAAGTTCGACTGGGGTTCACCTGCTAGAGGTAGAATTTCTAATTGAAGCTCTTACATGATTACCAGTTGCATTAGACTAAGCATCAGACTGGACTTCAACGAGAGCAGAATTTATCTCCAACAAAGTTGAAGCTCCGGAGAGATCTTATCTCTAGCTGAGTCGGGGCTTCTCTTCTTACCTCATCTAAAGTGAACGAGGCCTTTAACTTTGTTCACATTAGGATGAGGTTCTCCTCCTGTTCCTAATGGATTGTAGGGATACATAAGGACTGTTGTCGGGGCTTCTCCCCTCATCTCATCTAAATTAAATGAGGTCTTCGACTTTGCTCACATTAGGATGAGGTTCTCCTCCTATTCCTAATGGACTGTAGGGGCACATTAGGATCGTTATTAGGGCCTCTCCCCTTATCTCGTCTAAAATGAACAAGGCCTTCAACTTTTCTCACGTTAGGATGAGGTTCTCCTCCTATTCCTAACGGACTGTAGGGACACATTAAGGCCATTATCAGGATCTCTCCCCTCATCTCGTCTAAAATGAATGGGGCCTTCTACTTTGCTCATGTTAGGAAGAGATTCTCCTCCTGTTCCTAATAGGCTATAGGAGCATATTAGGGCCGTTGTCAGGGCCTTTCCTCTCATCTCGTCTAAAATGAACGAGGTCTTCGACTTTGCTCATATTTAGGATGAGGTTCGCCTCCTATTTCTATTGGACTGTAGGGGCACATTAGGACCATTGTCAGGGCCTCTTCCCTCATCTCATCTAAAATGAATGAGGCATTTAACTTTGCTTACGTTAGGACGAGGTTCTCCTCCTGTTCCTAATGGGCTGTAGGGGTATATAAGGACCGTTGTCGGGTCCTCTCCCCTCACCTCATCTAAAAATGAACGAAACCTTCGACTTTGCTCATGTAAGGATGAGGTTCTCCTCCTATTCTTAATGGGCTGTAGTGGCACATTAAGGTCATTGTCAAGGCCTCTCCCCTCATTTTGTCTAAAATGAACGAGGTCTTTGACTTTGCTCATGTTAGGATGAGGTTCTCCTCCTATTCCTAACGAGCTGTAGGGACACATTAGGGCCATTGTCAGGACCTCTCTCCTCATCTCATCTAAAATGAATGAGGCCTTCGACTTTGCTCATATTAGGAAAAGGTTCTCCTCCTATTTCTAACGGGCTATAGGGGCACATAAGGACCATTGTCGAGGCCTCTCTCCTCGTCTCATCTAAAATGAACGAGGTCTTTGGGTTGCTCATGTTAGGATGAGGTTTCTCCTATATTCCTAATGGGACTGTAGGAGCACATTAGGGCTGTTGTCAGGGCCTCTCTCCTCATCTCGTCTAAAATGAATGAGTTCTTCAACTTTACTTATGTTAGGATGAGGTTCTCCTCCTATTCCTAACGAGCTATAGGGGTACATAAGGACTATTATCATGACTTCTCTCCTCATCTCGTCTAAAATAAACGAGGTCTTTGACTTGCTCATATTAGGATGAGGTTCTTCTTTTGTTCCTAATATGGCCATTTTTTATTGCCTTTTTTCTGTTGTCACATAATTTTTGTACTAAGAAATAATAATGTTGAGATGGAGGAGTTTTATTGAAGAAAAATTACTAGTAGTATGTTCTTAGATTTTCTGAATTCCAAGATCGTGGGAGCGTTGGTCCTCCGAGCTCCTTCAGACGATAAGCTCCAGACCGAACGACCTCTTCTATTTCATACGGACCTTCCAAATTTGGGGTAAGCTTTTTCTAGCTCTGAGGCTAAGAGATGGTGGCTCACCGAAGTACTAAGTCCCCTAGAGGTAGTATTGATGATGCCGAGAGACGATCGATCTACTTCTTGTTCCTCCCTCCTTGGTAGTTCTGGCTGCAGCAGTGCCCTCGGTCAATCTTTTCTTGCTTCAGACCAGCATTTATGGAGCATTGAGGAGGGTATAGTTGTAAAATCTTCTGGGGGGAGAACTTCATTGTGCCCTTCTATCGGGGTTTCTTTGACAACGAACTTGAGGAGTTCGGGCTCGCTTGTGCTCGGAGGGAGTCCGTGAGTGTGGCCGAACTTCATTCGACCCTCCATCAGCTGTGGGTTTATTAGACTCGCCCACCCGCCACTCTTCTATGTCTTTCTCATCCTTCAACTTAAAGGCTTCTTTTGCTCGGACATATCCTTCATTTCGAGCTAGCAAATCGGTAAAGTTCCTGGGATACTTTTTTTTTAGGAAGAACAACAAATCATTCTTCTGAAGGTCGCCCTTGAGCGTGGCTATTGCAACAAACTAGTCCAGATTTCGGACCTCCAATGCAGCAGCATTAAATCGGATGACATAAGCCCGAATAGATTTCTCCTTCTTTTGCTTGATATTCATCAAAAAATTTAAACCTTGGTGGGGATGTCGGCTGCTAATGAAGTGAGCCATAAACTGATGGCTCATCTAATCAAAAAAGAAAATCATACCTGACTTCAATACTGAGTACCAATTTCTTGCTACTTTCTTTAAGGTAGACGAGAAAGCTCGGCATAAGATGGTGTTTGGTGCACCATGGAGTAGCATCATGGTCCGAAAGATCTCTAAGTGATCGATCGATCAGTGATTTCATCGTAGCTTTCAAATTGGGGAAGCTTAAAGTTTGGTAGAATGGGCTCTTGCATAATTTGGAGAGAGAAAGAAGGATCGGTACGGACATCGTCATGGTGAGCTAGGACGACATGATGGAGTTTCTCATTCCATCGATCCATCTTTCATAGTTTCTGATCGAGGACATCATCTCGATCGTAGATCTTAAAAGGCTTCTGATTGTAAATAGAAAAGATCTCTTTTGGAAAAAAATCATGATCCGAACAAGGATCCTCTACTCTCTATATCCCCTTTCCAGGGGCGATGGCTATGCTAGCCCAAGAGCTCCTCCTTGGGATCGATTTCTGACATCTCAATGGTGGATTTTCTGGCGGAACCATTATCAGAGATTGCCGCATGGCCTGCACCATTTCGATGAAGCCCTGAATCCGATGCATTAGCAGGTTAAACTACTCCAAATCTACTATGGCCGTGGATGGAGGAGGAGGTTGAAGCATCGATGATGGAGCAGAAATGGATGAATTTGGCTCAGATCTGATGGTGGAAGCAGTAGATCTCTAGATAGTCATCTTCTTTGGAGGTATTTCTTGAGATTAAGGGAGAGGATGGAGATGAACCTTGAAGAAGAAGATCCACAGGATTGATTGAGCACTCCTTTAAGAACAAGGGTATCTTAGGAATAGAGAGCTCTTTCTCTAGCGCCAATCCTGTTAGTGCAGAATCTGATTGACATCGGATTGAGCTGAAGTTGGGGAAGAAGAGGTCGCTATCGATGACCTGCAAAATAAAATTTCATCCAAAGTCAGTGGTGGTGGCTCTGACAGGATCCTCCGACGATCAAGTCAGCTCTTCTGACTAATAGAAATAGAGTGCTCAGGCAAGAATTCAGCAGAGTTTTAGGAAGAAGAAGAGAGCTTCGAGAAAATATATCCGGAGGATTTCTTTTTATAAATGGAGCCTGTATAGCCATAACCGTCCGGTAGTGGGCCGCTCGGGGCCACGTAGAATTTATTACCATAACCGTCCGGTAGTGGACCACTCGGAGTCACGTGGAATTTATTACGAAAAGAGGTGTTGTCCATTCGTTGAGATTTAATAGTCGAAGTTCGGAGGAAGCAGACATTGGTTGGTGAAGAGCTTTGATATATGTCAATTCTAGAGGAGTTCAGACACCTAAAGAGAATACGGCTAGAAGGGATCATCCGAGAGGAATACTACTTAAAATCTAAAAGTAATTCGCTGGAGAAATTTGGATGGAGTTCAACTAAAAGAGAAGTCCGAAAGGAGTTCGGTTCCTAGAGGAATTCGATTGAAGAAGAATTCTGGAAGGAGTTCGACCGTCGGAGGAATTCGACTGAAGGAGAAGTTTGGAAGAAGTTCAGCTCCTGGAGGAGTTTGATCGCTGGTGGAGTCTGAAAGGGGTTCGGCTCCTAGAGAAATTTGGCTGCTGAAGGAGTCTGGAGGGGTTCGATCACTGGAGGAAGAATTTTCGATCGAAGCTCTTCCATGATTATCAATTATATTAGGCTAAGCATCATACTGAACTTCGACGAGAGCGGGGTTTATCCCCAACAGATTTCAAGTTGGTACAAGAACTAAGAATTCTATCGATTAAGAAATATGGTCCTATCATGGGTACAATAGTGACCTTAGCACAAATATCTATGAGCAATATTTTGAAACATGATATGAATAAATGAATAAGAATGATTTATAAATTATGTTTATAAAATTTCATAGATTATGCATGCATGATGAATTTATGATCTGATTTATATTATATTCTATGAAATATTTTATTTGCTATAATTATTATTTTTGAAATAATGCATTGTCATGAATAAACTTATATCTAACCCGATAAGAAAACGTAGAATTTTACTTAGCTAGTGGGGCTCACATCTTTTTATTTTTCTTTATCTTTATAGAGAATTAAGGATAAGAACGAGGGATCCAGGCTTGAAAATTTTGATAGTTGTACTTAATTTAATAAATTATCATGAACATGTATTAGGTTATGAATTTTGAGAGTTAAATATTGGTTTTGGCTTTTAGATTTAGATGCTTTAAACCAGTTTTGGTTTAATTAAGAATTTAATTTGAACCTTTTTATTACTTTATTTTTGATGTATCTATTATTTAATTTAGAAAAATAAATATTGTCTTCGTGTTGTCGAGGGCAGTATCCCTCGGTAGCATGACCGTGTTATGTCCTAGATTTAGGGCGTGACATGTTGCATATAATTTAGATCAATTTGTTTAATCTAACTTATTTCACTGCAAAATTTTAAAATTGCATGCATGAAACTATCCGACTTTTCCTCCATAAAGAGCACGAGATGCGATGCTGGCTCTTCTACCATAGGATGCTGCTGTTGCTGTACTTATTAGAGATTGTGTATTGTCTTCGTTAGATCCTTTACTTGATGCACAAGGATAGCAAATTATTGTTGGTCTAGCATTATGAATGGTCATGAAACACTAGGCTCTCCATGATTTTCTAGCGGTGCTCCACGTTGTGATGAATGTCAAGCGAAACTTATGGAAGCATTTTGTGCTTTTGTTTTGGCCATTGAAACTACTAGAAGAATATTTTCTTTTTCTACCTAGTGCATCAATCTGTTATTGCAAAGCTCCGATGAGATACTTGACTAGGAAGCATGTAGATAAGATGCATCTAGGAGATGGTGGTATAGAATCCTATAAAAAGAAGTTCTTTTGGCAGAGATTATCTGATGAAGGACTCTCAGATGTCTAAGTCAATCGAAGATTAAAAAATAGATAAGTTAAAAAAGAAAGTGGCGGTTTAAATTGCTTAAGAAAACTTAAGGTAGCTTACTGAATCTCCCTGCTTATCTTGCATCATCATGGGTAACGTCCATCCTCCCTTAAGGTACAGGAATATGGGCGTTATCCAATTAGTGGGTAGTTAATGGCCTATAATGTCTTAGTAATAGATAGTTAATGCTACATTCCGGGTATTGTAACCATCCCACTGACTCCAAATATCATGGGTTATGGGTTTCGATTTCATTGAAGATTCTCAGTTGAGATCCGAATTAAATGATCAACATCTTATTTGATCTTCCGGTTGAGTATATTTCATCGTAGAGTTATCCGGTTACAATACAAATAACATCATCATTCGTCTGATTGTCGATTGCTTGATGGCTCCATCTTAATCGGTTGTGATCTATTCAGCTCCATTATTTGGTGGAGATTGATAATTGCCTATTCTAAGATAGTCGGGTTCGATCTTCTGGATGTCCGAATATTTCTCCCAACACCTCTCTTCTATTTTTATGCCATTGTCAATACTATCGGTACCTTCAAAACCTCAAGAAACAAAGTTATAATTCAATCCTTTCGTTACGATGAAAGTTGCCCCGACACCTACAAAGCTTCTTTATTTCATGTTTTTTTTCTTCTGGATGCTTAAGACCGCAAGCCACTTTGGGCTACAGAACTCCGGGAAAAAGACTGACTTGACGAAATACAACCCAAGCAACAATCCAACCATCTTCTCCATGCATGGATTCGCAGAATCCTTTCCACGTTACAACCTTCTGGACACCAGATGGACCTTATTTACTACCGACTATTGGATCAAGCTAGCGACAAGAACCTTCTCTCACTCCGCTGGAAACTTTCTCAGATAGAAATGCTGTTGGGAATCCCCTTGGCACTGATACCCTTCTCACCGGTTGGGAACAGCAAGGTGTAGGGCATGATGACCGGTCCCTTCCGGTTCTTCAGACTCGGGTCCTCGTTCATGGCCAGGACCCTAGCCTCGATCTCCTTTAGCCGCTCTCCGAAGCGGTTGAATGCCTCCAGCGCCTTGTGGTCCGTGGTCCACTCGGGCGTGTCCCTCTGGCCCAGATACACCTCGTCCGATGCGTGGGTCGACAGTATCTCCAAAATCCCCACGCCCATAATTGTCTGGACCTGGCTCATGGTGCACCTCATAAACGCCTTCTCGGGTTCGGTCTTCAGCATCTCGTACTCAGCTGAACCCGGTTCGGGAATGAACCGCCGGCTCAGCATGGGACGATTGGGGATGTACCCGAAGTAGGGGTACTGCCCAAAGTTGACGGCCGTGTGGAGGGCGGAGGCCACCCAGATGATGGTGGTACAGGTGCTGGTCAGCTCACCGACGGTCTGCATCTTCGGCCACCATGGTTCGTCCTTCTTGTCGCCATGGCCGACCTCACGGATCTCCTTCCACCAGGCCTGCAGCTCGGCGTCGGCCCGGACCACTGTGTCGCTGGGGTAGTAGATGGAACAGTACTCGTTAACCCACGCCTCGATCGCCAACCAGACAGCGAGCCCATCTACGGCATAAGGGTAGTCCCGGATCAGCAGCCGGACCTTGTTCGGGCTTGTTGGGTCTTCAACCGCAACTCCTCTGTTGAAAAATTTGGAAGTTGTTTGAGATAATTGTTATTAGATCTGGTCCACATCGTTAACTCGATTTCTAACAGATTGATCTTTTGGAACGTAATACTTAGTTGACAATAATAATCAAGAATTGCAATATATAAAATTTTGATGAATTGTAATTCTACCTCTTGAGAAGATCAGTTGGAAGGGCCTGTTCGGTGAAATTCCAGCTCTTGTAGATTACTGCGGACATCTCCATGGCATATTTCCCTGGGAAGACGATCGATTCGATGATGCCACCAGCATTGATGAGGGCCTGCCGAGCGAGGGCGTTTATGTTCATCGTGTCACGGTAGTGAGGGCTTAGCAGCTTGTAGATCGGATGTACAACACTGAGGTGACGGTTCGTTGCGAGCACAAATGGTTCCATAATTGCGTGCGTGTTCAGCCTGCAAGCATGTAATCAGTTCAGTGGAGTTTTATTGGATGGCTGAAGGTATATTGATTTCAAGTAAAGATGGTTAGAATCAAGTTAAGATTTTGAAGCAAGTTATCCATACCAGTGGCTAATAAGTTCATGATAGCCCGAGTCGTTAACGCAGACATAAGCCTTTGCAAGCTGCCAAATGGACCCCTCAACCCCTTCATCAGCTGGCGTGAAGACCCTGCTTATGATGCCATGTTGCTCTCCATCCGGATGTGGCAAGCTAAGCTCAATTGCCACTGGTTTCAGAGTCTGATCCTCTTTTAGGAATAATAGAGTTCGAGTGGCATATGTCTTATTGGATGTGTTAGAGTTTATGCGATTTAGGTAAGGTATCAAAGTGTCATGGTGATCCAAGATGAATAGCCTGTTGCTCTCCAGTGCCTGAAAACAGGGAAAAGCCATCAAACCAAGACAAACTTAATTTTGTTGCGCAGCATCCCTTGGTATTTAATTTAGATAGTTTATGTTTAGTTAGTTGAACCTGATCTACTGTCAAACCGTCCAAGTTCTTCTCAACGTGAGCTGCTGTTATGGAGCTGCCTTGGTTACCATATTTGTTAGGATCAAGCTTGCTAGTTGGAGGGAACACTTGGAGACGACTAATCATAAGAGGGTTCACTCCTGCCAGCATTTCTCGAGCAAATTCTTCGTCGGTTTGCCATGCAAATTTATCGACTGAAAAGAAGTAAATAAAACAGTAGAAGATCAGCAAAATTTTATTTAACTCATCCATCTATGAGTTTACTCCCTCGGAGAAGTAATTGGAGGTACCTTGGTTGATATGGGGAAGGGGGAACTTAAGTAGGCGCTGGTTGCCTTCGGTGCGGAGCATTTCCTTGACCATCTCAAAAGGGATTCTTTCTCTGAGCTCATCAAACAGGGGAACATTGGGTACCGGTAGACCTTCATAGAGTCTAAAAACTTCTTCAAATGAGTCGAACTCATTCGTGGTCTGGGCCAAAAGAGCATCAAGGATTGGTTTCAGCGATTGGATCAGCGCCTTGATGGAGTAGGTAAGGAAGTCCGACATCTTAACGTGTCCGAAACGCTCATCTCGAGGGACATAGATATCAAGGCCGAGGATCAATCTGCTTTCGGAATTGGGATCTGCAGCAAACACAAATGATATGGTTAACATACAGGGGTCCATCAATTGTTTCGACCTAATGCTCTGCTTTGAGTCGATATTAACAGCATTACCAGTGTTGGTGGGTGGCCGGTTGGTTCTACCCCTGCGAGGATAAGGATACTGTGCTGACCCTCCAAGAACTGGGCGTGCCATCTCTGGACCTGCATCTGGGTTTCCAAGATCATTGTAGTATGCGTAGTTATAAACCCGGTGCCATTCCTGCAGCGTCCCAGTCTCGTCTTCCCCTCTAAGATGATGGAGCTCATCTTCTCTGTAAGGTCGCAGTGGCGCTGGTGTGTCTCCAGGGAGGTATGTCTGCAATGGGAGCGCCAGGCTAATCACAAGTCCCATTTATTGAATTAGCCGCGGAAGGTTCAGAATTTAGTACAATCTTATACGGCTGTCCATCCATTTCAAATCATGCAAGGCCATGCCAAGATATCTCAAAAATCTATTATCAGGAGGTCCGCGTGCGTGGCCTTAATTATTAGCATCCGTAATATTTCTGTCTTTTACTTATTTGTTTATTTGTTTGTTTGTATGTTAATTATTAGCATTATGTGAGTTACTGGTCCGCTGCCATCACCGATGACTACTCACATTATTGGCGAAGAAGATCCGGTTGTATTTGTATTTGTCCGCCGGGTAGACCCAAGAGTTGCAATCAAAGTGAATACGGCCTTTGCCGAGGAAGTTCTCCAGCGTCACCGTCTTAAGGAAGAACTGGGCACTGTGCTGGTTCTTTACTATCACCGCCCCTGGTATCCCATGGTTCTCGTTCCAGTCGAACGTCACCGTGAACGTCGACTCCCCGGCGGCTATGGACGGCAGCGACGTAATGTAGCTCTCCAAGTACGCTGGCTCCCCCACTATCCCCCTGTTACCATTATCTGCACGTATAACCCGAAAGCTTAGATTACTACGAAGGAAATGGAGACGGTCCAACATATTAACAAGAGGTACTTTAAGGAAGAGGAACCCACTGGGGTCGCCTACGGTGGCGCTGACGAGCTGAAGAGAGACTCCCTGGCCGAGGAGTTCGTGGACATCGTCGAGGAGGGTGGCGCCAAAGTCGGTGAAGTCGAGGACATTCTGCTTCATCAACACTACCGTTCCCTTGACATTACCATGCGCCCCGCCGATGATCGAGCCCACGGTGCCGCCTACGACGGAGCCGACAGTGCTACCAACGCCGTCGACGACGGAGCCGACAGCGTGACCGATGCTCCCTAGGATCATATTTGCCTTTCAGTAATAAAAATGGAAGGAAGGAAGGAGGAGATCAAGGGAGAGGATGGAGGGAGGGAACTAGCTTGCTAGGCCTTGAGAAGAGGGGCTGCCAGTGCTGGGTGTGCTCCTACTTGGTTACCGGGGTGGCTCTTTATAGAAGCTTCAATAATTGTGCTATCGTCCTCTTCTGCCATTTTTCTTTTCACTAATTAAAATAAATAATAGATGCATATGTCACCTTAGTTTATACATGTTATCTTTCAGCCTTCACGAGCATCCGAGTATATGAAAACACCCAACAGATGCTGGACTTTACAAAGAAAATGACAAACAACTGAGAGATGTACAGCTAGCCTGTGGAGCTAACATAAATAAAGCAAGTTTTGTGTTTGCATGAGATGGGTAGAAACAAGCGCCGTAAAATAATTTAGTATCATTTTATCTCTCTACAGTTTTCTTTTCTTTTTGTGAAAAATAAATAATAGATGCACATGTCTCACTGGATATTTTATTTTTATTACTTTATGTTATGTTTTAAAATAAATGTGAACGTATCGGATAAGCATGAGGTCGCTCGCGCGTCCAAAGATATAAGAGCACGTGAAAATTCATAAAACAAAGAACATGCAACGAATAATTGAGGGGCCGACAAAAATAATTAATTGAGAGACGTACTGTTGTGGGTGGAGTTCCAATAAACCGACATGTGCAGTTGTCGGTTGTTGGTGGAAATTAATTCAAGGGAATTTTGAGATCCGATTCAAAATTTGACTAAATTTTAATTTTAAGATACGTTGACTCAAATTATAATTTTTAATTTATTTTTAATAAAAATTTAAATTTTAATTCTAAAAAATAAAAATACTTTCAATTCAAATATTATATTCTTCTCTAAATAGAATTTTTATCTTTCTACCTTTCTTCTCCCCTTCGAGCATCTCCAACGATCTATTTTTTCATAATTTACCTCACGCTACCGGTAACGTCAACGACTATGCACTACTTTTTTGGTGAACTCGGCAATAATGACAATGGATATGATAGAAATGGATAGAGGTAATTTCTATTATCTCTTTATTTTATTTTTTGATATTTTTTTTTCTCAATAATGATATTTCTCTGAGTAGATCTGCCTCTTTCTCTTCTTGTAGTTGTTAGATAGATAAGTTAAAAGACTGCTCTGTCAGTTCTTAGGGTTGCTTTTAGATAACCACTAAATTAGCGATGGACATTGCATTCCCTTCCTATCCAAAAATTTCTATTCAATCTCATGTCGAAGCACCGAGAATCTGAGAAGAATCAATTAAGAGATGGATATTTTTTTTTTTTATTTCTGCCTTGTATTTCACATTCATAATCGTTTTTTTTAGTTTTGGCTTTGACTATTTTTAATTTCTCAATCAAGAAAGCATATTACCCCTGAAAATATCTAATTCATGATGCCTAGATGATCCTTTCCTTTTTTCTTAAATTTAAGGCATTTAAAGATTTAGGAGAAAATATGGTAATTATAGTCTATTGCATTTCTTTCATTAATGAACTTTGAAATTTTAGATAAAAAACAATATATACTTGAATGAGAGTAATGGGAGAAAATTATACATTAAACTTCATAATTGCAAATTCAAAATATTTTATCAATTTGAATTAAACTATTAACATCGTAGAATGATGCATTTTAATTAGTAGAAGCTTTGCTATCACAATTTTCTTTTTAGATTTTTCTGAGTTAACTTGGATTAATATATATGTTTACAATATTACGATGATATTTTTAATATATATGTATCATGTAAATTTGATTTACGATACAGTGTTACAATGGCTAGTTCAAAGAGAGCCAAACAATTTTGTATTGGCCTAATTAATATGCTGAATGAAAAATGTTATTTTAGTCACTATATCGAGATTATGGACATACTTATAGAATCCATGTCCGAAGAGCAGAAGACAAAGGTGGCTGCGACTCAATTTGGGTATTTGCTTCAACCTCTATATATCAAGCAAAGTAGACCATTATTGGATGCATTGCTTTTCTTTTGAGATGATGAGATAAAGGGCTTTAGATTGGATAGTACTATAGTTCTTTTGTGGAGACTGACATTGCCCTTGTCCTTGGTTTGAGGGCTATGGGTAATGAGATTGAATTGTATAGGAAGAGGAAGATTCAGTTAGACCTCATCATCCAATTTTTTGATTGTAACTATAAAAATATTACTAGAAATTTAGTTAAAAATAGATTGATGTCTCTTATTGAAAAGTTAGGATTACAGAATATAGAAGACTTTACCAAGTATTGGGTTCTTGTTCTTTTTGTAATTATTCTTTTTCTAACTGTACGATATCATGTTCTAAAGGAATTATATCCATATCTTGATGATTTGGATTGTCTAGGTTTATATAGTTAGGATCTTATAGTTTTTCTTTTCTTCGATAGTAGATTCCTGGCCTAGCAAAGAGTGTGCGTATGAGGAACACAACTAAAAAAGACTCTGCTAGCTATATGGATAGATGTATGGTGGCTCTAGTAGTAAGCCTATATATGTTTACTTTCAATTCAATTATTTGATATTCAATCTAATATGGTATCACTTACTTTATTATGATACATAATTAGTCTAGTATGGTTCATAGTTAATATAGAATGGCACATAGTTAATTTATTATGGTACATAGTTAATATATATTAGTATATAGTTAATGTATATTGGTACATAATTAATCTATTATGGTACAAAACTAATTTATATTGGTATACAATTAATCCATATTTGTACATAGTTAATCTATTATGGTACATAGTTAATCTATAAAATATAGTTAATCTATATTGGTATACAGTTAGTTTATTATAACATACAATTAATTTATACTAGATCATAGTTAAATTACTATAGTATATAGTTAATCTATACTGGATCACAGTTAATTTATTATAGTACATAGTTAATTTATTATGATACATAGTTAATCTATACTGAATCATAATTAATTTACTATAGTACACAGTTAATTTATATTGGTACATAGTTAATCTATATTGGTATATAGTTAATTTATTATGGGATACAGTTAATCTATACTAGAATATAGTTAATTTCTTATGATATACAGTTAATCTATATTGGTAAATAATTATTTTTTATTGATACATAGTTAATTTATTATAGTATATAATTAATCTATACTGGATCATAATTAATTTACTATAGCACATGGTAAATTTATTATAATATATAGTTAATATGTTATGATATACAGTAAATCTATATTATTTTGGCATGATACATACTTAGATTCTTCTAAAATATAATGCTTATATTGCTTTTTTGGTGCAGGCATGGGCTATTGAGCATGCCAATAGTCTACTTGAAAAGCATAGACCACCACTCATTTATTCCCATCTCTTGCATTGGAACAACATCTCGTTCCCCCACAAGTTGGAGGTGATCATCAAAGCTATAAAGAAATTAAAAAAATTTGAGATATTAGCTTTTATATCTAACATGATATACATTTCAGTTGAAGCATAACTAATTTTTTTGAAAATTTTTTTGGTTTCATGATAGGTGATCCAGAGGATTGATCCTAAGGAGGATGAGGTGCACCTCCTGTCACAAAGAAGGCCATAAGGGGCAGTTTCGACACAGGAGCAGGCACGTATAAAATCTAATCTTTTTCTATTTTTTATACTTAATATTAGTTGTCTGATTCATATATTATTTTTTATTTGGTACACATATACTATGTGCTGGCATATAGTAAAGTTCATCTTGTACACACTTATAATGCATTCATAGATAATTAAGATTTTGCTAAATTCTTTTTAATCTGCTACTGTATGTCATTTATCTTCATGTGGCATATATTTATTTTCATTTGGCATATAGCCATTGGGTATAAAGTCCATCTTGCACACACTTATAACATAGAATAATATTTTTATGATTTTTTAGGTTCTGTTGTCTAGCAAACCCAAACAAAATTTAATTAATGCTTTAGGGACATGGATCGCAGTAGTTGAGAGGTCCTTGATTAGTCATGGCTTTTACTAAAGGACTCTCAACCAATTGAGAATGCCGTAGTGAAGGATGAATAGATTGTTGCCTTCGATAGAAGGCTTTCATGCATTGAGAAGATGCTCCATGACAAGGACTTAATATCAGTAGATGACATTGCAGGCATGACTGCAGATCCTTCTAAGGTGAGTACAATATTATAGTTATAATATTCATGTATGGAAATGATGTTGTTTCTGACCTAATTAATCTTTATTATTAGGTGAGGATGGATCATTATTTTATATGTAAAGAAATCTATCCAGCTATAGTGAACACTACTATAGCTCATAGTAGTAAAGTGATAGAGGTAATTTTTAAAAATTTATACTTAAAGATCTATTTTTTTATTTTAATATGAATGCTTACTAACTATATAATAGCATTAATTTCTTTCAAGTTAGTTTCATGACTAGAGTGGAGTGCGAGAAAGAAAATACTATGGTAAAACTAGTGTCCTCATTATGCTGGTGGGTTGGGTAAAAGTAGAAGCTTGGGAGAGAAAGCCCACGAAAAAGAAAAATGCCACATCATATCTTCCTAGGACCTACAAACGTGCAAGGAAGAAACAACAAGTGGAGAATGTAGATGAAGGAAGCATGGCCTTATCCACTAGCGAGAGTGATGCAGATGCTCATCAATTTTTAATTTTGGAGCCTATCACTACTGCACTGATGGAGCTAAATCAATCAATTAAGGACTAAAAAGATCCTCTCCCTAGCAAGGTTTAGAAATTTTTAGATGCATCAATTGTTAAATATTTGTATCAATTAATAGTTAATGTATTGTATGCTTATATGACATATATTAAACATTCAATACATTAACTTAAAATCTTTCTTATATTTCATCATCTTTAGCATATTTGAGATTCTACTACATTTATAGATGTTGAGTCATCGGAGCTATCGGATAAGCCAAGATGATGGAAACATAGGTGCACCTATCCTGAAAAGGAAAGAGGTATATTACCATCATCTTTTGAAGCATCAGTTGATTTCTATGTTGATAATGATCACTTCGAATAAGTTATTATAATATATTTGCCCATATTCTATTGTTCATAATGAGTTTTTTTGTTAATACCTATATATTTTATGTAGTGAGACTATCTGAAAGGATTCAGATACTTTTAAACCTTCTTACATATGTTATGCATTGGATCAACTCCTTAATAATGGATCAATATGGAGTGATGTATGAAAGTTAACTACTCATAGTTTTTCTTGGACAAATATTTTTTTGTTGATCTTAATAATTTTATTTGCATTATGTATAGTTTATTAATGTATACTTTCATATAATGGAGCTATTCCATATAGAGGATAGGAACCCCATGAAGATTGCTACTTTATTTTTGCACTGTGAGATACATGTATGAAGTTTTAGTATGTAATACGAGATACATGAACAAAACTTATCCAATTATTTATTTTACAGGACAACTAACAGATGTTTTGAGTTACTCATCTTCTACTTCTCTTTTGTGGATGTAGACTATTGTGCTTCAATGCCTTTCAAGTATCACTGAAGTGACCGCCGAAGTCACCAATCAGATCATAGATTCAGTACAACTAAGTATATAGAAATGGTTGGCTAATATCCGATTATCAGATCTTCAGCATTGTAGGTACTTATTCATTTTCATGAATACTTCATGGCATTGATACCTTTTAATTTTAGATTTAAAGGAGCAATGATTTGACTATTATAACTCGATGTAGAGCTTCAATATATCTGATGATGCAAATAAATATGTATGTAATATTGTTCAATATTTGTTTGTTTCTTTTATTTGTAACAACATTTACAACTAACATATTATATTTCATACCATACTATATAGGCAATGTTTGTGCAGTTTTGGTTGTTAGAATGAGTAGGATTACACATCTGTAAATCTTAAATTCGAGATGTTCATAACTATTTACAACAGAGCTATGATACTGTTGATTACAGTGTGCATATGCCGATGTTTGTAGAGATCTTCACAAGAGGTAGCTCAAGATCATTGTGCGAAGTTTTTAAGGATGCCTCATTGTACAAGAGTTGGATTGTAGTAAATATTCTAGTTCATGGGTACTGTGTATCATATAAATAATTTTGGTTATGGTATGAAAAGAAGATGACACGTTCTAAAGATTGGGGTATAACGATTTTGTAACCAGTCTTGGTGGTTAATTTCAATTATAAATTTTCTCCTTGTACTGATTATCTATTATATTTAATATCATCCAAAATTTTTTAGCATAATTTTTATCTTTATCAATTTTGTAGTTTATATTTCAATGCTTGATGGCTGTCATCTTATGTTTATAATAGGATGATGTTTATAACTATCAATTATAGCTTATGCCATGATACTTTAAAAACATACTATGCTAGACTTTAAAAGCATGACATAATATTTCACATAATTAATGTCGCATATATTTAACTATATACAGTACACAGTTAAATAAATCCTATACATAGTTAATTTAAGACTACATACAGTTAATTGAATACTACACAACTAAATGAATACTGTACATAGTTAAATAAATCCTGTATATAGTTAATTGAATACCGCACATAGTTAAATGATTCTACATATAATTAAATAAACACTGCATACAATTAATTTAATATAGTTAAATAAATCCTACATAGTTAATTCAATACTACATGTAGTTAAATGAATTCTTTATATAGTTAATTTAAGACTGTACATAGTTAATTAAATACTGCACATAATTAATTTAATACTATGCATAGTTAAATTAATGCTATATATATTTAATTAAATACTATACACAACTAAATGAATCATACATACAGTTAAATAAATATTGCATATAATTAATTCAATACTATACATAGTTAAATGAATCATGTATATAGTTAATTGAATACTATACATAGTTAATTCAATACTACATATAGTTAAATAAATTCTGGATATAGTTAATTGAATACTGCACATAGTTAAATAAATTTTGTATACTATTAATTGAATACTATACATAGCTAATTCAATACTGCACATAGTTAAATAAATTCTATACATAGTTAAATAAATACTGCACACAGTTAATTCAATATTACATATAGTTAAATAAATCCTACACACAGTTAATTGAATACTATATATAGTTAATTGAATACTATATATAATTAAGAAAATCTTGCATACAGTTAATTCAATACTACACATAATTAAATGAATCCTATATATAGTTAAATAAATACTATACATAGTTAATTGAATACTACATATCATCAAATAAATAGTGTATATGGTTAATTGAATATTGCATATAGTTAATAAATCCTGCACATAGTTAATTAAATACTATACATAATTAATTTAATACTGCCTATAATTAAATGAATCCTATATACTATTAAATAGTACTATATATAGTTAATTGAATACTATACATAGTTAATTAAGTACTATATATTCACACCATAATTGAATACTACCAAGCCCATGATATACATTCACACCATAATTGAATATTGCCAAGCCCATGACATAGTCTAATTTATGTCGTCAAAAAGATCTTCTAGGCACATAATTAAAGATCGATCTATCCTATGGATTTGAATATGCTGCTTCATACCATAATTGGTAAAGTCATCTATAACTTAACCTAAACTTTAACATATAGGATATGATATCAATTGCATACATTCATATACACTGAACTTAAAAAGGTACAAACTGAAGTTTCATCTTTAAAATATTATTTTCTTATTATGGCATGCTTTTTAAGTATTATCATATGGTACGCTTTTGAAGTATCACGGCATGCTTTTGAAGTATCATGGTATGCTTTTGAAGTATCGTGACATACTTTTGAAGTATCATATCATGCTTTTGAAGTATCAGTGCATACTTTTGAAGTATCATTGCATGCTTTTGAAATAACTATATGCAGTATTCATTAAACTATGTACATGGATGATTTAACTATGCAGTATTTTAATTATGTACCATATTTTATTAATTATATATAGTATTCATTTAACTATATAAAGTATTAATTTAACTATATATTAATTCCATTGTGTGCCAGTACACCACATTAATACTAACAATATGCTAAATTCTATTGTATTAATTAATCTAAATTTTTTTACTACCATTATTTGATTTAAAATTTAGTAATGCCAAAAATTTAGAATAAGAGCAAAACATATAAGTTCAACTGAGAAGCAATTGAATAACTAAAGAAAGATAAAACACTGCACATAGTTAATTCAATACTGCACATAGCATATTTAACACTGCACATAATTAAATAAATCCTGCATACTGAATTATATATATAGTTAATTCAATACCATACATAGTTAATTGAACACTATACATAATTAAATTAATGTATCCTCTATGGCCTTTTAATGATTTTTCTCAATGACTAGTCCAATTTATGTCATCAAAAGAATCTTCTAGGATTTCTTAAAGATCGATCTATCTTATGGACTTGAATATGCTGCTTCATACCATAATTGATCAAGTCATCCTAACTTAACCTAAATTTTAACATGTAGGATGTGATATCAATTGTATACATTTACATATACTAAACTTAAAAAAGGTACAAGTTGAAGTTTTATCTTTAAAGTATCATTTTCTTATCATGGCATGCTTTTCAAGTATCATTGCATGGCATATTTTTGAAGTATCATGACATGCTTTTAAAGTATAATGGCATGCTTTTGAAATATCGCGGTATGCTTTTGAAGTATCATGGCATGCTTTTGAAATATCGAAACATATTTTTGAAGTATCATAGCATGCTTTTGAAGTAAATATATGTAGTATTCATTCAACTATGTACATGGATGATTTAACTATGCAGTATTTTAACTATGTATCATATTTCATTAACTATATACAGTATACATTTAACTATATACAATTTTAATTTAACTATGTACAATAGTTTATTTAATGGTATGCAGTGATAAATTAACTATGTACTATATTAAATTAACTATATACAATATTTATTTAACTATATATATGATTGATTTAACTATATACTATATTAGTTTAACTGTATACCATGTTAATTTAACTATGTGCAGTATTCATTTAACTGTATACGAAGTTAATTTAATAGTGTATAATTTTAATTTTACTATGTACAGTATTTAATTTAACTATATGCAATGGCAAATTAACCAATAATATGATTTAACTGTGTGTAGTATTTTAACTATATATCATGTTTTATTAACTATGTATAGTATTCATTCAACTATGTATAGTGTTAATTTACCTATGTATAATGATTTATTTAACTGTATATAGTGATAAATTAACCATATACTATATTAAATTAATTGTATATAGTATTTATTTAACCATATACATTATTGATTTAACTATATACTATATTATTTTAACTATGTACCATGTTAATTTAACTATATGTAATATTTATTGAACTATATACCAAATTAATTTAATAGTGTGTAGTTTTAATTTCACTATGTACAGTATTTAATTTAACTATGTGCAATGGCAAATTAATCGATAACCACATTAAATTAATTATGTATAAAATCAATTTAACTATATTTTCATATATTAGAGTGTGCCAATACACCATACTAATACTAACAATGTGCCAAATTTTATTGTATCAATTAATTTGAATTTCTTGATTGCCATTATTTGATTTAGAATTTAGTAATATCCAAAATTTAGAATAAGAGCAAAGTATATAAGTTCACTAAGAAGCAATTGAATAACTAAAAAAAAATAGATGTTTTTAGATTTTACAAATAAATTGCACTTTCACAACATTCAACCTATCTACTTCTGATAAAACAACTCCAATCTAAAATATTACTCAATAGGATCATTACATGTTCTTCTATTGTGTCCTTCTTTTCCACATTGCTCATATTTCATATTTCTTGATGAATCTAACTGTGAAGCTCTTCTCTTCTTTTTGAGGCCTACCAGGATGAGTTTTTATGATAAGAGGTAAAATATGAATATCATCTGAGATACTCTAAATCAACACAATATCAGTAATTGGATTAATGGATTATGCATATACTACTCTATACATTTTAGCTTGAAAATAAATATCAGTGAAGTAATATAATAATTTACCGGCCTTCTCAATGCATGCACATGCATGCTTACACAACATTCAAAAGATTTGCCAATCACCATAAGAGCATGTGGATTCCTATAGATCAATCTTACATGAGTACTTAATGTTCTTTACATCATAAATTATGATGCTTGATGTAAAGATAGATAACCTATGATCCTTATTTGCATTTCTTTGTAATACTTTTTTAGGATCGGGACAAAAATAGATTTGAATGCTGTAACCCCAACTCCATCCATTATGCATTATTGTATAATTTGGATTCTTATATGATCAACCATCTAAGAAATGGGAAGATATTGAGCCTCCAAGATCCAACTATTAAAACATTCAGCCACATTAGATGTCATTATACCATAGCGCAAACCTAAAAAGACTGAATTTGCCTAATGCTCTAGCTTCGCATGCATTATCAACTTTCTTGCACCTAAAACTTCAGCTATAAGTTTGCTCATTAATTTTTAAAAAATATTTAATATACAGAAATATTTAATAAATCAACAAACCTCTTTCTTTCACCTGCAAAATAATAGACAAACACCTACATGTAAAATAATAAATCAATAATATATACAATAATTGTATATTAAAATATCCAACTAATATAAAGATATGATTAAAAATTTAGAAAAAGATGCTGCATGCCTAATTTTTAAAATTATCTTTAACAGGATGGATACAGTAGGAGTGAAAGCTATCAGTAAAGTACTTCGGCACTGCTTTCATAAGTTTCTAATGTCTATCTATCATAATCATGAATGATTGTTTATGATAGTCGACACAAAACTCTAAGGCTGCTCTCAAAATCTAATAAAACTAGTCCTAATTATCATCATTCTCTATATCAACAATGGCATATGCTATAGAAAACATATTATTATTCGCATCTTTACCTATAGCATCAAATAAAAATCCTCCATCCTTATGCTTAATGAATGTTGCATCCATGAATATCAGAGGTGTATAATCTTTTATGAAACCATTGATTGAGCCTTTAAATGAAATAAATAGTCATCTAAATCAATCTTCGAGGGTTTCATACTTTACTATGCTATTGGGGTTGGTCTCAAGAATGGCATTATAGTACCATCGAATCTATTCATAAGATACTGGCCTCTAATCATAGAGCTCCTTGATAGCAATCTCTTTCCATGCCAAGCTTGATGATATGGCAATTCTATACCGAATTCATGATGAATATCTTTTATAATATCACTTGGCCAATATGAAGGCATATCCTAAATTTTTTTCTTTTGTAATATTTGAAATCCAATATTTTAAAGTCTTAGGATAAGATCGAACTTGCAACCCTACTTAGCATGTATGTTTGTTGTTCAATGTTTTAATTGCAAATCTATCTTGATTTCTATAGCAAGAAGCATGAAGGCGCCATCTACATCCTTTATATGCACATTCAACGATCACACGCTGACGATTATTCTTCACAAATATAAAATCTCTATAATTTACAATGTAGAAATTATGAATTATAAGATGAAAAATTTTGACATCTTTGAATTCTTGACCTACATGCTCTATAGAATTCTTCCAACCATCCAATATGTTCCTTGGATTGGGTTCATCTTTAATGGTAGCTCTTGTTTCTTCGACCACTCAAACAAAATTACTTGAGCTATCAAATGAGAAAAAATGAGATGAATTATTCTTCTGATAATTTTTTGAACAATCTATATGTTTACTAAGTTTAGATGGGCCACTATCACTGAAATGTAAAAGGATCATTTTTTTTAACATATTAGTAAATATTGATTATTACATTAGATTCTATCTAATTAGGAGTACTAAAATTAACTGCAAATATATATTATATTACTTTATGTTGATTATCATATTATGCGATTCAGCCAATGATGCATGATGATATATAACTATTTTAATTATTGCAGCTTTTAACTTTATATATATTTCACACTTGTTCTAAACATCCTTATCCATCGTGAGCATAATGAGCATTCTTGAATTGTTAGAAATATAGAATTTTATATCAATCATTGTAGGAGATAAATGCTTCCATCTGTTCAATATTTAATCAAAAATATATTTAAGAGTTATATTTTATGAAATTAAAATGATATGAACTTCATTATCATTAGAGTATACAGCTATAAAAATAAGATTTTCACTATTCTTACAATCCATAACCATTAGAAACCTAGATAAAGTCTTTTAAAAGACATCCATAAATAAGAAGATGTTTAGAACATCAAGAAGACAATGAAATGAGCTAAGAACAATATCTAAAATTTAATGCATACCTAAATCTTAGTTTTATGCTAAAATTAATAAGGCTAAATGCAACACGGCAAGGTAACAAGAATAGCTGAATGAGTTAAGTTCGGCTATCTAGGAAGACTAAGAATAGTAGCTAAAAGGGGCAACCTCATTTTCTTTTTTTTCAATATTAATGAATAAGAATCTATGATGAAATATGACATCTCACAAATTCAAAAATAATAGAAAAAGAAGTCTAAAAAAATCTATAAACCATGGATAGAAAAGAAGTCCAGAATGGAAGGTAGACGTGGAACAAAGAACATTTCCAAACAAGGAGTCCCAAAGGATAAGTTGGGTATTTTGAAAAAAGTAATAGCACCAAAAGGATGTTTTATTAAGATAAGTATAAAGGAAGGGACCAAAAATTAGAGTCTTAGTCAACAGGGACTATTCGTTATGGCAATGTCAAAAAAAGGATTGATAATTAATTTCTTGTTAATTTAAACATGGACTATGGTTGTTGGTCTGATCTTTATCTCATTTATTTTTAGTTACTGTTGTCATTTAATTTTGTTCGTGTGGTCTCTCCTTATATGGGACCATAGTTTCGAGAAAAATGTGCATATATATCCGATAGGTCCGAGTTTGGTACTAGTATTGGACCCATTTACTCGAACCTAGATCTGAACCCGATAAATCATGATATAAATGGATAGGGTCTGGATATTTAGTATCCAGACCTGATAGACTCGGGACCCAAATTATATATATAATATAATATAATAGTATTATATACGTAAATATTAAAAAATATTTTGAGCCATTAGATCAAAGATCCAATGACCTAAAATCGTTCAAAACCCCTAATCTAGATCCTTCTCTCCCTCTCTATCTCCCTCTCTCCCTCTCTATCTCTCGACCATTACCGACGGTGCCTCTCCCTCCCCTCCTCCCAGCCTCTTCCTCTCGATCATGAGATCCTCTTGTCAGCGGGACCACAGTCGGACCCCAATCTCGCCTGCACCCCCTTTAATCTCTTGGTGGACCACGCCCCCTCAAATCTATCAATGGACCACGATCTCGCCCATGCCCCCTTGGATCTCCCGGTGGACCCTGATCTCTTCCTGTGGACCTCAATCTCGCCCATGCCCCCTCCCCTCTCTCCCTTTCTCAATCCCTCCCCGCCTCTCCCTCTCTACCGTGAGATCCTCCTACCAACGGGCCACAGCTGGACCTCGATCTCGCCCGCGCCCCTCCCCTCTCTCCCTCCTCGATCCGTCCCTCGCTCCCTCCCTTTCTCCCTTTCTCAATCCCTCCCCACCTCTCCCTCTCCATCGTGAGATCCTCTTATCGATGAGCCACAACCAAATCCCGATCTCGCCTATGCCCCCCCTCTCTCCCTCTTTGAGTCTCTCGATCGATGGCGACATCTTGGCCACACCCCCTCCTTTTGCGGATCCATCAAGATCTGTCTGCATTTTTTTTTTAGGTAAGCATCGGGTCCCAGAACTGGATCTAGATATCCAGAATCCATTAGGATCTAGGTCTGGTACTTCAAGGCCAGACCCATCGGATATTCGAATCTGGGTCTGGTACCAATAATCAAAATTAAGTTCAGATCTGAATATTCAAGTTCTAATCCGAATTCGACCCATTGACAGCTCTAGTCCTAATAGATATGTGGCACGAGAGTGGTGTGGCACCATGAAAATAAAATATAGGCTATGACAAAGAAAAGATGAAATGATTTTATTTTGATTTTGATGAAAATTTAGTATATTATTTTTTAGCATCAAGAGTTACAAGTTGAATGATTTTGATCTTTAAAAAGCCTTCTCTATTGATTATTTCAAGCATTTACAAGTTTGGTAAGACCTATCCTTGATTTATTATTAAATCCTCTTTATTGATGATGATTGTTTTTATTGTAAAATTTGAGATTTATTCTTGATAATATATATGTGTAACCTCTAGTTTATCTAAAGAAGACCTATAGTAATCGTACTATTCTAAATAATAGAGGATTCAAATCAAAATTATGGTATCTTTTTTTTATGGATTGCTTGATTATTTCTGCTTATTAATTATATAATTAGATCACAAAGATAATTGATGCTTTGCGATATCCCATTTAATTGCATAAAGAGGGTAGAAGTTGGCGGCATTATTGTTCATGATTATAGTTTTTTCAAACAAAATGGTATCAGAGCAAGGTTGTTCCTATTTGAATTTTTTTTGTATTGATTAAATGAAAGAACATACGGATTGAAGTATGATTAAATTTAGATCTTCTAATTATTCAATTTGAAAGTTGCGAATGAAAGATTTATTATTCTGCAAAGATTTGTATGATCCCATTAAATAGAATGGTGCCAAACCAAGTAAGAAAATTTAGCAAGAGTGGCAGGAGTAAATAGGGAGATAGTTGGATTAATCAAATAATGGATAGATGATAGTATTTTTCATCATTTTATTATAGAGACTAGTGCCCATAGTTTATAGAAGAATCTGGAGAGTCTTTATGAATGGAAGACTGCATAGAACAAAGCATTCATAATTAGAAAGCTTATGAATATAAAGTATAAGGAGGGAAGTTCAGTTGCCAAAATTTGAGTATATTTAAGGATATAGTAAATTAGTTGGTTGCTATGAAGATGATGCTAGATTATGAGTCGCGAGCATTGTTGTTGCTCAATTGTTTGCTTGACAATTAGGAAATTCTGATTGTATCATTTAGTAATTCGGCTCCTAATGATGCGATGATATTGGAAATGTTAAAAGATAGTATGCTTTATGAGGAAACTAGAAGAAGAGAATAGGATATAACTACACAGTTAGATGCATTGGTTATAGAAAGGCGAGGGAGGAGTAAAATCAGAAACTCGCAAAATTCTAACAACCATGACAAGTCAAGAGGAAGATTCAAATTTAGAAAATAGATCAAATACTTTTATTGTGACAAGAAAGGGCATATGGGAAAGGAGTGTAGAAAATTTAAAAGTGAGCTATCAAGGAAGAGGGATGAAGAAAAAAAGGAAGAAAAAGATACAACAGCAGTTGCATCTAATGTTGATGTTGCCATTATTTATGATGATAATTCTATGAACCTTATATGCTAGGATTATACTTGGGTTGTTGATTTAAGTGCATCTTTTCATGTTACCTTTTAGCATGACTTCTTTACATCTTATACTAGTGGTGATTTAGGTAGTGTCAAAATAAAAAATGATGGAGTAATTAAAATTATAGGCATGGAAGATGTTTGCTTGGAAACTAGTATTGGATGCCAACTATTACTGAAAAATGTGAGACATGTTCTCGATATCTGCCTCCACTTGATTTCCACTAAAAACTTGATGATGAAGATTACTGCAGCCATTTTGATGAAGAAAAATATTGGAAGTTCACCAAAGATTCTCTCATGATAGCAAGAGGAAAGAAATCAAACATACTTTATGTGATGCAAGTAAAATTATACAAGACGAAGGTAAATATAGTTGAAGATTCCTTCACCAAACTATGGCATTAGTAGCTTGGCTACATAAGCAAGAAGGAACTTGACATCCTTGCTAGAAATTAAAAAGCTTCTTCCTGTCAAAGGTATATATCTAAAAATATGCACTAATTGTTTAATTGGCAAATAATATAGAGTTGCATTTCATAAATCCCCTCCACATAGAAATTCATATATTTTGGATTTGATTCACATTGGTCTTTGCACTATGGATGCTAGAACTTTTGGTGGTACTTCATATTTTATTACTTTTATTAATGATCATTATAGAAAAGTATGGACTATTATTTTGAGATCTAAAGACTAAGTGCTCGATGTGTTCAAGCATTTTTATGCTATTATTGAAAGAGAAAAAGGAAGGCAAATAATGTATATTCGAGCAAATAATGGTGATGAATATAGGAGTCTATTTGAGAAATATTATAGAGATCATAGCATCAAGCTTAAGAAAAATATTCCTAAAACACCTCAACAATAATGGAGTTGCAAGAGAATGAATAGTACCATTTGTAAAAGAATTAAGTGTATACTCTTTCATGCCAAATTGGCTAAATTCTTTTTAGGTGAAGTGACGAGAACTACAGTGTATTTGATCAACCTTTCTCCTTTGGTTTCTTTTTAAGGTGATGTACCAAAAAGAGTATGGATAATTAGGAAAGATATTTCATACGATAACTTGAGGGTATTTGGCTATAGGGCATTTTTCACATCCCTAAAGATGAGATCCAAGCTTCATGGAAAGTCTAAACAATATATCTTCCTAGGTCATGCACATGAAGAGTTTGGTTATAGATTATGGGATCTAGTTGCCAAAAAGGTTAAAAAAGGAAAAGATGTTGTATTTCTAAAAGATTAGACTATTGAAGATTTCAAAAAGATTGAGATGCCATAGTCTGTCACTAAAAATTGTGTTGATCTTTGTCCAGTGCCTCCTACTATGTGAATAATGATAATAGGAAAAAAGTATAAGAAGATAATGGTAACACAGTTGATGAGCTCATACCTGATAATGATGTGCCAAATGAGCACTAAGAAAGTTCCTTACATGAGAACCATATATTTAAGTTAGTGGAACTACCTAAGGATAAGAGAGCACTTAAAAATTAGTGGATGTTTAGACAGAAGACTAAAGAGAAGAGCTTACAGCCAAGATATAAGGTTTGGTTGGTTGTGAAGGGATTTGGTCAGAAAAAAGATATTAATTTTGAAAAAAATTTCTCACCAGTGATCAAGATGTCTTCAATCCAAGTTGTTCTTGGTTTAGTTGCAAGCATAAATTTGGATATGGAACAACTTAATATGAAAATTGCTTTCCTCTGTGGAATCTTAAAGGAGAAAATTTACATGGAGCAGTCAAAAGGATTCATAGTTAAAGATAAAGAGCATCTTGTATGTAGATTAAAAAGAAGCTTGTAGGGACTCAAGCAGGCACCTTGATAGTGGTATAAAAAATTAATCCTTCATGATGGACTATGGGTACAGCAAAACCACTTCTGATCATTGTATATTTATAAAGAGATTTTTTGATAAAGACTTTAGTATTCTCTTACTTTATATGAATTATTTGCTGATTATTGGTCGTGATGCTAGAAAAATTAAAAGCTTAAAAAAAAGTTGAGCAAGTCCTTTAACATGAAGGACTAGAGTCAGCTAAACAAATCCTTAGCATGAGAAATACGTCCTCACGATGAAAAGAGCAAAAAACTTTGGTTATTTCAAGAGAGATATATTGAAAAAATGTTTGAAACTTTTAACATGAGCAAGTCCAAACCATTTTCCTCTCCACTTGCATAGCCGTGGTCATTAGCTCCATAATACCTTTTCCTTCCCTAGTTGAACAGCCTCTTAGGCTAGAAAGGGATTGGGTTGGGCTACTTGGGACTTTCAAATTCAATTCCAAACAATGTCCTACAAGTGATAAACATAAAAAGAAAATGAAGAAGTTTTCTTATGCATCCATAGTTGGTAGTTTGATGTACGCCATGGTTTGCACAAGAATAGATATTACTCACATAGTTGGTGTTGTAAGTCGGTTTCCTTCTGATTATGGTAAAAAATATTGGACAGCTATTAAATGGATCCTCATATGTCTCAGAGATACTTCTACCATCTATTTGTGCTTTGGAAAAGGCAAATCTGTGTTGAATGGGTACACAAATGAAAAAAAAGCTGGTGATATAGATTCTAAAAAATTTATATTGGGATACTTGATGTTTTTTTCAGGAGAAGCAGTATCATGGCAATTTAAATTACCAAAATGTGTTATTTGGTTTACTATAGAGTCTAAGTATTGATAAGAGCATGATGTTATTATTAAGACACCATATTTATCAGTTTAATTTTGACTTCTTAAATCAATTAAAAGTAGATAGAAAACAGTGAGTCGGGTCGAATCCATAGAGAAGACAGTATTTTAGTTTTAAAATCTTTAAATTTTAGAAAAAAAAAGAAAAAATTTGAAAAAAAATTTCAAAGTCGAAAAGTAGAATTTTAAATTACATAAAATTAAATAATAGAAATTTAAATAGCATGGAAGTAAATTTTTGGTACTAAGATCTACTATTTAGATCTTAGCATCTACTTGCAATAAAGTTAAATTTGCAATTAAAATTAAAGAGCAAAAATTTGAAGAGTAGAAAATAAAGAACTAAAATTTAAAGAGCAAAAAAAAAAATTATATTAAGTAAAATTTAATTTAGAGTTTAAATATATAAATTTAAAAGATAGAAAAAAAATAAAAACTAGAAGCAGATGATCTTGATCTTGGAACAGCATTGACAAAAAGATGGTGTAAAAAGCCTGCTCTTCCTCTCGACACTGTCTATCTTAAAGCAGCCATCAACCTGAGCATGCTCTACCTTGTACCAAAGCTACACCTGGAGTGAAGATGCTTTGATTTGATGGCCTAGGGTCTTGTTCATAGGTGTTGGAGGGTTGGAGTCTTTTGTTGCAGGCAATATTGGACTAAGATAGACTTTGATCATCAAAAATAATGAAATTTGAGTAAAAATCAGATTAAAATAGCCCCTGGATTGAGTTCTATTAAGTTCCCTGAATTTTGGTCATCAGATCTACATCAAAGGGTCCCAAAATTGCTAAAAATGGAGTTTTAAAAACCTAGATCAAGTAGGATTTAATTTGGACCGTTGGATTGCTTTGATCAGGAGAAGATCTAGCCGTTAGATCATGTTGGGTCTTTAAATCATTATCGGGAGCTTTCTCAGCCATTGGATCGATGCTAGGAACGTGCGTGACCATCGGATCGTGCTTAAGAAACTAATTCAAAATAAGAATAAATGACAACCATTGGATCTTGTTTTGAAAGAAATCTAGCCATTGGATCAACGTTTGGAGTGTTTGGAACTGTCGAATGGTGATCTGACATTGTTTGGATTCAAATCAGAATAAGAGAGAACCCAGTCGTTGGATCAGGACCGCAAACAATCATAGTCATAGGATGGCGCAATTACTGTTCATGTGGACCGCCTAGACCAAGTGCACTGTAAGCTGCAACCAATCAGCACATGGCAAGCCTTGTGAAATTACCATTTTGCCTCTATATGCCGAAATAGATTTTTTGTGAACCTCTTAACGATCTTGGTCCACCATGTGGAATGCTCCGATTGGCCGAAATTTGCTGAGCTGGCGAACCATGCCTAATTCGTGGACCGACGGATTGGCTTATCTAGCTGAGCCAGCTTGGCTTGGCTTTGTAGCTTGGCTTGGCACGTCGGCTTGGCTGGGCGAGCAGGCTAAGCCATTTTTTTTTTTTTTTATTTTAATTTTTTTTTTCTTTAAAAATTCATATTGGATCCATTTTAGCTTTGATTTGCTCTAAATTTATTTCATTATGATAAGAAAATAAGCTCTTTTTATTGACGATAATATTTTATTTTTTTATTTTTATTATTTTTTAATTAATTTTTTAATTAATAAAAATATTAATTTCTCAAATATATATAAATTAATTATTAATTTTTAAAATAAATATAAATTAATTATTAAATTAATACTTTTATTGATGAATTTATGATATTTATCAAGTATATTATAGTTACTGAACCTTGTAAAGAACTTTTATGGATGAAAAATTTGCTAAAAGAGTTTGGCTTAGAACAAAAGAAAAATATACTATATTGTGATAATCAAAGCCCCATCCATCTTTCAAAGAATCTAACATTTTATTCGAGATCTAAGTATATTGATGTGAGATATCATTAGGTTTAGGATGCTTTGAAGATGAAGTTGATTTGTCTTGAGAAAAATCCATGATAATGGGCCAAATATGATGATTAAATTTTATCCATAGAAAAGTTGATTGCTCGTACAGAAAAAACAAATTTAATGAAACCTCTCACATGAGTTAGAGGAAAAGATTTATTGCTATGGTCCCTTCTCATATGGGACCCATAACCTCTTAAAATAAAATTAAAGGAATGTGGGGTGTGGCACAAGAGTTGTGCAGCACCATGAAAACAAAATAAAGGTGGCGGCATAAGAAAATGATGAGAAGAAAAAGATTCAAACAAAAGGTGCTACTTTGTTGATGATCAGATGACTAATATTATCCCAATTTTGATGAAAAGTTTATATATTATTTCTAACATCGAGAGTTACAAGTTGAACGATTTTGATCTTTTATAAGCTTTTTTTTTATTAATTATTTTAACCATCCATATATTTGGTGAGATCTATCTCCTATTTATTGTTGAAATCCATTTAATTGATGATGATTATTTTTATTATGAAACTAAAGATTTATTTTTTATGAAATATTTATATAATCTCTAGTTGATCTAGAGACACTACTACAAAATTAGACTATGGCAGTAGTTTGTAACCGTTGCCATAGCCTAAAAAATTGCTGCTATAGGCTATGATAGTGGTTAGCTAACCACTGCCACTGCAGCCATCGTCGTAGATCTATAGCAGTGATTGTTATGGTGGTTATTAAAATCGCTACTATATAGACCCTATTGCAGCAGTTTTTAAACCACTGCTATAGACTTGTCTATGGTAGCAGTTATAAAATTGCTATTATAGATAGTCTATGGCAGTGGTTATGAAATCGCTGCCATAGCCTTGTCTATGGAAGTAGTTACGTAACTGCTGCTATAGATCTAATGCAGTGGTTGATACATTACCTACAATAGTGGTTGGCATGTCTACGGTAGCGGTTATAAAATCGCCACCGTAGCTTCTAAATAATTAAAAAAATATAAAATTTTTAATTTTTTATATATTTTACCTGATAAATGCAAAGATATATAACACAAAAAATATTATAAACATAAAAATATTTCTAAAATGCTAAAATTTTATTATCAAATAAAATTTATTATAATATTTTTTAAAAAAATACATCAAAAGTCTCCTAAATCTACATCGTCGTCATCCCTGGGAGATGGAGCATGAGCTGGAGGCGAAGCTGGAGCTGGAGCCGGAGTTGGAATGCATGCCAACATATCCTCAAAACCCATGAAGGCACCTTCAAAATGCGCACTGAGTGTCGACACCATGTCTCTCATGATGTCCTCTAGATGAGATGCACACTCCTCAACCCGATCTACCTGCATCGCAGCATGATCTGCCCATGCCAATGCTGCCTCAAGCTTCTCCCAACTGATGATATTGAAAGCCTGTGAAGAGACGCTCACCTCAGACCAATAGCTGGTCGGCATATGTTTGGGCCTGCATCGGATCATCCCAGAGTGCTCAGGCTCCAAGACCTGAGACAGATAGTCATGGGGGTCAGAGGTATTCGGGCCCTTGCTCGTGAGCACATCTAACTGATCTTGTAATTGTAAGTGCAAATAAAATTTTATAATAGATGCTATAATACTAATTATATATACTAATATATTTAATGCTTATAAAAATTCTTTCAATCGCAGCGTTCATCGGCCTGCCCTTCTTGTCCATATTATCGGATCGAAAGATCTCGTTATGGTTGGGCATCACTCCATCTCTCATCAGTTATAATAATGGATCAGTTTATCAAAAATATGAAAAAATATCAATTTAATTTATCTACTAAGATTTAGAATTCATTATCTCTTTATTCATATGACTGGTCATAGACTCATGGTCGAGAGTGTGCGTATACTCCTAGGTTGCCTAGTTCTTCCGATTTTGATGGAAGATAGCCTAACAAGTATTCAAATAAATAATAAATATTTAAAAAATATTTAAATATAACTTTAAGTATATTAAAAAATTTAAAAGTTAGTAATTTTATCTCGAACTCCTGACTCCTTCAATGTGTAACCATCCTCTCCCACTGACTTGGAGGACAGTCTTGTATCCATGGAATAAGCTCCTCTGGAGTGTCTCATCAGTGCTCGAGCCATCTTCTATGGAGCTTGATCTTATAGCCTCGATACAACTCTCCGATCTTCTTCAGTTGGACATCTCAAGTCCTCTCGTGATCAGGAAAGTCATACCTTCTCTACATAAAGTTATCAAAAGTTAGTTACAAAATTATTCTAATCAAACATAGTGTAAACATATAAAATGCATAAATATAATTAAGATATACTTACCCATATCTCCTCCCACACTCGGTCCCTGACTGTATCATCCCTTAATCGCCAGTCTCTGGGCTCTACGAGAATAATATCTGACCGCTTCACAAGAACTCCAGAAAAGGAATGCATCTCCCATGCGGTCTCTCCTACTGGCCTTTCCTTTACATCATACTGTACCATCACCTGATGCTGGCAGTTTTACACATGCGCCATACGTGTGGAACCATAAAATATCCTACTGGATGATGCACCTATAATGAAAATACATTATGTAAATATATAAGTATACAAATACTATATAAAAAATAAATAAATAATATAATAAAAATATACACTCAGATCTCGGTGGAGTAGCATGTGTCGAAGATGTGGATGATGGTGGAGGCTTAGATATCAGTAGAGTAGATGCCAGTGGTGGAGGTCCTCTTGTAGTCAATACAGAGGTGGATAGAGTATGCTCCGACTTCTCCTCAGATGTTGAACTCCGTGTAACCCATCGAGAGGCAGGGATAAAAGTTAGATGGCATTTCGGTGCCATCGTGACCTGCAACATTAATAAACATTAACCAATATAACATGTTGAACAATAATCAAAGATATTGCCTAGGTACTATCCGTACAATTATATATAAATATATGGATGCCAAAGATTATGTACACTAATCAATTGACGGGTCTATCGCTATGCAATGCAATAAACAAAAGCAACAAGATGGGGATTCTCTTAGCAGTTGGGAGTTCTCTTAGCAGTCAGCATGGCCCACGGCATGACCTACCGACACGACATGACCCTCACTCTCTCTCTCATGATCTCCCTTGCCGCCACCGTCGACGAGGCTAGACCCCCTCCCTCCCTTTGTCCCTCTCCCTTTCTTAGTTTTGGATCTTGAAATCGAGTCCGAATACCTAGGATCCATTAGGGTCTGGGTCTGGTACTTCAAGTATGGATCCATCGAGTATTCGGATTCGGATTTGATACCAGTAATTAAAATCGGGTCTGGATCTGAATATCCAAGTTCTGATCTAAACCCGATCCATTGATAGGTCTAGTCTAGTGATTAATAAATAATACTATAAAATTAAAATAAAAAATATATCAATGACTATAGAAAGGGGGTTGCATCGAAAGCTCCAAGGATCACCGACGACAGCGCTAGAGGAAGATGACGGTGCTAGAGGTAACCTGCAAAACAAGAGCAAGATAGTGAGATAGAGAGAGAAGAGAGAGAAAGAAAGAGAAAAGAGAGAGAGGGAGAGGGGGCCCGGAGGGGTGTCGTGATGGAAAGGCCAAGGGATGGGGAGGGTAGGGGGTGGGCGTCGGGGATGGGGAGGGCAGGGGTGGTGGCGGTCGGGGATGGGGAGGGCGGGGGACTGGTAGCCGGGGATGGGGAGGGTGGGGGTGGGGGGCGGGCAGCCGCAGTCGGGGATGGGCAGGGTGGGGGGCTGCAGCCAGGAAGGGCAAGGGGTGGGTGGTCGGGTGGTGATCGGGGATGGGGAGGGTGGGCGACGGGCGGTCGGGGATGGGAGGGCAGGGGGCGACGGTGGCGGCTGGGGGGGTAGCAATCGGGGAGGGCAAGGGGTGGGCAGTCGGGTGGCATTCAGAGACTGAGAGGGTGGGGGCCGGTGGTCGAGGATCGGGAGGGTGGGGGGCGGCAACCGGGGAGTGTAAGGGGCAGATGATTGGGTGGTGGTTGGGGATGGGGAGGGTGGGGGCAGGCGGCCGCGGCTTAGGGATGGGGAGGACGAGGGGCAGTGGCGGAAGCTGGGGATGGGGAGGGCAAGAGGTGGGTGGCGGTAGGGGATGGGGAGCAGCGATCGGGGAGGGCAAGGGGTGGGCAGTCGGGTGACGGTCGAGGATGCGGGGAGCAGGCGACGGCAGGATGCAGGGAGTCTCATCGACGATGGAGAGGAGGAGAGAGAGAGATAGCGCATGCATAGGAGGAAAGAAAAATTAAAATTTTTTAACCTAACCTACGGTAGTGGTTTTCGATCCACTGCCATAGATCTATGGTAGTGGTTACTGAAAACCACTGTAATAGATCTTCGACAGCGGTTTCATAACCATTGCCATAGATTTATAGCAGCGGTTTTCAGTAACCGCTGTCGTAGATTGAAAATAAATTTTTTCTTATTTTTTTTCTAAATATTATATAATTTTAAAATTTAATTTTTATCTGCACCATTCATTATCTAAATAATTATCATTAGAGTATCATCACAAAAAATTACCTCGATCCGATGGCCCTAGCTTCATCGATCAAAAAAATTTGATTTCGACGATCATGAATGACAATGCGATCACTGATAGATGGAGACCTTTGATCAATCCAAAAATCTACAACAATAATCTCGGTGATATTTGTAGCATACTATCAAAGTTTTACTTCAATCGAATATCATTATCATGTCAATTTAGTATGGAATGATTTCGATCGTTAAATTAGAAACAAGCAATCAAAGGGCTAAACAGCATTCAATTATGAGATAATTTTTTAGTTAAATAATCTTTATTATAATTTTAATCATTTTATATAGCGATGGTAGTAAAATTTAAATCATTTTCATATGAACTATTCATGTTAAGCAGATATTATAAAAGTACGAGTACATGCATATAACAACCAATGGAGTTCAAGAATGGTTATTAGGCGACGTATAGTTTCAGATTGTTCTTAGTCTCATGAGTTGAATTATATAATCACCACCATAAAAAATGATTAAAGTAGTAGCTAAGATCATTTATAAAATAATTATCTCATAATCGAACACCGTTTGGTCCTTTGACCACTCGTTTATCATTTAACGGTCAAAATTAATCTAACCTAAATTGACCAAGATAACGATATTTGATTGAAGTGAAACTTTGATAGTATGCTACAAAAATAACTGAGATCATCATTGTAGATTTTTGGATCTATCAAAGATCTCCATCTATCAGATCATCGCATCATCATTCGTGGTCGTCGAAATCAAATTTTTTTGATCGATGAAGCTAGGACCATCAGATCGAGGTGATCTTTTGCGATGATACTCTAATGATAATTCTTTAGATAATGAATGGTGAAGATGTGCATTAAATTTTAAAATTATATGATATTTTAAAAAAAATAAAAAAAAATATTACAACGGTTACAAATAACCGCTGCCACAGATCAACGTATAGCAGCGGTTACAAGGAACCGCTGCTATAGGTCCAATCTATGGCAGTGGTTGTCCTAACCGCTGCTATAGATCGGACCTATGGTAGTGGTTACAAAGAATCGTTATCATAGATCGGACCTATGGCAGCAGTTAAAAAGAACCACTGCCATAGGTTAGACTATGGCAGTGGTTTCTTATAACCGCTGCTATAGGTCGGTTCTATAGTAGTGGTTATTTATAAGATCTATAGCAGTGGTTCTTTGTAACCACTATCATAGACTCTATTGTAGTGGTTTCGAAAACCGCTGTAGTAGTATGTGCTGCCGTAGATTCTTTTTGTAGTAGTGAGAAGACCTATAGTAATCTCATTATTATAAATAGTGAAATATTTACATCAAAATTGTGGTGACATTTTTTGTGGGTTGCTTGATTAGTTCTATTTATTAATTGCTTGATTAGATCATAGAGATTATTGTTGGTTTGTGATATCCTATTTAATTACACAAGAGGGAAAAGAAGTTTGTGATGTTATTGTCCATGATTGCAGTTTTTCCCAACAAGTTATATTATATATTTGGTTGTTGATTGAGTCAAACTATTTATCTAGTTGTTTAGATATTATGCTAATTTTGTGCATTGTGCATATCAAGGGAGTCTATTTAAAAAAACACCTAATGCAGAGATTGTAGTGTAGTTCAATTTATAAGAATTCAACTCAATAAAGAGTTTACTTCCTTTCTACCACTTTCTTCCTAACAAAATATGGTATCAAAGCCAGGTTGCTCAACAACTTTTAGGAGAGAAAATACTTCCTAGCTTGAATGGAATTAAATTGGGTTCAAAACACCATGGCTGCAACAACAATGCCATAAGCCCCTCTTAGAATATTCCTTGATTTACTAGTATTAATTATCAATTTTCCATGTTAAAATGAGGACCTTGTTTGTATTACATGATCTATGGTATTTGGTTGAGAATGGATTTGTAGATCTTGTTGATCCAGAAGAGGCTCCAAGATTGACAACAGTTCAGCACAATGAGCTAAAAGAGAAGAAAAAGAAAGAAGCCAAAGCCTTGTTTATGATTCAGCAGGCTTTAGATAAGGCTATATTTCCAAGAGTAATGGATGCAACTATTGGAGAAGCATAGAGGTTTCATGCATGGTTTTTAAAATTTTTTCGAATTTATTGCAGCGTAAGACCTTAGATTAAATCCTTTAATCTAAGCATACATTAGATCTAATCTAAAACTTCCTTTACCAGGACCATATGACGTGATATCATGCAAATAAAATCTGAAACTAAAATCATATAAGATTAAATCTCATACTTGAACTTGATGCGACGATCGCTTCTAGTGTAGATCACATTCATTGCTTCAGCCGCATACACGAACCGCCTCTAACGGTATCCATGTAAAGCCCGATCGATTAGCTCTTGGAGTGCTAGCTTCTTGCAAAGACTCACTTAATGGCTGAACAAAGGAAGAAGGAGAAGAGGATTTGATATAAGAAAATAGCCTTTTCTTGTTTCTCTCACAAAACCCTAGCTTTCTCACCAACTGAGGAACAACTTCCTCAAAATCTCATACATCTAGGAGTCCACCCTAATAGCTCATGCCCAGAGACTCTCTCTCTAGTTGCTCATGCCCAAAAGCTCTCTTAAAGATCAGATCTATCCCTTTGTTTTATAAAGGGCTGTATTTATAGAGTGTTGAAACCTAGAGTTAGAGATTGATTTGAAGTCCAATTCGAAACCTTTTTGAATTGGAACTTCTCCAATCCCAAACCTTACCAAAGAGTGGGCGGCAAGGGTGCTGGGCATCCAAGTCTCACATGCATAAACCCTTTATGCATGGAGAATTGTGGGTGGTAACAAGGGCATGGTGCAAAGGATAGATGCGGTCTACTGGACTCTTAGGTTCTCATCTATTTTGGCTCAAATCAAACAACTTTTAATTAAACCTAAACATATGAGTTGACCTAATTTAATTAGGCTCTTAATCTCTTGGTTAAATCAAAGATTAATTGAATCCAAGATCTAATCAAATCAGAATCTCATCTTTCTTAGTAATTAGATCATCCAATAACCTAATCAGGTCAAACCTAATTGAATCCAATTCAATTAGTCTTGATCTAATCCTCAAAACTTAATCAAATTAAGTTAATTAATAATTTAATTATTAATTAATCTTTTTTTAATTAATTAATTATCAATCACATTGATAATTAAATCTTTTAATAATTCATAATCATTGATTAGCTACCTAATTGGATTGAAACTTTTGTATGTATGACCCCATAGGTTCAAACATTAAGTTGGTAGTATAGAAACAAGCTTCCTATGCCAATTGAAGTGACCATCTAGCCATGGTACCCGATGATCGGATATAGTCAAATATAACGAAGCAATATTCATAAGCTACTAGAATATGGTTATCGTATAATTCATCTCCTTGATCAATAATACTCAGAAAAATATTAGAGTTTACGGTCAACTCTGAATTAGTGATCCTTACAGTGTCTCAACCTACTTAGTCCTCTGACTCTCACAAGGGCTACCCTTGCCAAGATTTTGCTAAATTGAAACATACTGAGACATTCTTTCTAGTTTTACTTCGAGTGATCAATTCCTATCTTGACTCATGCACCGACTTACTAAGTACTTGACCGTACCTAAAAATCTTCCATCATTGAATTAAAAATTTAGATAATCCAGCACCAAAGTATAGTGAGTTGGTTGCAAGCCATCATGGTGATCTCAGATCGATAGGATACTTATGCCCATATGTCCTCAGATAACACTCTTGACAACAGAGTGCTTGAGAATGGTCACTATTTAGTATAGATTATATTCTACTTATATGCTATATCAGTATCAACACACTTCTTGGTTAATAGGACAATCAATCCATATAGCAAACAATGATCTATACTCAATATAATTATTGTTCTTATTAATAATGTATCATTTGATCGTGAACAAGTTTAAGAACCACATGATAAATCCTCCTTTATCGCTTTAAATGTAGTTCTAAGGACTTTTATCATAACGATAGAGTTCGAATAAGAAGATGTACAATCTTATGGTAAAAACATGTCAAATAACTTTTATTAATTTATAATTCGTATATATTTACAAGAATGATATCAATCATCTACAAGCTAGATGATTGGATTTAGGATACATTTCTTAATAGCGCCCACTTGGACTAAAGCTAAATAGTATAGTATCGAATACCTATCTTTGATTTATATTGCTTGAATTCATTGACCGTAAGAACTTTAGTGAGTGGGTCGGCTAGGTTCTTTTTTCCGTTAATCTTTTGAAGCTTAACGTTACCTCGTTCTATGATCTCTCGTACAAGATAGTACCGACATAGAATATATTTTGTACGCTGATGTGCCTTCGGATCTTTTGCCTGAGCTATGGCTTCAGTACTATCATAGTATAATAAAACTAGGCCATCAATAGAGGGTGCCACTCCGAGCTTGCTGATGAACTTTCACAACTATACAACTTTCTTTGTAGCATCTGATGCAGTAATATACTCTATTTCGCATACTAAATCAGCCATGATGTGCTGCTTGGAACTTTTTCAGCAAACAACACCACTGTTTAAGGTAAATACATATCCCAACACATACTTTCTATTATCACTATCTGACTAAAAGCTGGAATCAGTGTAGCCCATAAGTTTCAAGTCAGATTTTTCATAAACTAACCATTGATCTTTAGTATTTTTCAAATACTTAAGGATAGTTTTAGCAACCTTCCAATGATTTTTTTCTAGATCAGATTGGTATTTACTCACTACCATTAGTGAGTATGCTACATCTAGTCTCGTACATGTCATGGCGTATATAATAGAATCCACAATCGAATATATGGAATCCTATTCATAAGCTCTCTTTTTTGAGAAGTTGTCAGATAATCTTTTTTCGAGAGAAAAATTTCATGGCTTATTGAAAGATAGCCTTTTTTAGAATGTTCCATACTAAACCTTTTCAGCACGGTATCTACGTATGTGGATTAGGACAACCTAAGCAACCTGTTAAATCTATCTCTATAGATCTTCATCCCTAGGATGTAGGATGCTTCTCCAAAGTTTTTTATAGAAAACTATGATGATAACCATACCTTTATTCCCTGTAATGCAAGAACGTTATTTTTGATTAACAGAATGCCATCCGCATACAAAACAAGAGATCCAACTACTAAATCATTTTTTTACTTGTAGATGCAAGGTTTCACTCCATTCTTAACAAAGTCATACGTTTTGATCATCTTATCAAAATACATGTTTCAACTCTGAGAAGTTTGCTTCAATCCATAAATAAATCTCTAAAGCCTATATATCTTAGACTCATCTATGGATATAAAACTTTTAGATTGTATCATATATACCTCTTCTTCCAGCTCTCCATTTATAAAAGCTATCTTCACATGCATTTGCCAGATCTCATAGTTTAGATGTACAGCTATCGCAAGCATGATTCGAATAGATTTCAATATTACCATAGGAGAAAATGTCTCATCATAGTCAATACCATAATGCTAATGGTATCCTTTGGCAATCAAACAAGCTTTATAGGTCTCCACCTTGCCATCTGCACCTCCTTTTCTCTTGAAGACCTACTTACATCCTTTGAATTTTATCTCTTTAGGTGGATCAATCAATATCCATACATTGTTAACCTTCATGGACTCCATTTTGGATCTTATGGCTTCTAGCCATTTCTCAAAATTAGACCTTTGCATAGCATCCATATAGGTGATCAGATCCTCATCATTCTCATTAAGCTCAACAGGATTACCATCCCAGACCAAGAAACTGTAGTATCTATTTGGCTAACATGGTACTCTACTAGCTCTCCTTAAGGATGGCTCTACATTGGATTCTAGATTTGATCTTATCAAATCCGAATTAGATTCAGTCACTGTGTCGGTTCATCTACCTTTCAAACTTCCTCGAGTTCAATCTTAGTAGCACTAGTTCCTTGTCCAAGAAACTTCTTTTTCAAAAAGATTGCTTTATTGTCGACGAATAATTTTTATTCTTCAATATGGTAGAAGTAATACCCTTTTATCCCTTTTGCATACCCAACAAATAGACATCTATCAGATCTTGGTCTAAGTTTGTCTGTTTTCAAATACCTGACATAAGCTAGACAACCCTAGACCCTAAGGTGTGAGAGTATCGGCTTACATCCTATCCATATCTCATATGGTGTCTTACTTATAGACTTACTCGACATCTTATTTAACAAATAACAAGCCGACTCTAGTGCATATCCCAAAAGAAGATAGGCAGACTTATAAAGCTCATCATGGATCGAACCATGTCCAACAAGATTTGATTCCTTCTTTCAGACACACTATTAAGCTGTGGTATTTAGGAGGGATCCATTAGGAGATAATCTCATTCTTTTCTAAATATGTCAAAAACTCACTAGTAAGGTATTTATCTCCTCGATCAGATCGAAGAATTTTAATATGCTTACTAGTTTGTTTCTCTATTTTAATACAGAATCATTTGAACATTTCAAATGATTCAGACTTATGCTGTTGTGCAGGATCCCCTGACGTTATTGAGGCTAAAGGAAGAATGGGGCGTGCCTCCTTCCTCTAAGCTTGGAGGCACTCCCCCTAGGGCACCTTGGCATATGAAGAAACTAGAGAGTGGGGGAGATGTGGGAGAAAATGATTATATTGATCTTTGTTGTCTTTCTCTTAATTTCTAGGGTTTACAATATATATATATATATATATATATAGACCAAAATTCTAACCCATAAAAAACGTCCTGGGCTAACCCAGTTTGAATGCACTCATCCAAACCCATGTATACCCATGGTCTAATCATGCACTCAATCCCATGAATCCAAACCTAGTCCAAACTTTGAGTAGCCCCCATGAGACCCACAAACCAAGGCCTCATGATCATGAAGGGCTAAACCTCCATCCTAGGATCAAATCGGTCCTAATCTTAAAACCATACCTATCCTAGTCTTCCAAAGCCAACACCCTGACTCCTCCAGTGGCCTTCCAAAGCTTGCGAGCACCATTAATCCTAACAATCTTCACCTTGGTGCCTCCAAGCCTTAGCAAACCTTGCGTGAATCGTCTGCACCATCTTGATGCCTCTAGAGCTGACACCATCCCATCAAAACGACCTTGCCTTCTTAGCTATAACACTAATTTGTGCTCTATAGCCTTTAAGACTCGTGCTCCACCGCATTCCTTGGCCTCAAACTAATATTCTCCTGCTCTGATCCTATGGCTGTAACACCAACCTGTGCTTCATAATGCACCTAGATAGCTCTCTATGCAAACTCTAATGTCTCTGCCAATCCTCTCCAGCTGTAGTGCATCCTTGGAGACCTTTGGGATAATCGCCTCCATAGCTAAAAACTTGTGCTTACTTCTTTGCACCATCCTAGAAATGTAGGATTCCTTCTACTTGGCAGCTACATTACTTTCTCTGGACTTTCCTAAAGAACCTATAACATCCCTATACTAGCACATGTTGTACCAACTAATACAATCTCCTCAGAGCTATGCCTGTCTACCTATACACACCGCTTCACCTAGAACTAAGCATCACCAGTGCTGGTATTAGGATATTGATCCTCTTGCACCCCTCCACTTTGAACCCGTGCCAAATTTTTTCACCACTTGTAAAGCCACCACTCTGAAGCTCCACCTATGAAGCCACCTCTCTAGAGCTCCATGATGCATGCTAATCTATAGCTATGGCAAGTGTACTAGTCGATCAAGTAATAAAGTAAATGAGTAGAGTATCATCCCTAGAGGATTAAAAAATAAGTACTGAAAAGCTCTTTCCTATGCTTTATTTAGAAGACCGATTTAGGAGAATAAGAAATTAAAGAACAAAATAAAAAAATAATTAAAAATTTTAAAAAAATAGAGAGAGTGTAATTATTAAGATTTTAAACTTAAGAGCAATGGATTACTAAGGCAATCGGTTCACCAACTCAGTCAATACAATATTTAGGTTATTAGGTTAATTTTATTTCATGTGATGATGGAGTCTCTTAGTTTATTTACTACCCTTTGGTCCAGGTATAGCAAAACTATCAATATTTATTAATTATCCTTTGGTTCAGATATAATTTAAATAAATATTAATGCATTAAGTTTTATGAAACTCTTTAATTAAAATATGCTGCATCCAAAGTGTACTAAAATTTTTGCATGCATATGAATTCTAATTTGATTCATAATATAAGATATATAATCAAGAAGTAATAACATAGATGTACTTGGTCTGTATCATCTATGTTCATTAGATCAATTAGAAGATGGTCAGTAATCTAAAAGCATTAAGATCAAATTTATATACTCTTCATGAATGAATTAAAATTAAAAATAAATCATACTGAATATTACATCAAAAGAGTGGCTACTCCTTAGCCTTAGTAAAAGAAAATTTAGTTCATGATAATAAGTTCAAAAATAATAAATAAAATAAAAAGTATAAAAAAATTAGACTATTTGATTGCTAAAATTGATTGTCCATTGCTCTTGGTGTGGAAAACTTGATGAAGAAGACGAGAAGCTCCTTGATCGATGTCCTGATTATCGAAAGAAGAAAAGGAGAAAAGAAAAAAATAAAAGTTCTTTCTCTTCTTTCTCCCTTAAAACTCTCTCTTCCTAAACTCTCTCGGAACTCTTTCTCTTCTCCCCTATTTCTAGGCTCTCTCTTAAATCTCTCTCCCCAAAACCCTTTATATTTTTTTTCTCTCTACCTCCCCTCTCGGCAACAGTAGGTAGACCCCTTTTTATAGGCTAAGAGGTGGATTTTTGGAACAAATCCTAACAAAATTGGGTTTAAAACTCTTAACATAAGTCAAATTAAAATCCTAGATAATTTTGGCCTTCAGATTAGCATCCAAAGGATCAAAAATTGCTTAAAAATTCTTTTTAAAAACTCAGTTCAAGTCCAAATTAACCTCAGCCATCGGATCTTCTTAATGATTAAATTTGGATCGTCGGATCGCTTATAGGAGCCTTCAGATTCCTAGTTAAAATCGGTAATGCATCTCCACCGTTGGATCTCGATCGAGAGCTGCATCCACCATTCGTCAGTGCATAAATTTTAGCCATTCGATCAAATCCCAGTGAAAGATGTCCATTGGATTAGGTAGAATTCCTAGATTGCCCTCTATAGATCATGCGCGAGCCTGGTATTGCGTGGACCACCGCTTTCTTCAGCCAATCGGAGCACGTTTCTTCCTATGAAATCCTCGAAATGCCCTCTATGGTGGTCAACTGTGCGTCACAAAAAATGCTGACGTTAGCTCGGTGTAAGCATGGCGTCAACGGTTGGTCTGAGCGTGGTTGGGCTGGGCGGTCTACTGAGCCAGTTTTTTTTTTTTACTCCTTTGAAATTCAATTCCAAGCTCATTTGAAGTCCATTTTGCTTAAAATTTATTTCATCTGAACTAAAAAAATAAGATCTTCATATTTGTGGCCTTCTTTCCTACATAAGATTAATAAAAATATTAATTTCTAAAAATAGATTAATTTATCTTATAATTTAATACTTTTATTAGTATATTTTTACCACTTATCACATTCTCCAACTTAGTCATTGCTAGTCCCTTAGCAATATTTTATTTAATACCATATTTTAATAAGATTATCCATCAAAAAGATAAAATCTAGAATTAAAGGTCAAAAAGTTTAGAAAATACCGCTAACTAAGCATTGAGCTTCAGAAGTAAATTTTGTAGTCAATACAATTAAAAACTTTCTTAGAGTACATCAAAGATCTACAGCACTTATATTTGTGATGACCATCTTTAGCATTTCAGTGTTAATTTAAAGGACAAAAGTATCCTCTTTTATTATCTATTTTGGTTAATTTTCTATACATTCCCAATTTTATACTCATGAATTAAGGTAGCTTTCACACTACCTTTCTTTATTATTATTTTTTTTAATGTGCCGAGCATCCTTTTTTTATGTGCTGAGCATCCTGACCTTCCCTCCACCATTTTACATGAATTTCCACACTTGACCTAGGTGTAGAGATCCAGTTACTAGGCTTTGGGTAATCCATATATACTCTATCTTTTGTACTTTATTTTTAGGCAGGTAGCTCTTTTCTTAAATTTAAGTTTTTTTGATTAGAATATATATTAATTAGCAATTTTCAGTGATAATTGAATCCTCAGTTGGCCTTATTATCAATACCTACTTTGCCTTGTTAGTGTGCATGTGCAATTAGAAGTGCTAATAGCCTTTTGATGACCTAAGTAGGCTGCTAAAAGTCTGACAAACTAATCTACTTCTTTAACTCGTTACATTCATTAGCAGATATTTTTATCTTTTATAATTTATCCAGTCTATCTTGCTCAAGATTTTCTTCTTGATACATGGTTTTTCTTTTTTTTACCCCCCAACTTATTCTACATTGTCTCAATGAAGAAAGAAAAATAAAGGATACAATAAAGAACAGAAAGGAATACACCTGATTTGGTTCAGTCTGATTCTTTGAAGCTTTGAAATTTTGCTTGAGCTTTTATTAATTTTTCTCTGCAAAATTAAAAATACACACCAAAGCAATAAAAGAGCAACAATAAATTGCTAAAAAATAAAAAAAAATGATTAAAACTAAAAAGAAAAGAAACAACCTATCTAGTTGTTCTGATTTATAGTCTTCAGCTTGACTTTCTTCGAGTTCTAAAGTGGATCTTGTAATTGAAATGCTTCCTTCTCCTTCTCAAAACTTCCATCAATGTAATTTTTCAGCCTATGATTGTTTACCTTGAAGGTATTTTTTGATTCGTCAAAGATCTCTACTGCTCCATATAGAAATACCTTAGTCATTGTATAGGAACCTATCTATCTTGATTTTAGCTTTCCTAGAAATAAATGTAGCCATAAACTATACAAGAGAACTTGTTGTCCCTCATGAAATTCTCTTTTTACAATATGGTTATCATGCCATTTCTTAGTATGTTCTTTGTAGATCCTGGCATTCTCATAGGCATGGTGGCGAAATTCGTCTATCTCATTTATTTGCATTAACCTATTCTTTCCTGCATCTTGTATATCAAAGTTAAGAATTTTCATGATCCAATATGCTTTATGTTCTAGCTTAACAGGGAGGTGGCATGCTTTTCCATAGAGTAGCTTATATGGGGACATACCAATAGGTGTTTTATATGCAGTTCTATATGCCCACAATGCATCATCTAATTTCAATGATCAGTCTTTCTTAGATGTACTTATAGTTTTTTTCTAAAATTCTTTTTAATTTCCTATTAGACACCTCTACTTGACCACTGGTTTGTGGATGACATAAGGTAGCTATTTTATGAGTGACACCATATTTGTATAATAGATTTTCAAATTATTTATTACAAAAGTGTTTACCTCCATCACTAATGATTGCTCTAGGAGTGCCAAAACATGTAAAAAATATGCTTTTTCAAAAATTTGACGACTACCTTAGCATCATTAGTTGGAAAAGGTGCTGCTTCTACCCATTTTGAAACATAATCTATAGCTGCAAGTATATATTGATTTGAAAAAGAACTAGGAAAAGGTCCCATAAAATCAATACCCCAAACATCAAAAATTTCACACACAAGAATATTGTTTAAAGGCATTTCATATCTTCTAGTGAGATTTTCAGTTCTTTGACAGCTGTCACATGAAGAGACATAAGTATGAGCATCTTTAAATAGAGAGGGCCAATAAAAATCTGATTGAAGAACCTTATAAGCTATTCTAGTTGGGCCAAAATGTCCTCCTACCTCCTGGTCATGACAATGATGCAAAATTTTCTCCATTTCTTCCTCTGGAATGCATCTTCTAATGACCTAGTCTGAACAACACTTATATAACAAGAGTTCATCCCAAAAATAATATTTAACAATAGATAAGAACCTCTTCTTTTGTTGAAAAGAAAGATCAAGTGGAAAAATCTTACAAACCAGGTAGTTAATAATATCAGCATACCATGAAAATATTCTACCTAATATAGCATAGAGGCATTCATCTGAAAATTCCTCTTTGATAGGGAAAATATCTAATTCCTTCTCTATGATGTTTTTCAATCTGGAAAGATGGTCAGCAACTAAATTCTCTGTGCTCTTCTTGTCCTTAATCTCCAAATCATACTCTTGTAGCAAAAGAATCCATCTGATCAATCTGGATTCTGCATCTTTCTAGGTAAGAAGATACTTTAGAGCTGTATGGTCGGTGTATATAATAATTTTAGATAAAATAAGATAAGAATAAAATTTATCTAATGCAAATACTACTGCCAGAAGCTCCTTTTCTGTGGTTGCATATTTTTGATTGAGCTTCAATCAAAGTGCGGCTAGCATAGTATATAGTTTAAAAAATTTTATCCTTTCTTTGACCAAGTACTGCTCCTATGATCGTGTCACTAGCATCACACATCAACTCAAAAGGTAGGGACCAATCTGGTGCTACTGTTAGATATATGTGCCCTAAAAGCCAGAATTGGCTAACACTTGTAATACACTTCTAAGGGCAAAATTATAATTTTGACTATAATCAATAAAATGAATTATTTTCTATCACATATGTGTATTTAGTGTCTGTAATACATCCTTTGAGTTAATGGTAATGATAATTCATATTTTTAAGAGTTAAAAATTTAAGACATGAATAATCATTATTAACTCATAAAATGCTCCGACCATAGGATCATCACGAGGATGGTGATTGATCCGAAAGATTAGTGTACAATCGCTTCTCTTTAGTAGATGAGTCTTGAGTCTACGGTGTGGAGACACCAGGTACTCGTTAGAGAATGAGGGCACTGAGCGTGACCACCTCGAGTAGTCATTAGGAAGTCTACCTTCTCGTCAATGACTGACTCGATGCTGCAGTAGGTGTGTCTGATTCTTTGACCTGAGGTGCATCGACAGTTCACCTTGAGGGTGTTATAGTTTGACTACACCATAACTCGATCTCCTAGCCATATGGAACCCTGAGGTGTATGTTGGCTATAGCATGTTCATTGTAGGAACTGGATTGCATCAAGATGGAATCTATCTACCTCGGTGGTAGAGGAGCAGCCCTATGATGATCATGAGAATCAAGTCCAGAAGCCCATGGCCATGGTAGAGTGAAATAATAGAAAGAGTTTCTATTTAGGTTTTCACATCGGACTTGAATCGAATGATTACATCATATGACAGAAACTAGGGTTTGACGAGTTCACCTTAACCCTAATCTGATCGGGGCTCAAGATAGAAGAACTTAATCACACAGGTAGCTGCACCAAGAGGTTCGCATTCAGCTCTGATGGGTTGCCACCATATACTGCTAGGTGTCACTGGTGGATTTTGGGAGCAATTAGAATGATTTAGATGATCGATCATTCTAGCTGTTCGAATCAGAAGAGTTCTGATCCATCGAAAGGAGTTTCGATGATGTCGATGATAGAGATCATGACATATCCCATTACCATACAGAACTGAACCTAACTGGGTCACACAAATAAGGGTTTGAATCTGGTGATCATCAATTGAACTAATCTAGTTCAATTGATCTGAATGAGATTCAATTAGGTTCAAGAAAATCGTGCTAGCACTCGATTGAACCTAACGTTCTTCTTTTACTATCATAAATAGTTGTCCTGACTGAGCCAAAGGAGTTTGTGCTCGATCAGAGGCCTTCACTTGGTCTGACTGGAGCCTGTCCAGATCAAAAAAGGGTTATCTTATTTTGTAAGATAATACCTACCATTTTTGGTCACCTACCATTTCTCGTCCTTTGACTTTGGTCAAAAGTTGACCTTTGACTGGTCAAATATTGACCATTGATGCATTGACTTCTGTCCATGTGTCATGCACCTATTGGAGAGCTGGTGGAGGTTTGTCCCCCTACTAGAAATTGGCAAGGAGGAGGGCGCACGCACCATTGGCGTGCGCCCAAGCAGGAGGTGCCCAGGAGTCCCTATTGGATAGGGACTCCATCTCTTTTTTGGATTTCGATTAGACTTCTCCTAAGAATCAACTTTGACTGATCTTAGGTGCCATCTAAGGATGAATCCAAGGGACTCTATTCCCACCAATCAGATTTGGATCTAATTTCACAAAGGGTTATGATTGATTGGGAAGAAGAGGAGTTGGATCATGCATAGTCTCTAAATAAGACCCCGCGCCCAACTCAAAAAGAGAAGACAATTCCCACGCCCAAGGGCTGCCTCTCTCCCCTCCTCCATGCCAAGCCCATCTTCTCCCTCTCCTCTCCATGCCCAAAGTAGTTGGGACTTAAGTTGGTGCAATCTAGGCGAGAGAAAGGTGATAGAAAGCTAGAAGGCTGCGCTGCTGCAAAGGATAATTGTTGATCTTCGAAAGTTATTTTGAAGATCCTCCAAATCAGATTCAGATCTAATTTTTGGAGACATGATAGAGAAGAAGAGGATCTCTAGATCTAGTTTGAGTGGATACCGATAGAGGTCAGACACTTGTGTGGCTAGATCCAGAACTTTTCGTTACTTATAGGATCATCAAACGAGTAATAGGATTACCCTACATCAAGGTAAATTAAATTAAATTTAATTTATTTAGATTTTATTTTTATTATTAAAATAATAAGAATCAAATTTAAAATATCTTAGATCTAATTTAGATCAAAGAAATTTTTTTTAAAAATACATCACTTGATCCGATCAGATCTGAACGAACCTGGTTTGGAAAATCAGGATTATCCTTCAACTGGTATCAGAGCCATGGTTCTAAAGTATTTAGATTTGATTCTATATTTTATTTTAATTAAAAAATAAATAATTTTAGATGTCACATGAGATGTGATCAGATCTAAAATCAAAAAAATTAAAATTAAATGATTTGGATCTAAGATTAGAAAATATGCATGACTAGTTCTAAAATAAAATAGTTCTATAGAATAGTCTTGCATGTTTTTAATTTAATTTGATTAAATTATATTTTAGATCTATTTATTTATTATTTTTTGATATTATAATTATTATAATAATATCTAAAAAATAGTAAATAAAAATTATTTAATTTTAAACATCATATGAGATATGATTGATGCATGTCTAGACTAGTTGTAGAATAGTTCTACATAGTTGTCTAGATTAGAATTTATTTTGATTAGATCAATTTAAATCTAATTTTTTAGATTATTATGAGATAATTTAGATCTGAAAACATGCATGATTCAATACATGAGATGTATGCAAAATATGCCATGATTAGATCTAATTTGTATATGAGATATATGATATAGATCTAAAACTGTTTTGTAGTATTACATGTTCCTGATTAAGGCGTTCCTCTTGGCCGTCCGGTCATAAGAACGAAGAAGGATTTAAAGGCCCTCTCCTTCCATCCGATGGGGTGTTCTTATGATGTGTAGGGGTGCTGCGCATTCGTCCTTAATCAGAAATCCAAAACTTACTTTCTGCAAAACCCTAGATCCTGAAACCCTAGGATTTATTATGCATATTTTATTTATGAACCCTACTTAATTAAGAATTAAGATTATGAAATATTAATTAGGTCTAAAATTAAGAATTTTAGATCTAAGACATATTCATAATACTGGGTTCGGGCTTGGGTAGCTCAATTAGGTCTAAGCGGTTGATCAAACCGAATCAAGAGTTGGTTAGATGGGATCAACAATGCTTAAATTGACCAGCCTAATAGGATTAAGTCTGGGTCAAGATCGAGTCACGATCAAGCAAGACCTAATTAGGCTCAGAGGTTAGAGTCTGGATTGTAGGCTAACCCAATTGGTTCTGGCTCAACAATTTGGTGTCTAAGGTAAGTTTGGCACATACGATCCGACTGGTTTTTAATTGGAAGCTACTCGACCTGAATGCATTCTTGTACGAGTTAATGGCATATCCCTTCCACCGATCTCACTTACCTGGCCATATCTATTGACACAGTTCTTGATTTGAGGTGGTCAATAATCCAAGCTAACCCATGCCACTAGGTTAGTCATAATTGTTATGACTATGACAAGTCTAGTTTAATGAGACCTGAAATCAATTCTCCTAAGAAAAGATTAAGTCTGAGGTCTTCCACCATTGTAGATGTGCGGGCCCTTCCCGAGGTTGATTGTTCTCGGCTGGATATAGTGGCTCAGTTGCACCAGGAAAGATGCAACCATGTCTATTAGGCATTGGATGCTATGGGCTGGAGGATGAGTTGGGCTCAATATTTCAGGATACGGTGAGAGACTCAATTAGAAATTCCAGTCTGTGCAAATGGTGGGTCTGACTTAACTAAGGAGTGGATCAATATTCTGGATACGGTGAGATTCATGAATTAGAGATCCAAGTTTGGGTGCACCATGATTAGAGAATCATTGAACAAGAGTTGTTCACTCATTGGCTAACCCATCACCAATAACTGTTAGGTGAGGTGATGAGTCAGTTGGTGAGACCGCACCACCACTAGAAATCATTAATCGTGGAGATTTTCACATCTCTACAGAGGGAGTGTAGGGATCCGAGAAAATAGTGGGAGCTAATTTATTTAAAAATAAAATTCCTAAATAAATTGGTCAAGTCATAATTACAGTATCTAACTAGAATCTTTGACTCTCTATAGGAAAAATATCTGCGTCCAACCCATTAGCACGTATCCTGGACACACATAGACTGATCGGATCCAATTATAAAGATTGGCTTAGAAACTACAAAATCATTTTGGGTTTCGAGAAGTTAACCCATGTATTAGGACCAGGATCCCTCCCACCTTACCAGCCCGTCCATCCACTGAACAGAGAGCGTCTCTTGGAAAAATGGATAGACGAAGATAATAAGGCCAGATATTACATGTTGGGCTCGATGTCTGATGAGCTCCAGCACCAACATGAAGATATCAGGACTGCTCGCCAAATGTTGGCTCACCTACAAGAGATGTTTGGTGAACAGAGTCGCACAGCCAAATATCAAGTCACGAAATGACTTTTTAAGGCTAAGATGCGTGATGGGCAGTCAGTCCAAGATCACTGTCTGATGATGATCAAGGACATGGAAGAGCTTGAGAAGCTCGGTGTGAAGTTAGACTTGGATCTGCAGAACGATATTATTCTGCAATCCTTGACTGATGCATATGGGCAATTCATCATGAATTACCACATGCATAAACTTCAAAATTCCTTGGCCGAATTAATGAACATGCTGGTCACCGCTGAGCTTTCTATGAAAGGTTCTAAAGGCTCAGTTCTTGCTATGGAATGGACTTCTTCCAAAAGAAAGTCTTCTAAAAAGAAAAAGAAGTCTGCGAAAAAGCAGAAGATGGAAGAAGAAAAGAAGAAGAAGGCAGAGTCCGAAGAAGGAAAGGCCGACTGTCAAAGAAAAGTATTTCCATTGCAACAGCGACGGCCACTTGGAAGCAAAACTGCCCTACTTACCTGGCCACCCTGAAGAACAAGAAGGAAGGTCCTTCTGGAGGTATGCTCGTTATTGAGTCTAACCTTACGATTTCTTCTGCATCCAGTTGGGTGCTTGACTCTGGTTCTAGTGCTCATCTGTGCACTTCCATGCAGGATCTTGAGGATAGCAGGAGGCTGAGGGATGGAGACATGATCCTACGCATCAAAAATGGAGCAAGAGTTGCTGCAGTGGCGGTGGAAACATACCCTCTTCGATTACCATCTGGTTTAGACTTAGTTTTGAAAGACTGTTATTATGTGCCTGCAGCTAGCAGGAATTTGATTTCTGTTTCATGCTTAGCACTAAGAAGGCTATGTGATTACCTTCTTTAAGGACCATTGTAACATTCTTTATGAAAGAAATAAAATTGCAAATGGTTTCCTTATTAATGATCTTTATCAGCTACATATTGATGTATCCTGTTCTAACTATCGAGCAAAACGTGAATGCCAAATGACCTAGGGATAGTCCAAACGATAGATATCTATGGCACCTAAGATTAGGTCATATAGCAGAAGATAGGATCAACAAATTGGAGAAAAATGGGCTATTGAGTCCATTGACTTTCGAGTCATATCCAACTTGTGAATCTTGTCTTCAAGGCAAAATGACTAAACTCCCTTTTGTAGGACATGGGGAAAGGGCCACAGATCTCCTTGCCCTAGTACATACTGATGTGTGCGGCCCATTTGATGTGCCGGCTAGAGGCAATTTTGTCTACTTCATTACCTTTACCGATGATCTGTCTAGGTATGGGTATGTGTATCTTATGAGACACAAGTCTGAAGCTTTTGAAAAGTTCAAAGAATTCAGACATGAAGTAGAAAAATAAACTTAAAAAACCCATTAAGGTTCTTCGATCAGATCGAGGAGGTGAATACCTTAGCCGAAAATTCCTAGACTATCTCAAGAAAAATGGCATAGTCTCTCAATGGACTCCACCAGGAACACCTCAACTCAACGGGATTTCAGAATGGAGAAATCGGACTCTATTGGATATGGTCCGATCCATGATGAGCTTCACAGACCTCCCTGATTTTCTTTGGGGACACTCATTGTTAACTTCAATTTATCTACTGAATAGGGTTTCCTCTAAAACCGTTCCTACCACACCGTATGAGATATGGCATGGTAAGAAACCAAGTCTGAGTCATCTCAGAATTTGGGGTTGTCCGGCTCATGTCAAAAGACAACAAGCGGACAAGTTAGAGTTTAGGTCCTTTAGAGCTCGATTCATAGGATATCCTAAAGAGTCATTAGGATACTATTTCTACATTCCAGAAGACCACAATGTGATTGTGAGTCGACATGCCATCTTTCTTGAAAAATAGTTTATTCAAGATAGCGGCATTGGAAAGCAGATTAAGCTTGATGAGAAAGTCTCACAAGTACAACGAGCTAAGGACCAATTGGAACCAAATCAGGTTGAGCCAATAAGAACACTACCTCCTCCACCTCGTAGATCGGAAAGAGTTTTTCCATCCCCCTGAAAGATACTTAGGTATTATTTCAGAGAAAGTAGAGAAAATGTTCCTCGTAGGTAATGGTGCTCATGGTGATGATCCCAAAACCTACAATGAGGCGATATCAGATATCGACTCCGAGAAATGGCTAGAGGCAATGCAGTCAGAAATTGACTCGATGCACTCAAACCAAGTCTGGACCTTGGTAGATCCACCAGAAGGTATAGTACCTATTGGGTGTAAATGGATCTTCAAGAGAAAGATTGGTGCAGATGGGAAATGTGGAGACATTCAAGGCTAGACTAGTGGCAAAAGGTTATAGTCAATGCGAAGGCATTGACTATCAGGATACTCATTTCTCCAGTGGCTATGCTAAAATCCATCCGCATTGTTTGCCATTGCAATCTTATTGATTATGAAAATATGCAAATGGATGTAAAAAATGACGTTCTTAAATGGATATCTTGAGAAAGATATTTATATAGACAGTCTAGGTTTACATTCAGTGATACTGATCACAAGGTTTGCAAGCTGCAAAGGTCCATATATGGACTTAAGCAAGCATCTCGGAGTTGGAACACTCATTTTAATGATGTGATCAAAATGTTTGGTTTCATCAAAAATGAAGAGGCACCGTGTGTCTTCAAAAGGGTCAGTGGGAGCGCTGTTGTCTTCCTCGTATTGTATATTGGATGAATCCTCTTATTGGGAGATACTCCATGTTGACAAAGTCAAAATATGGTTGTCCAAGGAATTATCATGAAAGACCTAGGTGAAGCATCCTTTATTCTAGGAATTATGGTCTATAGGGATAGACGAATAGGATGCTAGGACTTTCAAGAAAATGTAATAGAGGAAGTACTAAAGAAGTTTAGTATGAAAACTCTAAGAGGGGATTAATATCCTTCAGACATGGTATTCATCTTTCAAGAAGATGTGCCCTAGCACACCTAGGAAATAGAACGCATGAGCAAAGATCTCTTATCTTTCAATAGGGAGCCTCATATATGCCATGCTATGTACACACTGATATAGCCCATGCTGTGCATGTCAAAGCAGATATCAGTCAATATCCAGTGAAGAACACTGGACTTCTGTGCAATGTATCCTTAAGTACTTAAGAAGAACTAAGGATATGATGTTGGTCTTTGAGGAGAACTCAAGTCCGGATACATAGACTTGATTTCATGTCCGATGTAGATGATCGAAAGTCGACATCTGGAGAGTCTGTTTGTGTGTAATGGTGGTGTTGTCAGCTGGAAGAGTTCAAGCAAACCTATATAGCAGATTCCACATGAAAGCAAAATATATCGCTGCATCAGAGGCTACGAAGAAAGCATTCTGGTACAAGAAGTTTGCTGAGAAATCGAGTAATGCTATCAGATGCCATTCTCTAACTAGACAAAATGGCACCATAGCCCTTGCTAAGGAGCCGAGGTCTCACACAGAAATCCAAGCACATTGGCGACGATACCATCTCATCCGCGATTACCTTAAGAAGGGTTACGTCGAGGTCAAAAGAGTCGATTCCATAGATAATGAGAGCCGCTACAAAGCATTGGGCTAGCAAGAAGATCGAAGCCCATCTGAGAAGATGGGACTTAGATTGGTAGCTAATTGACTTTAGGATAAGGGAAGATTTTAGATATATGTGCCCTAGAAGCCAAATTGTTGACACTTGTAATACACTTCTAAGAGCAAAATTATAATTTTGACTAATCAATAAAATGGATTATTTCTATCACATATTTGTATTTATGTCTATGATAATCGTTTGAGTTAATGGTAATGATAATTCATATTTTCAAGAGTTGAAAATTTAAAGATATGAATAATCATTATTAACTCATAAAATGCTCCTCGATCATAGGATCATCATAAGATGGTGATTGATAAGAAGGTTGGTGTACAATCGCTTCTCTTTAGTAGATGAGTCTTGAGTCTACGGTGTGGAAACACTGAAGGCGAGAGTGCAGGTACTCATAGAACGAGGGCACTGAGCGTGACCTCCTCGAGTAGTCATTAGGAAGTCTACTCTTGTCAATGACTAACTTGATGCTACAATGGTGTGTCTGGTTCTTTATACCTGAATGCATCGACGTTACTTGAGGGTGTTAATAGTTGACTATACATAACTTGTCTTCTAGCCATTCGGATCCTGAGGTGTATGTTGACTATAGCATGTTCATTGTAGAAACTGGATTGCATCAAGATGGAATCTATCTACCTCGGTGGTAGAGAAGCAACCCTA